>JAOXNG010000001.1:110743921-110759535 GCA_028566535.1 Scolopax minor
GGAGATAGACTGTACCCATAAGATTTGTGGGTTCTCCGTAGACCTGAACCCTCCCCACCTTTGTTGGGGCTGACAAGAAACCGAGGTATCCATCCCCGTGGGAATTAGTATCAATTGCGCTATACAGCTACCTTTCGGTACAGTGCAGGGAGGAAACGGGGTCCATGCCATAATTTTGATTTCATCAATGCTGTCAGAGTCAATGACCCCTGGTAACACAAAAAGTCCTGACAATGTTGTAGATGATCTTCCTAACAATAGTGCTTGTGTCCTAGGGGGTAAAGGTCCCGAGACATTTGTTGATAATAGGTGAACCGAGGAATCGAGTAACGTTACTGTGTGAGAGGTTGCCAGGCCCAGTCTGGCGCTGCCTGCTGTTGCTGGGCGAAGACTTGAGGCACTGCTGCTTCCCTCCGGGGGGTTTGGAACGTCAGCTGCGGTATTTGTGTCTGTGCACGTCGCTGCCCCGCACTCCATGATCGGTTTCCCTGTATTGGTTGTCCCTGAAAATCATACTTGGACTGACACTGGTTAGCATAATGATGCCCTTTTCGGCACCTGGGACAAATCCCAGGGGCTTGGGGTCTAGCACCGGCATTGGCATTTAGACAATTTTTCTTCAGATGGCCGGGTTTGCCACAACCATAACAATTCCCTGGTCCTATGGGGCCACACATGGCCGCGAAAGCAGCAGCCATGGCCTCAAATTTATGATCCATAGTGCCAATTCTATTACAAGCCTCCACCATTTCAATCAATGTGGGGTTTGGATTCGGTAGAGATTTTAACAACTTTTTACAATCCACATTAGCATTTTCGATGGCTAATTTTAGCAACAAGATCTCTCGTGCCTCCGTATTATCTATTTGGCGCTCTAAAGCTTGCTTTAGTCTATCGATAAACTGCATATAAGATTCTCAGGGTTCCTGGGTAATAGTAGCAAAAGCTTTTTGTGGCTTCTGAGAGTCAGGGACCTTAAAAAAGGCCTTTTTCGCCTATTCCCGAGTTGCCTCAAGGGCTTCCCGAGGAATTCGAGCCTGATCCACAGGATTAGTATGCTGACCTGTACCAGTGAGGTGCTCTATAGTCAGCATGGCGATAGCTGCGTTGGCATGACCTACGTAAGTTAAGAGGAGTGCTTGGAGTCCCCCTCTCCAATGAGCCTCCCACAAAGTGTATTGTGTCGGCGTCAGCAGCAACTGTGCTAAGGATTATAAATCATGCGGGGTCATAACATATGTATCAAAAACAGAGGATAACAGGCTTGCAAAATACGGGGAGGAAAGTCCATGCTCAGTGACTGTATGGCGCAACTCCTTAATCACCGGAAAAGACAAAGCTTCCCATTGCACCCCTTGACCTTGATAAATCACGGGGGCAACTATCGTTTTAGCGATTTCCAGTTCTCCTTCCTTTAAGGCTTGGCGCCTTATGTTAGCCCACACATCATGTGGGTCGGGGGGATAGAGGTCTGGCTCCTTTTCCGGGTCCACTGGTCCCGGATCAAAGGGGTTTCCCTCCGGGGGGTACCCCGCAGCACACACCTCTGGTGGCGCAGTGGATTTATGGCCCTCTGACGATAACGGAGGTAGCACAGGGGAGTCTTCCTCTCTCTCTGCTTTATCTTTATGACTTTTTTCCTGGGATTTATAGTCTCAAAAATACCTCTCCACCACGGAAGCATATGCTGTGCTTCAGCATTCCCCATAGTTACCGCGTCCCATAGTTTCACCCCCACATCATCCCAAAGGTCCCATGTAAACATAGTAGATGCAGTTACAGTGGGTATTTTTACTTGTACCCATTTAAGTATCATTTTAAGATCTTGCCCAGAAACATTCTTTCCATGCTTTTGTAAGAGAGCTTTCATAAGCTCATATACGTCTCTCTCTGGGGAAGACGCTTGATTCCCCATCTTTCCTACAGCTCACCTCTCTGCTCCGGAGGGATTTTAAGTTAGCTCCTGCTTCCTTTCAGCAGCTCATTCAAGTTCTGTGAGACCCGCAGCATGCTACACAGATAGGTAGTTTTCAAGCTCTGGCATCACGTTGGGGTCACCAATTTGCCGTGATTGAGAGATGGGACACAGCTTGATGCAAGCAAGATGTCGATTTTATTACAATTTTCTGCATACATTTATACTAATCAGAAGATAGCGTGTTCTAAGCTGATTGGTTTACATTCTACATTAGGCGTTCACAGATTGATTAATGCTAATGCTAACACAAAACATCTTTTCCTAAGCCTATCTTGCACAAGAACAATACTTCCTCTTGTACAGAGCAACTCACCAGCTGTTGCTGTGCGTAGGCAGCACTATCTGTTCCTTCTAAGCAAGGCTCTTATCTTGCCTACCCCAAGGCCTGTGACCTACAAGTTCCAGCATGACCTCTCTTATCAACTGAGCAGTGCTGGGAGTGAAGAAATAACAAAGAAATCTGTAACTGACTATGATCAATTAATTATAAGAACCACTGCCATTGGACCAGCCAAATCCTCTCCTGCACTTTCATCCCAAACCCTGTATTGATATCACGTGTTGCCCCAGCCCAGGATCCTTCAGGATCCTACACCTGTCCTTGTTGAATTTTAATTTGAAAGTTCCACATACTAAGTACAGTGCTTTTGGGATTCCATGGCATTTTCTAGGATTTGTTTCCATGTTCTCTGCATCTTATGTAGTTCAAGATTGGAAGAAGGCATCCAGAGACTAGTAAGACTACTAAGGGCAACAAGGAAATTGAAAGGTTTTAATACAAATCAGTTTATTCCATTTTGCATCAAAATGAAGAATCTTCTGAGATAAGATTACTCATTACAACACTCAAAAATCAATCTTGGAAGAGTTTATTTAACTCCTAGAAGAAAGTGTTCCCTTTTATCTCTTCCAGGGAAGCATAAGTCATCATTATGCTTGGAGGCAAGGGAGAGGCAGAGGAATCCTTCTTAATTTTTTTTTTAAGATGTCTTTTAGTTGCAGTTAACATTAACAATGTATCTGGCATTTGGTGTTGATTTGGTCCAAAATTTTAGGGGATATACTCTTTAAAGTTCACATTCATGCTTTGTCAATACTTTTAACCATCATGTGCATAATAGAAAGTAAAGAAAACAGGCAAAACAGTATAGAAGCTCATCCACCCATTTTGCTCATTCTGCCATTAAAGTCCACTGACTAATGGATTTCTAATACAGATGGAATTTTTTGCACCTTTGAGATATTTTTTTGAGATCAGGGCACAATAGCTGTGATTGTTAGTCTTTCAATCCTGAAAAGTTTTCTTTTATAGTTTCAAGCAGCAAGATATTCAGAGCAGCCAAATTTTTAATACAACAATAACAACAACAAAGAAAAATTTGCTTTCTTTTTTCAATTACAAAGGACCTAAAAAGCTTGCTACAATGATGTAAAGATAAATCAAGTCAATTAGACAAAAGTAAAGAGAAGTTAAGGATAAATGAAGATCCACCAGGTCCACATAATGAAAAGTCATATTTGAAGTAAAATATTACAGTAACTTGAACTATAGCTCCAAAAATATTAAAAAGAACTAGTAAATGTTAATAAATTATGCCCCATGTTTTCTGTGTTTATGAGCTGTCACATACCTTAACTTGTTAGAAATGAATAGACTGATATCTGAACACATTATTCTTAAGAGAAATAAATACAGCAACTAAACACATATAAATGACCCCTTAGATATATATCTATAAACATGAAATATTTAATTTCTACAGACTCCAGTGGACACTGAATTATGTTGTGGAGACCTTTGATTACCAGCATCTTCTCTTACCCTTTTCCCTACTCTTTCTTGTTATTTATTTTAAAGAATTTAATGGAATTTATTATGCAATAAAGAGATTGAAACCCAAAGAGAAATCACCTTTTATTATTACTTTAATCTCTTTGAAAAATGTTTTTAATTTCTATGGTCAACATTGAAATATATTGAATAAATATTATGCTTTGGTCCAAAAGAAATAAATTCACTGGTAGTAGAAATTTACACAAAAGTGCATATAATTATTAATAGTCAAAATGATTGTCCAGAATGCACAGGAACATGTTCATTGTAAAACATAAAAAACCCTAGTTTAATTTATAAGACTGGTGACACACTTTTTTATTTAAAATCATAACAGGTGTCTGACTTTGGAACAAGATATAATACTTTAGTAAAATCCCTACATAGTAAGTGGGGAAAGGCAAGTGCTTCTCTATAGTTACTCTGAGTATGAAGCTAATTCCATTAATGCCAATAGGTCCCATAAGCCTCAGTGACCCACTGCCTTGGAGGTAGAAAGGGGCTTCACAAGGTCCATATCAAGCACATTTAAATTCTGGAGAGCATGTGAGAGCCTAAAACAGAGATCTTCACCTGTCATATGCAAGATGCACAGAGAGAGGACGGAAAGGTGTTTCTGTGCTCTGGGGTACACTGTGGTCGGGCACACTGCCTGTTGTCTATATAGTCGGCACAGGAGTCTGGGCATTATGGTGCTGTCAGGAAAGCACCTGAGAGCTTCCCAGGCTCAAAACTGTATAATTAATGAATGTAGCCCTTTTCCAGCAGTTATTCTCCATTAGTCTTTGACCCCATTTCTATCTCCTATTTGTCTTTCTCAGTTCATTTCAGATGTCACTCACAACACTTGAGTCACTTAAAATAATGAGTACTGTAATTATTTCTTTTAATTAAGAGTATAGTTTTCATATACCAATCAGTTGTATGGCATCCCCTTTTCACTTAGCAGGCCCAGAAAGATTTTTCTTTTTATTTAAAATGCTCATGTCAGGCAAAACATTGCTGCTGGTACTTACTCTCTTCTCACACATAATAAAATGCAGCTTTCTCTTCTTCCATAAAATTCATGTTTATAAAGCCATACATACTGACCTCTAACATCTATTATAATTGTTTTTTCAATGTTTTTTTCAAACTTTCATCCTAATATTTTGCTTTCTGAAGCCCTACATTATTTCCCTGTTTTAGCTAAGTTATTGTTGCCCTTTGTGAATTATCATGGGAAATATCTCAGTGCTATGTCTAAGCTTCTTAATTATTTATTACCATGAATATCTCCTATCTACATCTGGCCAAAATGTCAGTTCCTTTTTGCAGGAGACACACTTTGAGACCATGATCAAATTCAGATATTAAACTTCCACGTTATACTTTATAAGAATAAATTGTAACATTTACTCCAAAATATTACTGAAATTTTATTTATACGATTTTTCATGTAATAACTAATAACCTAAACTAGTCTATTTTCAGCTCAGGTATCCAACTATAACTGCTCTACTTTCTTGGTGGGACCTTTGCTTTTGCTGGAAAAGTAAGTTTAAAAAGAGGTGTTAAGTTATCATTGTTTAGTTTAAATGTGTTCAGATTTAAATGACTGAATTCTTTAAGTAGACAGTGAAGAATACCACAGCCTTGATCACAATTTGCACTCATTTGGTATCCTTTTTTTTTTTTTTTTTTTTTTTGTTAGTAACATCATTTTTACTATTTGCTCTTTCATCTCTGTTTTGAAGTTTAGACCAAATTAATCTGCTTGCACTAAATATGTGGTTCATTATTTACTAGGTGTACACTATTTGGTTTTTTTTGTCTAAATTTAAGGTTTCCTACCCCCATACCAAATTAACTTTCACTGTTTTCAACAATGTCTATGTAAATAATTGTTCATGAAAATTATGCCAAAAATCATTTGCTAACAGATCATTGGATAAAAAATTAATAGAAAAGAAATTTAGAGTTCAGGATTTTATTTGAGCAACTACATTTTAAACTCTTACTTTAGGTTTGTCTTGTAATTGTGTTTTGTTTTTGACTAAGACCTGTTTGTTTCCATGAAAAAGTATTATACTACCTTAAGTACTTTTATTTAGAATTTAGCCTTTAGAACAATATCTGCATTCATGATTTGGCTCACTGCTGGCCTGTTAATTCAGAGCAAGACATCCAGCTCTATAGCATGTGAAAACTTCAGTAGGATTACATTTTTAGTCACAGCACTTGTTCCCTTATGAGCAGAACACCTTCAGCTATGTCATTCAAGGAACCATCTCCTGAATTAGGTGGTTTTAATCCTAACAGTAATATGAATAGTCTTATTTTGTCAGGGCCACATTAATGACATACCCTCCACCTTAAGTGTATTTACTTAATTAATGCACCTTCACGACATTGACATGGAAAGCAAATGCAATCAATTCTATTGCAGTTTTTCAGGTCAATGATCCTTGATCTAAGAGAGATTTATGTAGAGCCTGTAATGAAGTAGTAACAGCTGTGTGGGGCTTGTTTTAGAGTACTTTTTCATCTCCTGTTTTTAGCAATAAAATATTAAGTCCTTGAATCGCATTGAGTATAGTCACCCTATGTACCCAAAGGACTCATCAGAATATAGGGAGTAAATAATCTGTGTTTGTCAACTATGCAGTGATGTAGAATAATGGTTTGACTGAGAACTTCTTTGAGGACTGCAAATATCATAAGAGCATTCTCCAACCAAACTTGTGGAATAAGTTAGTTTATGTAGTTGTGTGTTTTACTGAAAGGCAAAAAGAAACACTTCATTAGATTTGCACAGGCTTGCAACATTTTAAACCTCCTTGCCAAAGAGAGAGAACTGCACGCTAACAAAGTTGCAACTTCAAAACTGTGAAAGTAGCATTAGAGAAAGGGGATTCCAAATTCCTCAGTACTCAAATGAATTTGTAGGACTAAGGAAGAAGATATATAATTAGGCTAAAATATAACCCAACCCTACAACATATTTTAAAAAGTATCTACACTTCCACTGCACTAAAGGGAAGGAAAAGTCAGGCTATTAAATTATTCTTTACCTTTATTTCTGTTTCGATATAGTTGTAAAACAAAGGTACTAAAATATAAAGTTTCTATCCCTCTGGAGTGCACAATTAGATTAAAAAGTCTTTGTGGCCTTTTCCCATCAACTCTGATGCTTCATCTGCTCTGTTTAATGTGAGAACAGCCAGCATGTATCAAATTCCTTATAATCACTCAGAAGACATGAATTAAATCCATATATATTCATATGCCCCCAAATGACATTGTTCTTTTTTACACCAACAGTCAGTATATGTTCTTTGTGTGCTGTTCGAGACAGGCAGCAAAGGGCTATACAAATCATCTCTGTATTATAATACCAACTTTATTATAAATTCACCTGTATTTTCATCTGTTCTGATTAGAGAATCAGTTCCAGGGCTCTTTTTGCAACTTGAATTGTGGTGTTGAAATACAAGCGTGGCAGTATGAACACAACCAAATTTAAATATGATATGTATCTAAGTTAAGAAGAAGTTTTATATTTTTGAAGTTTTGTTGCTGTTGCTTGTGTCTTTATGGGCATTTTGGTTTAGGTTTCACATTTTCTGGTTTTTATTCAATTAAATAAAAGCAAGAAAATAAAAATTCTGATGTCATAACATAACTCCTATTTTTCTTTGAGAAGATTCAAAATATAATGCAACTGGCAGTAAAATTGCAGGATATAGCAATACTTCTCAGGTAGATCTTCCTGCAATATGTCAGATGCAATAATTGAATGGGTCTTCTGGAAAATTGTATAGTCTCACCTCCAATTTGGTTCCTTTTGTTTCATTGACCAACCTTCAGCCTCCCTAGCTTGCTGTCAAAATCAACATGGTAAGTTGTTCCCACTTTTTCTTCCGCTTATTTCTTAATATAGATGTGTTTCTGAGTAGTTATTTTTCTCCAAAATAAGGTGTCACAAATGGAAGACTTGTAAATATAAGCCGTCTCTACAGTACTGACAAGCTTTGTTTCCTTGCTAGCAGGACATTCAAATTGTACTGCTTGGTTGCAGATTCTCATACTGTGCTGCTGTATTCAGAAGCTATTATCACTGTAGGAAATAATAAAAATGGATACATTAATTAGGGGTTTTGAACAATAATGATGAAGATAAAATGTATCTACATCTCTGTGATTCACAGATATGTGAATCAGAATAGCTAAACAATGACAAAGCATTTCAAGTAATTGCATTTTACTGTAAATAAATTAATCTGTTAAATAACGTCAGTTAGCAAGAGATACCTAGAAAGATAAATTTGAAAGAGGGTAATTTGACACTGAAGTTCATATGAGAGACTTACCACCTCATAGGTCTTTAACGAGTCACTGAACTTCAGTTCTACATTTCCAAAGTAATATTGGGGATAACAGTTAATAGTTTCTCAGAGTATGGTGATTAATGAAGGCAAAGCCACTGTGGGGTCTAACCACTTAGCATTATAATCACTAAAGTTTGTAGACTGAATTTAAAAAGATAAATGGTGTAATTTAAAAGAAAATCTAGTAGTGTAAGGCTATTAAACATTAACAGTTGACCTTAGCTACTTCTATCAATTTTAACAAGCTATTGCTAAAGAAATGAGAAGATATGAAAAGGAGTGTGTGTGTGTGAATCTGAAGAGCTATTACTAAACTACGTGTGAGGAAATTCAGAAAGCTTCAGATTTTTTCTCTGCGTCTTTGCATGGAGGTTCCTGAAATACCCATTTTATCCTTGATACTGGACTACTTTTTTACAATGCAACCAATAAGTAGCATAAATATCGCCATAAATACTCACCCATACCTTTTGTAATAAATATTGCTGCAATGAGAAATGAAAATGGACATATTTCCTCACATGTGAAATTGAAATAAAATCAATAGTATTCTGTTTATATTTCATTTGAATCTGGCCAGCATTTTATACCCACTACAGAAGAGAGAGATTCAGCTGTGTAGAATGAAACAAGACAAGTGTAAACTCTCAAATACAGCTTAGGAGAAACTTCTTTAGAATTCTGCAAAATATTTGTGGTTATGTAATGGAAATAGATGAAGAAAAGGCCTCTTCAAGAGACTAGTTATTGAAACATTGTTACAGATAAAGTCACCTTGAAATATTTTCAGAGATAAAGTCACTGTCCTCGTAACTACGGATACATATAAATATGCCTCTGTGTGTATGTCATTTGTGTATGTGTGTAGGAGTCTTCCTCAGTTACATCATATCTGTATATATAGCAAAACCCAGGTATACCTTGTCTTCCTCATCCTTGGTTCACTGGGTATTCAGTATAGCAAACTCAGGTATGACTAATAAGAGAGACCCAGGATGTCTGGCCTGTTGCCACTCCAAATAACCAACAGAGCAGGACAACTGGTTCACTTCTGTACCGCAGCAGCATGCTGTGAAAGCCTGGTGATGGACAAGGAAGGAAATAATATAATTAGAGATGACTGTGATTGACTATGATTAGAATGGGTATTGCAGGAGAAGGGTGAGAAAAAGTGTAAAGCTGAATGCAAACACAAGGCTAGAATAAGAAAAGTAGGGTGGAATGACTTATTGAAGGGGCTTTTGTGAATACCACTTTTTAATAACATGCATAAAATTAACTCATAGTGCGGATCCCAGAATTTGGGAATACCCAATTTGTCTCTTTTCTTTCTTTAGTCTGGAATGTTATAAAATTAATTAGTTGCAATGGTTTTCCCATAATTGTGATGAAAAAAAAAATGGTTGTCCCTAAGAATACTAGACTTTAGGACATAAGATACATTGGTGATTATACAGAGACAATAATTAGAGTCTAAAAATGACATATGTAATTGTACTGGGTCTGGTGGGGAAAGGGTTAATTGTTCCCAGGACCTAGCAGGGACACAGGTATTCCATCCCATTTGAGCCACACACAGGGGGATGGCCTGAGCTAGCCGGGGAAGGGGAGGGACAGGAAGTGACATAAGAGGAGGAAGTCCCGTCCCTGGGGCAGAAAGAGCAGGGAGAGCAGCGTGGTTGGGCGCGTTCCGGGTGTGTCGGCAAGCGGCGGTATCGTGATCATGGGTGTTTGTATACTCCTCTGTCCATGTTATTGTTGTTATTTCTTGCACCCTTTGCTGTTCTGTTAAATTGACTTTGTCTCAACCCACGAGTTTTGCCTTTTTCTTTCGATTTTCCCCTCCCGTCCGCACCTCCGGTGGGGACTCTCTTCTGTGCGAGCGGCTGCCATATGGTCCTTTGTTGCCGTCTGAGGCCCAACCATGACAGGAGGAGAGCACTTAAAAGTGCTGATGGACTCAATGATGAAGTGGGAAAGGGTCCTGTAGGGGGATCAGGTCTCGTGCTGTTCAAATGTAACTTTTGCTGCCCCCTGGGCAGACTAGCATTTGTTCTGTGTTTCAAAAACTGCCTCTCAGTGGTGAGCTATCACACTCATTTTTAGAGAGCATATCCTTCACTCAGTAGTTGAGTCAGAAACTCTATCCTGACCATGAAAGAACTGTATGATATACTGATAGCAAAAAAAAAAAAAGTCTTTCAAAGATCTTAAAAGTAGGAAATATCTGAGAAGAGATGGAAGATCACATGTAAAGCTCAAGGTCTCTTTATCATTAGTGTACCCTCACAGAAAATGGGAAGAAATTGCACCTGTACTGAAGACTAGGGAAATTATATTACGATATTTTTTTTTAATAATGAGGAAATTATGAGGAAAATGGTAGAAACCCTATTATTTGGAACTACTTGAATAAAGTATTAGTTAATGAACCAAGAACAATCCTACATTAGGAAGATGTAGTTGGTAATTATCTAGTCTCTTATATCTGTCTTTTACAAACTGCTTGAAGACACCTGTTTGTTCTTTAACCTCTTGGCTCCACAGAATCTCCTCCACCTCTTTTAAACTACTGTATTATTATTGACTTAAGTGAAACTAGAGCAATTGGCCCATGACTACTTTCAAAAAAAGACTTCTTGTCATAAAGCAAAAAAGCATCCAACTCAGGATTAGTTTCCAAAAGAACTTTTTATCGTATTACATTCATATGCTGCTCTCACCTTGACAAAGAGCAAAGATGAGAAACAAGCCTGCATATGCACATATGCACAGTTAAGTCAGAGTGTTACAACTTAAAGGGCAAAATCAAAAGACACTCCTAGATCCATGTCTGTGACAGCTGCACAGTAAGAGGCTCCTCTCAGGCATGTTTGCAGCTGTAGGTGATAAAATGATGAGTGAAGTATGTCTGTTAACTTGGCAAGTGTCTTGATCTTTAATTACAGCCCATTGGCTATTCTCCACCTGTCCACATAATTTCTTTTAAACCCCAGTGGAATATGGGTTGATGGTCAGCACTGAAACAGAGATACTCAGACTTCAGACACAGAAGGGCTCTGCAGGACACACTTTCTGTGACACTGGAGGCAAATGTGAGGACAGACTGCTCAGCTGCTCCCTGTACAGTAGTTTCCTGTGTTTATCGCCGGGACTAGTTAAAGCCCATCAGGCCTTTGAATAACATTATGTTTACATGATTTAGGAATACTGCCCTCTTGACACAATATATCAATGAGAAACTGTAATGAGGAGAGGCTAAAGGCATTCTTAGAGTCTTAAAGGTCTATTTTAAGTCCTAAAGAAATATTCTCTATGAAGGAAAACTCTTCAGGCATTGCTCTGACATCTGTTATAGTAACTCCCCTAAATTTACCAGATTTCTGTATTGAACTTGTGTTCCTGAAAAGCCTTGCTGGGAAAAGACAAGCTGCAAACAGTGCAAACTGACCCCCAACAGCCCCAGAGAGAACATAGGAAGATACACCATCAGTAAGTAGTAACACATGCTTTGAGTTTGTACATACCAATCCAGCTAGCAATACCCTCTCCTCCAGAAAGCAAAAGCAGAGGGAAATAAATGAGAGGAAGAAGAAATAGCTCTCCTTACTGAAAAAAAAAAAAAAAATGCAAAGGTTTCAAAACCTCCTTAGACCACAAAAGAACTTCTTTGAAATTTAAAAGGAGAGGCCTCCAGGCTGGACCTCTTCTTTACGTGTTGTACCTGCACATCCCAGTAATGCAGATAGTGGAAATTCAGTGTATAATATTTTGTCACAAAGCAGATCAGGAAGCAGGCTTGAAATTCTTTAAGCCAGCCATACAAGTGAAAAATTGCAGCTGGAAATAGAGTATTTCCATAACCACATCACTGCTTGCGAAGAATTGGTGGCTCTTTGTCCAGCACTTATAAGACCAAACGTGAAACGTACCACAGCAATCCCTGCCATTGTGTAACTGAACTCTTATCGGATTTTACATGGAAATCACACACAGCAAAGGGAACCTGCACACAGCATCAAACATATCAGAAAAATATGAAATTACAAAGGTAATTCAGAATACTGTCTGCTCAGGGTTCTGTCTTCTCCCATCCACACCTTTCATTCATGTGTTATCTCCTCCAAATCATGAGACTCCCAAAGAAAAACCTATTATAGCTATCTATACAATTTATTCCACCGGTTTGGAGGTTCTTAAATACATGAGAAAATACTTTTACTGCTTTTACTTTAATGGAGAGGCCAGATATTGCATGGACTCCAGGGATTTCATTTCCCACTTGTCCTCTGATGGGCAATGGAATAAGAAAAGATATAGGAGATTTTACTCTGTAAAATAGGAGATTATCCTCTGTAGATAAATAATTCTTGAGGGCTATTAAAACTGTACCTCAAACTGGAAGCAAATTCAAAAGTTCCTAAAGTTTGCTTTTTTAAATATCTATTTCATAGTTGCTTTTAGAGATTGTAAGACTATAGAGATGAAGTAACTGAAACTGTATTCTCAAAAGGGGGGCCATATTCAGTCAAGCCGACATCCCATTTTACCTTTCCCCAACCTCTTAAGCTCTGAATACACTCCCAGCACCTCTGAGAGAGCAATACCCTCAGGCACATTGTCATTTGCCTGCATCATAGCATCATAGAAGTATTTAAGTTGGAGAAGATCTTTAAAATCACTAAGTCCAACCGTAACCCTAACACTGACAACCATTACTTAAATTTGAATGATTTGGGCAGTGTGTTGGGTGGAGGGAAGGTGTGGGAATAACACTTAATGAATTTCATGCCTGAGACCCCTGCCCCTCAGCAGCCTGCACATGCTCTTCGGGCCTTTGGTTCTTCAGAGGCACATGGGAGCAGACCAGCCTTTCCCCCAAAAAATGTTAAAAGCTGTGCTACAAAATCTATAGTAACTGTATTATTAGGTTTCCTTGACCCTCTGAGGTATGCCAACTTCAATCCAGACCTGGAGACTGAGGCACTGTGAGAAACTTCTCCCAGGATTCATCATTAATGGTTCTTTTCCAAGTTTTGCTGTGCAAGTTCAGATACACAAACCTGAGCCAGGTTAAGCATGTTAACTCAGCAATTTCACATGAGATCTGGGATGCAACTTTTAGTGTAATATGCACATTCCTTGGTCTTCTGCCTCCACAGTTGAAATTCATGCACCATTCTCACTGGGCTTATGGCCAAAGAAGCAAACAGCCACATCATCAGATTTAGGAGGTTGGTTTTTTTTCCTCCTGCGTCATTGTAAGCAGGGGATTTTGCTGACTAGTAGATGCAATCTTATAAATGTCTCCCTTACCTTTTTCTTCCTTGATGACTAGTTTTTGGTCCTTTCTGCGTGGAGTGAACTGTCCTCCCCACAGTAAGTAAACAGGGCAACTTCATGTAAGGTCACTTTGTGGCTGGTAGTGACAAGATTAAACAGATCAACAAAGAGATGTCTAGGTCTGACTGAGACTCTGAGGCAGAAAACAGTAAGAAGGTCTGGCAGCAGGACTGAAGTGAAAATTAAATCTATTTTAAGATGATGTTTTTAAACTGCTATTCTTTGAACTGATGTGCATTTTAGTCAAGCTGAAATTGGTTATAAAATTATACAGAAAGGGATGAGGGGGAGAATGATTTATTTGCTTAAATGCAAGAAAAGACACATATCTGCACAGTTTTCTGACTGCACTCTGTCATGTGGGGGTTGTGTCTACAATATAATTTGTTGGGAAAGAGGCCTTCTGGAAGTGGACACAACACAGCTGTCTCCACTACTCAGGCATGACCTGGAAGAACAGATCACTGTTAAGTACTGTAGGCACATGTGTGTGAACATTTGGGTACATTTCACAGCTATGCTTTGTGCTGCGTAATCTCACTCTTGTTCATTACTTTTTTCTTCAGTTTTAATATACAGTGCTCTGCCTCCTCCCAATGAGCTGCCCAAGAACACTGAATCGGGATCCTTATAACAAAAACCTATTTTGAGTAGGAGCTAGTGTGTCTCTGGGGTTAACATTAAACTCCTGTTTTAGACACCTGTGGAGAAAGGCAAAGACCTTCCCTGTGCTGTAACACTTATCACCTATGGGACCTACTTCTTTGGGTTCTTTATGGACACTCTTGTACTTCTGTGCTCGCTCAGTCTAATGGAAGTCAAGACCACTGCCTGTGAAAGTCAAGACCCACAGAAAGAGCTGCAGCTTCAGTCCCGTTGCTGCTAATGCATCATTGGAACACATTCAACAACCACATCTACATTTTACCAGTTAGGTGAGCCCTTCTCTTTGCTCTTTTCCCCACTCGTTCACCACTCTTTCGAGTGCTCCCCTCTAATCCAGAAAAACAGAAGTCTTCTATGCCAAATGCTCAGTACTGCACACTGGCTGGTGAAGTGGTTAAGACACCAGACTATAATTAGACAGCTTTCAAAGCCTTGCTTTTCCTTCTGTTTTTTTCCCATTGCTCCCTGATAAACCCACTCTCTCCTTTCTCACTGAGGGAGAACAGAGCTGTCCTCCACGCATGCATTACTCCCCGTTACTGTCATCGGGAGTCACAAGAGCACATTAGGGGAGGAACCAAGCCTTAAGGAAAAGAAAACTTTGATGAAATCCAGCCATCTCATGCTAGGGCTCTGTATGAATTTTAAGCAGTCATATCTAAAGGAAATGAGGGAATATTTGCCCAAGTACTTCTCTGAAGTACAGAAATGTCTATTTACTCTGTTCACTCTGTACATGATGAAAACTTTAGAAAAGGCTTGCTTATGAGTAGTACCCAGGAAAATGGCAGCCTTATCCTACTTCTGCTAGAAACTGCAGAGACTGTAAAAGATATGGTTCACCCCTTTCCTGGGGTTTTGTTTTATCAACATGTTTAAATAATAGCTGAACTTCTCATCTGAACCCTGTTATACCTGGCCATTCCCTAGGCTCTATTCTCCTTCACAGTGATTTCCATCTCCTATAGCCAGAATAAAGTGCCCTAGTCCCACCAAGTCATCAAGTAATAGGCTGTGGCCTTTTCCTACTCTGACTCCAACACCTGAAGGTCACAGAAGACTATGAAACAAGCAAACATTGCATTAATTGAGAAATATGTATGTAGTTATAGTCAAAAGAATAGTCCATTGAAATTTTAATTCACTTTGGAATGGGAAAAAGCTGCTTTAAAGGAATACAGTAAGTTGGGCAGGAGTGCTGATCTGCTTGAGGATAACAAATGTTCAGAGGGATCTGGACAGGCTGGATCAATGGGCTGAGGCCAACTGTATGACATTCAATGAGGCCAAATGCTGGGTCTTGCACTCCAGTTGCAATAGGATAAAACTAGAAACTATCCTTTCATCCCTGCCCTTTAAGTAGCATTTTAATCAGGCTAAAATCCAAATGTTGAACTAGACTGAAAAGGTAAACAGTTGACAC
>JAOXNG010000001.1:110759635-110770755 GCA_028566535.1 Scolopax minor
ACCAACAGAATTATCCTGCTTTAGCAGGGGAGTTGGACTAGATGATCTCTAAACATCCCTTCCAACTCTGACAATTCCATGATTCCATGAATTCTCTCATCAAATTCTCAGGGTTCCTGTGTCCTCACCAGATTCTGCCCACAAAAATCTGTTTGCAGGTTTACAAACAAATTTTCCCTGTATGTTTGGACCTTTCTTTTCTCCACCTTTATTCTGAAGTATTGAGATTTGGATCAAATAATGATATTGGAAGTTATGTCAAATCTATGAAGTTTTAGAAGTATTTCTGTTCATTCTAAAAATTTGGGATATTTCCTAAACTAAGTAGAGAGGAAGCATAAGCAACACTGTGAGACTTCTTGGTTAGGGAGGAGTTCTTTTGCAAGATTAAAGAGAGATACCAAACCCTGTGGAAGCTGGAGAAAGAGGTTGTGAGCTGCAGGAGAGAAGTGTTTTGGGGAAGCACAAGGGCACCTGTCTGTTCACACATGACTGCAGTCCTGGCTTCAAGGGCAGCACTTTCAGGAACTGTAAAGAATGAATATAATTTTAGATGTGTGAGCAATGACTGTTTAAGGGCACCCTGAAGCCACCCTTAAAATTAGATTCACTATCAGTAAGAGCAGCAAAGCTGGATGTGTGATTGTGGTCCAGAGGCTGCTCTGCAAAGCCTACAGAGCCCTGCATGCCTGCCCAGCTCAGGGTGGGCAGGGTGCTCTCTCCGTGGCTTTCTGAGCCATGTCCAGACAACATCTCATCCCAAGTAAAAGGAAGGGACATGAGACTGGGAGGTTGCTGTAGTCCAGCTTCCCAGAGTACTTGGTATGAGCAATGTGGACACTGCCTTGAAGGGCTTTCTGGTTACTGTTCTGTGTTAGAGATGTGAAACAGGATTTATATAAATTCCCAATCTGCCTGAATTTTATGGGGCCACTTTTGTGGGTTTTTTTCCTCTATTGCACAGTGTCATTGCTATTGACTGTGTTTTTTCCTGGTTGGATTTCTTCAGATGGCATCTGTGTTATAGCGCCTCTGGTTTCACATTGTGTTTGTTGCATGACTCACAGTTGTTTGACCTACAGGATTTATTTGTCCTTTTTTGTCTACAGGTCTTAATTTGATGTCAGAAAACATTATGTTTTCAAGGACTTACAGTTCTGATGTTCAACAGCCAAAAGCATTGATTTGCAATTGGCAGGACAGTGTGTTTGCTTCAACGAGCAGTGCTTTTAAAAAAGAATTCCATCTGCTTTATGCCAAATAGTCCCCGTGTCCCCTTTCAAACCACTTTCGTGTTGACTGTGGCAAAGCTTACCACATTAAAAATGAAATAGTGTTTATGGCAAATGTTTCCCTACATATTTTCAAAGCTTTTAGTAGTGTTTGCACTGAAATTTTTTTCCTAAAAGCTACAGCAGTTCATAGCTTCACTTGATGCTTTTTCTCAAGACATCCACTTTTTGTCAAGAAAAGGCTACATTCCGGCCCAGTGACCATGAGTGGTGGCTTACCCATATGTGTTGTCCTGCTGGTATGAATGGGGATAGGTGTGTGTGTTTCTTGCACTATGAAAGGGAATAAAATCTGGTTATTCTAATCACTACCTGTGACTTTCTGTATCGTCTGTATTACGGGATAATATGATCTCTTTGATATTCAACAATGACTTTTAAAAATTACCATATATATTATACAGAGCTAATATATTAAGAGATACCTTAAGGGTAATTATCAAGCATGTAATTTCATCTGTAGGTTGTTATAATGATGGTTAATGTCATAAATGCCTTTTAATGAAATTATAGGCTTGTAACTCTGCCTGACTATCCTTTTAGTGTCATATAATTAATAAGACCAAGCCTTGGTGCTCATCTCAGTGTCACAAAGCATCATGTAAACTTCCATACTGATAGTAAGTGGCTAGTCTATCATCAGAGTAAAGTTAAGGCCAAGCTTGAGTGTGCTATCTTATCTTTAAAAACAGATGCATGGGCTTGTTAACAAAAGTACTTCTTACAGAACATACATGCTCACTAAAAAAAACCAAAAGCCCATTGATCTAGTGTCTTATTATAAAACTTCCAAAAGTTTAAGGGAATGAAAAGGCAAGTGTGTTGCAGCACTTGGAATAAAGAATTGTTTTCCTTCTAATCCATAGAGGGTGGTGAAAATTTATTTCCAAATGGAAAGCATTTGGAGATGTATAAGAAGCTTCATTTTCAATTGAAGACACTTGCCTGGAATGTAGAAGAGCTGGGGTTGTTTCCCAGTCCGGCCTAGTGTCTGTGGGTCTCCGGCTAAGTTGATTGTTTTTTACAGTCTTCAGATTTACTGTGTGAAAAATGAGAGCCATAATATTTCTTTTCTTTGTTTTACATTTCCAGGTTTTAAACTTGCTGGAACAAAGGAGATATCTGTGGGGTTTTGTGTTGGTGTTTTGTTTTGTTTTTCCTTTGGCCTTTACCATAGAATTTTACAGAATCATTCACATTGGAAGGAATCTAAGGTCGTATGATCCCATGTCCTGTTCAGAGCAAGGACAGTGTTGAACTTCTGCCATCTAGGCCATTTTCTTATTGTGAATGCTAGTAAGAGAACAAGAAACTTTACATGACAACAGTGAAAAGTAGTTCATTAAGATTATTTTATTATTCTTTTTCCTTCAGGGAATGATGTACCTGGAAGAGAGAAGGCTTGTCCACCGGGATTTGGCAGCCCGTAATGTGCTGGTGAAATCACCAAACCATGTAAAGATCACTGACTTTGGATTGGCCAGACTTTTGGAAGGGGATGAGAAGGAATATAATGCTGATGGAGGGAAGGTGAGTGCTGTGCACATCTGGAAGTAGATACATCACTGTGACAAACCTCCTGAAGTTATTCTTTAGGGCAGTGTATACCTCCAGGACTATTATCTCTGTAAGAAAGTCTGTCAGTGACTTAGCAAACTGTGTTGTGACAGCAGATATAAAAGCTGCTAATTTTTTGCTTCTCCAGGTGCCAAAATATAATTTCTGAACAGTTTTCACACTCAGAATTAGGTTTTTTTCATATGCTTCATTTTGTGTCTTGTTTTGAAGACTTCTGAAGTCCCTTCAATGAGTGACAGATATTCTAGCACTTTTCTGCCAAGCCTCTTTCTCTGGTCAGCATGAACTCAGTAACTTGCAGTCCCGTTTTCTCAGAGAAGTAATTTTCCAGAAAACAAAAATGAAGGTCACAGATCACATTTGTATTTGTAGCGTTTGAGAGTTTACATGTGCTCAGCAAAGAGACACCCATTCTATCACATTGGAAGAGCCTGTGTGCTCTATTTCTTGCATCCAGGCCTCCAATACTGTGCTGAATGCCAGGCCATTAAAAAGCTAACTTAAGGATAATTTTGAAACCAGACATTTTCCCATATTACTTTTCAGCATACCGCATGACAACCATGTGGTGCCTCATCTCATTTCTGATGCCTTCAGATTAATGCATTATAAAATTCAGAAGTCTGTAGGTAAAGGCTGTAAGTACATAGTGCTGCTTGCTGCTCCTTAAACATCTTGAAATTCCATATTTCAACCTGTCACAAAATCCCAAGGGATTATGCCTCCTGTCATTCTTTTTCCTGAATGTTCAGTTTGTTTTCTGTTTACTTGCTATCTTCGTTTTTCCGTGCTCACTCATACACTTGTCTGGGACAAACAGCTATTGCCAGTGTGTGCTTTTCTCCTGGATGGGCTGCTGCTTTACCTGTGTGGCTGCTGCCCTTGGCAGCCATTGCATTGATTACATTGGCATTTCAGTCACTGAGGGAGAGAGCCTGAAAGGAGTCACTGGTGTTTTCCAATTTCCCCAGTAATGAGACCTCCTGGAAGTTTTGGCAGTCTTCCCTGATCCCTTCAGTTTTCTAGTCCCCTCTTCAGTAACCCCTCTGCCTCTTCCCTCCATCAGCCAGTGAGTGATAGAAAAGGAGCTGGTCCTTTCAAACCAGCTGTTTGGTAGATGCTAGATGGTGTCTTGGACTTGTGAGGCCAATCGCACTACTGGAAGTTTTGGAGCAGGATTTACATGTCAGATCATAGAATCCTTTCAGTTGGAAAAGATCTTTGGGATCACTGAGTCCAACCCTACTCTACAAAGTTCTCCCGTACACCATATCCCCCAACACCACATCTAAACGAGTTTAAGAGTAAACATGTTCAGGGATGGTAACTCAACCACCTCCCTGGGCAGCTTGATCTAGGTACTACACAGGACACAAGAGTGAGAGACCTCTTCTAATGTGTTAAAGTATTTTGGGCTTCCCAAATTCCCATATCCTTTTTGATATTCTCTCTCATTGTCCTAAATGCACAGACAGTCACATTTTCATCTCTGCTGTATACTTCTTGTCAGCTGGTATGGTGAAATATTTGTTATATATAAAAAAACACCGAAGCAGGTTTTGAAGAGGAATTTCCATAATTCTCCTCAGTTATTCACTCCTGTGTTTTCTCTGTTTCTGTACTCAACCCTGTAGATCCACACTACTGAATTTCCTGCCATGAATATCGCTGCCCTGGCAGTGGCATCACAGACTACAGAGAGAAAATAAGCAACTGCCCTCTGCACAGCTGAGGGTCTGTATCTACACACAAAAGGAAATAAATATATTTATTACTATGTATCCGTATCTGTCATTTTCTTTCACACCTCTGAAAGAAGTCATGTTTCTTCTTTGCCTGATGAAGCTCTAAAAGGAAAAAGAGAGTAGACCATGACAGTGTAACATTAATTATAAAATCATCAGTGCTGTCTTGATTTGTGAATGGAATACTTTTGCCACAGTTTAGCTACGGAGAGCAGAGAATTTGGGATTTCCAGAGATTTTTCATTTCTGTTTCTTATGTTAGAGGAGTTAGAGATGTGTGAAACCTTCAGGGCCATGATCCTATTGGCATTACCAATACGTGGTGGGATGGTTCTTATGACTGGATTGTTGGAATGGAGGTTTACAGACTCTTCAGGAAGGACAGCATTGCCCTTTATGTCAATGATCAGCTGGAGTGTGTGGAGCTCCACCGGGGAATGGATGAAGACCAGACGGAGAATTTATTGGTCAGGATTAAAGGGAACAGGGTGCTTCGTCAAGCGGCGGTATCGTGATCGCGGTTGTATACTCCTCTGTCCGTGTTACCTTTGTACTTCTTGTGGTTTTTGCTGTTTTGTTAAATTGCCTTTGTCTCAACCCACGAGTTTTTCTCTCAGTTTTCCCCTCCCGGCCACGCCGCCGGTGGGAACTGTGATCTGCGCGAGCGGCTGCCACGTGGTCCTTCGTTCCCGTCTGGGGCCAAACCACGACAGTAATACTAGAAGTTACATTTAAATAGCATATTGAATTAAAATGTCAATTGTCTCTTTCAGACCTCACCTATTATCCTCACTGATAAAGTGCACAAAATTTTTTTTTCACAACGTTAAAGAAAGATACAAAAGTTAATTTACCTTGTCTATGAAAGTCACTTCAACAATGTTTTTTATATTGAACCTCAGTCATACAAACTCTTATGAACATGCTTAACTTTATGCACCAGAAGTCAAACCATGATTTCACTTTTCCAGTTGGCTTGTATTATTATTCCTTGCAGCCTCCAGGCATTCATCTCAGCTTATACAAATATCTATATGTACAAAAAGTGCAATGTATCTGCAGCACTTAAGATAGCTTAAGGAATAGAAGAGGGTAAAGTAATTTTTCTAAAAGATTGCTTGCTTCCTGATCTGCATAAACATTGCAATGTATAAGTGCTGGCTCAAGAGAATTGAAAAGTCTCTGAAAATATTTTGAATCCTTACATGAATGCAAAAAATCCCAGTGAAAATGAAAAGCATTGGTGCTTGGATATGTATTTTAGAGAACATATTAGATAACAAGAATACTAAAGAAATGATTGAAGTGAATATGGATCATTTGCTGGCTTATACCATGAGGTCAGTAATTGTCCACTGTTGCCTCCATTGCATATTTCCCAGTAATTCCAAAGTGAATAATTCCAACTTGTAATAGAGCTCTTCATGAAGTGAATTCCAGGTTGGAGCCTGACATTATAAAGTCATGAAAATATGAGATGTTTGTGATGTGCAGGAGGGGCAGTGGTGCCTAGATTGTAGAAACAGGCAATTAAGGGTCTATACTAAAAGGCTTATCCTGATGTTCTGATGTTTGTAATATTTCTATTAAGCAGTCAGTGCAGTAGGGGATGGAATTTGGTCTCTTGTGTCCTAGGAGAGACATCATCTGGCCTACTCATCTGGCCAGATGTTAAAACAACCTTCCCTTATTTTTTATTATTCCAAACATAGTATATTGATTCTGTGGAAAAACACCTGGAACTCACTTTTGATTGAGGGTAACATTATGCTCCTACAAAAAAAATGGAGGTCACATCTCTGCTATCATTTTGATAAAAGTAGGATAAGCTTCTAGCCATGCATACCAGCCTGATCTTTCCTCAGTTCTGCTACAGTTTGGGTGAGAAGACAGGTGTAAGAAATACAGATACAGGGACAAACACAGAATTTGGGGTGCCTGTTTCAGTGTCAATAAAGTAAGTAACCTTAGTCTATAGGCTTATAGTTGAGTAAGAATTTAGCTTTTTTTATTTGGCTCTAAGAATAATGAACCTCAGAATGTTATTAAAATCTGATTGGAATAATGCAAAGTTAGCTATTTCTCATATGTGATATGCTGTCTGTCTTACATGGCATTAGGCTTCACAAAATTAGGGCAAAAAGTTTGCTACCATATTCAGATGTTCATGCTGAAGCCCATATTTTCAGCATCAGTCAAGAAACTGCAGCTACAGGGGGACATAAATATAAAATAGTGTTTCAAGTGATCTAGCTTCTGCTGCATCTCTCACTGAGTGACTGATAAATCCACTTATTGTAACCTCCTGACTTCACTGTAAGAATGAAAAGAATTATTGTTCAGGACTATCACTATCAAGATATAAAAAATATTCACTCTCAGTATGTTTTTTGTACAAAATATTTACTGTCAATATGTTTCCCAAAATTTCTTTGCTTTGTTGTTTTGGTATTTTGGTTTTAGGGATTTTTTTTGTTTAATGAAATAAAAGTAGTTCTATGGTAGGTTAGATACTTATAATAATTTAAATGTTAATGTAATGATTTTTATACTACATTAATTTTGCAATTAAGAGTGGGAATGGAGATACACAAAGACAACATTCACAAGCCAGGCTTCTAGTTCCTTGATTAGCTATTGGCTAATCAAAACATAGTGTTTGGCTTGTTTTCCCCATGTGAATTATGCAGGAATGAACGGGAATTACTGGAAAAATGAAAATCCAACCCTGAGTGTCCAACTGCAGTCCAAAATACTGAACCATTTAAACCTAGTTTAACGTATAATATTTCTTGATGTGAATTTTAAGGGAATATTTACCAAAAGTGATAAAGATTTATAAGAAAAAAACAGAGTTTCTTTTATCTATTACATTATTTTATGGGAAACATTAATGTTTAGGCTTGGAAAAAATGTTTACATTAATTTCTCTGAATATTTTCAGTGATATTTTCTAGGTAAATACAATATATTTGCACTAATTTTCATATAAAACAGTGCTACTACTGTTTGACATTATATGAATCATAGAATCATAGAATGTGGGCTGGAAGGGACTTTCAGTTTTCATCTCCTTTATATGACAGAAGCTCATATGCAATTTCAAGATTTAATTTTCCCTGAAATCTTTGTCATGCCACTCCACTGTGGACTAGACTCTTCACAATGGAAAGACTATTTTAGCCTAAGATGGGAAGGGAAGAGTGACATTTGGATGAAAAGGAAAAAGAATTAAATTTTACTCTAATTTCTTTTAGACCATGTAATTTGTTGTTTGGCAAGTAAATAGACCTCCATGATTCATGTGATCAATATAAATACAAGATAGAGAGTTGTTTTCTTGAAGTTTGAAGATATGACCAGTATAATTCCTCCCTCCCCCCCACACCCCAAAAAAAAAAAAAATACAAAACAACATCAACACAATTTTTTCTTGCTTTTATCTTCTCTCTGTTCTCAAAGGAGATTACTTGAACCTTGCAACTCAAGGATTTGGATCTAAATATTTAGCTTTTTAATAAAAGATAATTTGCCTTGTTTAGTATGGGGAAAACTCAGGTAGTCATAAATTGACAATTGAAGTGTTGTATATATTCCACCACAGTTGACTCCAAGATAGCACAAAATTCAATATTCATTCAGAAAACACAGGGGTGTTCATATGATACTGTGCTATAATAATTTCAAATGCTTTAATTTCTGTGGCTGAGAAAGCTAAATTCTATATTCATCTCTGCAGACATTTGAAAACTTCATTATTCTTTGTGAAGAGAAAGGGGTAAAGGTTTGTAGGTGTAATTTTTGCAACTGTACTGTGAAAATTATAAATTGTTTACACTCGGGATTGTCTATAGGTCTGCACTTATATTACTTAGAATGATGAGAATTCAGTCTTGACAGGTGCTTTGGCACTGCTGTAGTAAACATGATTTAATGATAACAATAGTTTATATAGAGGTATACTATATTTAAAAAAATGTTCTCTGGCTGCTGTCAAAGGTAATGGGGCTGTATCCCTTGGGCATGGATTTCAGAGAGCAACTCTTGGGTAAAGTCAGGGTTATGGCTGAGGCACAAAAGAAACCATCAGATGCCTGCCTCTAGATCTTAATCTCCATCTACATGGAAGGTAGAAACATTCCATACTCAGATACTAGCTAAGTAACCTCCTCAGAATCCCGTTTCTCTTTCTCATGAAGGAAAAAAAGTGTTAATCCATAATACTCAAGGGAGGACATGTTTTCTTCCTTTCTGAGATTCTTTGCATGTCAGTCACAGCATCACAGAATGGTTGAAGTTTGAAACCATCTCTGGTGATCTTCTTGTCCTCCTGCTTTAAAAAGGTCACTCAGAGCAAGTTTTCTAGGACCATGCCAACACAACTTTTTAATATCTCTGAGGACATTACAAAACCTCTCTGAGCAATCTGCTCCAGTGGTATATGGTAATCACAGTAAAGTGTTTCCTTCTGTTGGAAAGAAGCTGGAACCTCCCTTCCTTCGGTTTTTGCCTATTACCTCTAGTCCTATCCCTGGACATCACTGAAAAGAGCCTGGCTACTTCTAAACTATGTCTTTAGCTATTTAAACACATTGATAAGATCCTCCCTTGCATTCTCACAGCCTTTCTGTGAACCTCTCTTTCTCAGCCTTTATTCATTGTAGAGATTCTCCAGTCCCCTTGACACATTTTGGCCCTTCACTGGACTGTCTCTAAAGGGTCTATATCTCTCTTGTACTGGGGACCCTCGAGCTAGACACAGTGCACTAGGTGTGGTCTCACCAGTGCTGAGTAGAGGGGAAGGATCATATCCCTCCACCTGCTGGCAACACTCCTCTAAATGCAGCCCAGGCTACCTTTAACCTTTTTGCTTCAATGGCAAAACCCTAGCCAACCTGGTGTCCACTAGGACCCCCAAGTCCTTTTCTGCCAAGCTGCTTTCTGTCTGGGTAGCCCCAGGAAATATTTGTGCAGCACTTTGCAGTTTCACTGTTGAACCTCATATCAACCTGACCGTTTATCCAGGCTGTCGAGGTTCCTCTGGGTGTCAATATGACCCTCTGGTTTATAAGCCACTCCTCACAGTTTTATGTCATCAGCAAAGTTGTTATGTGTAAACTCTGCTCCACCATCCAGATTATTAATGAATGTGTTTAATATTATTATTGACCCCTGGGTAACACCATTGATTACCAGCCTCTAACTAGGCTTCATGCCACTGATAGACCTGGCCATTCAGACAGTTTTCAATACATCTCACTGTCTGCTCATCCAGCCCATACTTCATCAGCTGTTCTGTATCTGAAGGGAGACAATATAAAATTCTTGTCAATGTCAAAGTAGACAATATCTATCATTTAGATTAGATAAATATAGATAGATCTAAAGATCAACCATCAACAGATCTTCCCTCATCTACCAACCCAGTCATTTCATTGTAAAATGTTATCAGGTTGATCAAGCGTGACTCCCCCTTAGTTAATCCATGCCAACTACTCCTGATGGATGCCTGGAAATGGTTCCCAGGATTACTTGCTCTATCACCTTCCTCAGGTATCAAGGTTAGGTTGAACTATTTGTAGTTCCCCAAGCCCTCTTTTCTGCTCCTTTTGAAGACAGGAGTGACATTTGCTTTCTTCCATTCTTCAGGCACCTCTCCCAGTCACCATGATGGTCCAAAGGTTACCAAGAATGGCCTCACAATGACATCAACTAGCTCCTACAGCACTCATCCCATCAAGCCCCTTAGACTTATATACGTTCATTTGCTTAAGTATTCCCTGACCTCATCCTCTCCCACCAAGGTTACATCTTCCTTGGTCCAGACTTTCCTCCTGGTCTCTGGAGCCTACAATTCCTGAAGGTTGATCTTGATAATAAATACTATTTTGAAGAAGGCATTCAGTACCTCAGCCTTTAACATGTTTTGTGTAACCAAGTTGCCTAACTCATTCATAAGGGGCCTCACATTTTCCCTAGTCCTCCTTGTGTCACCCATGTACTTATAAAAGTGATTCTTCTTGTCTTTGATATCCCTTGCTAGACTCAATTCCAGTTGGGCTTTGTCTTTCCTAGTCCCTTGTTTCCACAATCACTAGTTCTGTATTATTCCCAGGTTACCTCTCCATGCTTCCACCTTCTATATGCTTTCTCACTTCTTCCACTCTCTGTATATGTAAAAAATTAAGTACAAACCTGTGAGAATGAGGAAAATGGAGACACGCTGCTGAGTGAGAGCTCGACAGGTTTTCTTGTATTGATGGGAAGGAAGCCTTGAGAACAGTAAAACAATGTCTTTATATGGAATTATTTGTGTGGTGGAAAGCAGATAGAGTGTAACTGTATAACTAAGGCATGTAAACATTTAAATGTAGCCAATTATATTGCTCACAGCAGCGTGTGGACATTCAGTCACAAGCTATCTGTATAGAAAGCATGACACATTATCTAAAGATAGAAACTATATATACTGAAAAAGTGAAACAATAAAGGTCTTCTCTTCACC
>JAOXNG010000001.1:110781521-110794982 GCA_028566535.1 Scolopax minor
TAGATTTAATTTCACATAAAAAAAAAGGAAAAAAAAAAAAAGGAAAAAAAAAAAAAAGAAACAGTTAAAATTGTTATACATGTATCTTAGTTTCTACCCCCTCTCCTTGGAGCCATGCTAACCTTCCCACTACTCTTCTGGGTCCTGAGCCTGGGGGTTCCATGCTGATGCTGAGGCGGGATGTGTGTTACAGGGAGTCTTTAGCACCTGGAGTAGATGCTGATGTTGATTGTGGATTCTTCCTTGGTCTAGGATTCTTTTGGGGTTATTTTTCATGTTTGACAAAACACTTTTACACCTTTCTGCTTCTTCACTAGTCTGCAGTTCCATGTTACATCTGAATCTACTGTATATGGTTTTTTTACAAATGTTAAATAATATTTCTGTGTTGTCTTTGTCACTCCTAAAACCGCTTTTGTAATGGACTGTGAATAGCTGCAGGGCCTCCAGGGCCATGCTGTATCCCATCTCTGACCATCATATCCCTGTGCACCTCCATGCAGTGTCCTGTGCACCACTTCTCAAGGCCTCTGCTGTCATAACAGGGCTGTGTTTCCTGCATTGCATCTTTGTGCTAGTTGTAAATATCTTGTTCTGCACAAAGTAACTGCTTGTGACTACTATCTATTTAAAATTTGCTTATAACACAGAGCAGTGAACTGTTCTAGCCATGGACACCTGGTCAATTACAGAAAATGCTTTCACAGCTAAACCAAGAAAAATGAAGTTGTAAGCAGGTCAAGAAAATTTAATACAGACTAGCTGAGGACTAGCAAACTCAGTACAGTGCTTATGGCCCATTTCTAACAATGGTGATACCACACTAAGGGGATACAGGTTTACATTGTGCAGGCATCTCAGTAGAGGGGACCAAGAGACAGTCCCTGGCACTAGGCTTTCTGACTAAGGTACATTTATATTTAAGCATGTCAAGCGCAGTTACTTTTTCACTTCTAGCACAGAAGTGTTCACTGACATTATGTCACTGCTTATGGGCTTCAGTAAATACTGCTATAATATCAATGAATACTGCTTCATTGCTATAATTGAAACCAGAAGCTTAGATTTAAGCATATTCCTTAAAGACCTTTTAAGGTAAAAGTGCTCGGTATAATACAACATTAAAACTGATGAAAAGGAATATCCTCACAGCTTCTTGCCATTGCAGGATTAGAGTACTGTTTTTTGTGAACAATTTAAATACTGTTGGTTGAGGAAGGAAAAACAACATTCATAACACAAAAGTGACAGCTTCCACCTTTTTTAAAAGAGTATTTATTTTTGAAATGAAATTTTGAAACAATATTTTTTCTGAAAGATTCATGTGAATTTTTCTTTACCCTTCTTTTGATTTATATCCTCTGAGGATCACTTTGTCTAACAGGTTGGTTTTTTTCTCCTAAAAATTAGTATGGAAAATGTAAAGAACAAGTAATTAAAAAATAAAAAATATTATAAATGTAAAAATTGTTAGAAACAGCATGTCCTCTTTTCCTTTAATAAATAGAACCACACTCTGTTCGAAATATTTAGTCAAAAATTACATTTTTATATGTCATTGTCAAATTCCATGAAAAAATCCAATTTCTCATTCTTTATAAAGAAATTCACCACTTAAAAGATGGACAGTACTTCAGACAGTGTAAAAAATTAAGCTCACTACAGCTAATGGGCTTAATTTATTTAGAACAGACTTATTTGTAGTATTTAAGGACTAGCTTGTGTTACCTGAACATTGACTTTTTTGTGGACATAAAAGATATGCTGAAGTGTTTATATATATACACACAGGTATGCATAACATGTAACATATAAGTTGAGAGAAGGAAGGGCGAGAAGGAGGGGAGAGAGAGAAGTCATACAGATTACATGTGTCTTTGAGAAGCTTTCCAATCTTTTCACAAGGTATTGTAAAACAATGGGGAGGAGCATCCGCAGTTTAAATTCTTCCTTTCTTATTCTATACATATGGGAGAAAATAAAATGAGTGATTACAATCAACATGAGATATTTAGGAAAATGGGACAACTAAACTGCTAGGTAGTGGAAGTATTCACAGTTAAGCTCAAGGTACAGTAAAATATTCTATTTTCTGTTTTAAAATTGCCCAGTAGCTTGCCCTTAAATTCCAACTGATTGAGAGTGGAGCTGCTTGTAGAGAATCGGTTGCTGTTTAAGGGAAGGCTTAAAAAAATTAAGGTGATTAACTACCGGTAGCAAACATACTGCTGTCCATGGCAACTCTAATGAAAGTGACTGAAAGAGAAAGTAATCTGAAAAATGCCAGGAAGTTCTGTTGCACTCACTTAGGAAGAGTAATTAGACAGTTCCACTTAGCTTGCAGAAAAATTCTGTTGTACCTTGCAAATCATGATTTAAATAAGCTCATAAAGGAGCCTACAAAGCAGTGGTTGACATTAAGCAGAATGTGGTTTTCAGCAAGTTATATTTCCTTTGACTATTTATACATTCCCACCATGACTGAAAAATACATAAACTGAAGTTTATTACGCTGCATATTAAGCACAACCCTACAAATGGACTAAGACACAAACACTGAAAAATACATGCAAGCTAAGAGAATTTGCCACTAAAATTACTGGAGTTTAGTTCATCCTAGACTGACATTAGATGAGATAAAAGTTATGTAAAATCTTAAGTCTCCAGAGCAAGAGAATAAACTCTGCAGTTAAATAAAAAATCTGACAGCTGCTTTACTGCTAGATTTTGAAAATTTCCTTCCAGAAATATATCATTTTTGCTGCATGTTATTTTAGCTCAGTTTTTTAAAGACAGATCTCACCTAGAATCTTGTGAGATCTTTTAGTAATTTAACTGTATGTTCGCAGAAGCTAATTCAGAGTCTGCTATTCTTGTTAAGTATCCCATACTAAGCTGCGAACAGAAGAAAACGCTCAGTGGTAACATGGATGAGAAGGCGACACATTAAAGTAACTGGGTCGAATATTAGTTTTATAATAAAATTGTAATTCACAACTAGATCTGTATCCAGACATGTTGAGTGTTTGGATGCATGCATCTTATCATACACTTTCATGGTAGTAGGACTCTAAAATCTCTGGTTGATTTAGGAGTCATAAAATGTAAGAGAGAAGGATATTTTGTCCCCTAAAAAGCAGAGTTCACCAACTTCTTTCTCCAGCCTGCATGAGATGCTTCCTAAAGTTGTCCAGACCTTGAGTGTTGCTGAGGTCTGCTTGATTCTTTACTTCTCAGATCCTACCATCAGCAATATTGTGTATAGTTTCCACATTATATCACACATACCTGATCAGACTGACACCAACTTTTAAATACAATACAGCCTGATGTCAAATCCTCTGTCCATAGACACATGCCACCACCTATGAGTCCATTTGTGTATTTTATTTCCTCAAGTATAATCTTACTGCTTCTGAAGTCCATGGTATTTTGTAAATGCTTGATTCAACTGTTTCGATAAAGTGTTCCAGTCATGTGCTGTAGTAGCCCACCCACATTGGCTGCATTGCTGACAGCTTAAAATGGAACTCAGACCACAAAATCAAAGAGCAAGCTACCATGATTTCCTTTTTCAGTTCTCTACCAGATAGTTTTCCAAGACTGATCTTCTCCAACAGAGCAATCAAGATATAGTCTGTTGGGTTTTGATGAACAGTATTTGTATAACTGAATGAGGGTATCCCAGAGAACATGTGACAATACTTTAGACCAGCCATTAGCAGTCTTATATGTGCCTAAAACAAATATAACAAGTTGTACAAGAAAAGAGCTGCAAGAACCAGTGAGACATGATATATAATGCTGGAACTGCGATAATGAGTTAGTTTTTGCAAATTGCTTATCCAAGTAGCAATGGATGCAATGCAACTTCAGTTTGAATTCCAAAATGTCTGTAAATTTGGATATAAAGTTTTGATGAGCATTATCTTTATTTATTATACCATGAGGTCAATTTAATTATTCTGAGTTAATAATCAAAATAATATACTTATCTGTTTTTAAATTCTCTGTACCAGAAAATCACTGCTATTAAGATGAAGAGAAATTACCGAAAGCATTATAGACTGGATAATATCTATGCTTATGAAGGCTACTAGGCCATGTTTCAGGACAGTACTGAACTTTACACTTTTAACTCCAACTCTATTGCATTTGAAAACTCGTTTCCTCCTGAATTCTGAGTACTGCAATGCAAGCACATTATGCTGGCCCAAGAAGCAAACTCAGATTTCCTAGTCAAATCTCACAGGTCTATTTGCTCTTCCATTTTTGTGCACTTCAGACACAGGAACAGCCTCAGTGCCTGGTTCACATTAGTCTTCCTGGTGATTTTCTCTTCAAAGTGTGCATGCCTAAGCAGTACTTCAATATAATGTATTAAAAGTTTCTCCTTTTATCAATAACCTCTGAAGATTGTACTCTGGCAAACAATCCTTAGGAGGTGTAGTTGCCAGTTGTTGTTCTACTTTTGTCTGAACTTCAGCATTTTGTCCTGTAGTCATGCTCTCTAAATGTCTATATTAATGCCATTATGGAAAAACAAGCATGCTAAATGACAGATGTTTGTTTACTAGTATGACCAAAATGGCAGCAGACACACATTGAGTGGAGAAGAGAGACTGTGTAAGGAAGGTGGAAAAGGAAATTGGTTATTGTGATTTGGTACTGTTTTTAAAATCTCATGAATAATTGTCAGTAAGGGACATTCTATAAAGAAGGAGAAAAGGAAAAATACCACAGCATGCATCTTTAAACATTGTCTTAATGGACAGTAAAAAGAGAAGGATGAGGGTCATTAAGAAATATATACTAAAAATAAAACATTTTATCCAATATAACTAATCTGAAAACAGGAAGTTTTACACTAGCTGAAATGTGATCTGTTAGTGAAAGCTCAATTAATTTTCTGCCAGTGAAAATTAAATGATATGGAGTACATGTGTACAATTCAACAAAGTAACATCCCAAGTAAAAATTACAGGAAACAATAACCTTTTCTAACGCCTCATTAAATCTTTTGGTTTAATATCAGGGGTTTTTTAATTCCATGCAGTTAAACTTTTTAGTAGGGCAACCCTGTTTTGGCAAAACTGGGTAAGATCTCCTACAGATTACATTGATGCAGCTTTTCAAATATTGTTTGAGGGAAAAAAGTTTCAGAATAGAAATATCGCCTTATCCTAAGAAAAAGAAACAAACACTTGCAGAAAGTTAACAGCATTTCTAAAGCACCTCATGGAGACTTTAAAATTTCTTGTTCAGGTAAATTCACTGGCACATTCATTAGTACCTGTTGCTCGATGACTATGAGAGGGTGTGGTAACACGAGGTGTATCTTGCAGACCTGGGTTCTACTGCAGTCTGGCTTTAGTAATTTCAAATCTAGGGCTGGTGGACAGAGTATAAAATAGTCTAAGTCGCTTCAAAGGGATCCAGCTTTTCTGCTTGACCAGGATAGCAGTTTTTCTTTCTATATCTGTAACTTACTTTCATAATACATTCCATACCCTAAGATTTGCTTAGAATGTCTGTCTTCATTTACAACAAGTTCATTTGGTGCAGATTAAGCAATATTATTTGCATTCCTACAGAGGCAAAGAAGCCAAATATAGTGGTAGTTTCAGTTCAGCTTACAGTTTGTATTACAAGATATTTCTGAGGAGTGCAGATTTTAATGAATTCTTTATGATGGGCTTTGTATGATGTGATGCCTTCACCTCTGACAGGCGCAAGTATACATCCCTGCCACAAGGAGAAAACAGCTGAAGGATAATTTCCAGCTTCAGGCAGAGATGGAATGGGGCTGTACAAAGAGAATCCCTGCACTCATACTCAAATAATCATGCTTTACAAAATGCCATATGGATATTTTTTCTTTCTCACATCAACTCGTGATTGGTAGACAAACATTTTAACTAACAGAATGACAAAGATCTGCATAATTATACTATATTTTTTTAAGAATGATACAAGGAATATGAAAATTTTGGGTTGGTTTCTAATATAACTCAGCTTTTATGGGCTCATCTTTTTATATCTCACAGGCTGTTGCCCAGCAACAAAAATGTCACAGAAGTTATTCACATCCATCTAGGGGAAAAATCTGTCCAAAAAGGAGACAAAATAAGTTGTCTGCAAAAATCTTTCCCATTCTAAATGAAATAGATATCTATCTATCTTTCTATCTAATCTATCTATCTACTTATCTGTTATCAGCCATTACTGTTCTTTTTGTTTCTTTTTTCACATCAATTTTTTATGTAAATACACAAATTATTTTTTTCAATATATATATTATTTTTATATTGGCTGACCTGTATGTTTCAGTTTCTCTGTTATGTTAACTATTCACAAAACTTCAAATGCAAATAAATGTATAACTTTGACATTTTTTGAGTAAAACATTATTTGAAACCATGACCCTGGAAGTTAATATCATTATTTCATGCTAACCTCAATAGCGAATATAATTGAATGCAGTTTTGTTCTTACATCTTGAATTAACCTCAAGTATATGCTAATGTTTTTAATTGCTGAAGAGAACCTCTATTATTTAAGCCTATGGAAGAAAGAATAAAAAAAGTAATAAAGAACCTTTTATTTTCTGGCAGAAACCACACACAAATATGATTAAATCCTGTACTGAAAATACAGTGGAGAACTGATTCTTGTAACAACGTGTGTCATGTGAATGCCCAGTCACCAAGCTTTTCATCTGTCTAAAAGCCATGAAGGGCAGGTCCTGTATATTACTCTGCTGTAAAGCATCTAATACATAGAACCAATGTTAATTTTATTAAAAATAGTAATAAGTATAAAAACACTCAACATAAATTAAGAGGGCATTCTCTTAGGTTTCCTACAGCATACAATAAGGTGCTTATTGACTTAGGACTTTTCTTCAGGAAAAGGCAGTCTGCTAACCACATTCAATGTTTGAGGTTTTGTGTCATCCAGCAAAATGTGAGACTGGCAAGAATGCTTGATAGAGGAAGACTGATTAATGTGAAAGTCTGAAGCAACTGTAGACAGGAATTTTATACTATATCTGGTATGCAATGCAGTATAAGACAGGCTGAATTTTCACTTTTCTCTGGTCTGCCAAAATGCTGCCTTCACTGAGGTTAGACAGAATGAATAAATAGGCACAAGCGTCCCTCTTTTAAATATGTTACACTGATACCTCTGAATAAATAAATGGTTTATCTACTTTTTTGGAAGTGTATATACCACTCTCCCAAAGAAAATCTTGATAGAACCACATAAAATTGCTGTTCTAGTTTGACTCACTGAGAATCACTGATCAAGAGCTATTGAAAGCATGAGTCCTGCCTGATACAAGACCCAATCTATCAATATAGTTTGGAAAATAAAATATAGCTGCATTTCATGGTATCAAGGGATATGGCTAATAGTTACACTGATGGCACTGATAATTATTTGGGTCTAGAACTGCTTTTGATGACTGTAACTGGATAGAGATTGTATATGATGTTATTGTTGACAAGTTCAACATACAAAATCATTGATTAAAGAGTTAGTTTTGAAATGGTTTTCTGGAATTTTATTTGAACTGGAACTGTAATTATACTTTGTTACTATATGTTATGTGTACCGTCAGTGTTGATAACTGATTTTCTGAAAGAAAGCAGAAGTTGTAAGTATACAACAAGTATATATTCTTTTGTACTCAATGCTGTAAGAATTTGCTTATGTGAGTCTAGTGCAGATTTAAGGATTTTTTGTTTTAAGGATCTTTAATTTTAATCAGAACTTGTATTCAAACTGTAAGACATGCTTCCATGTTACTTGCTAAAACAGATTTGCTTCTCATTTCCCACTTGTGAAATGGGAATGGCATCAACAAACTACCATTGCAAAATAGGTTGTTTTTTAGAGATGGAAAAGCATGAGGAGGGACTAAAAGGCAATACAAAATCTTACCTATATTCATATAGACAACAAATGCTTCATGTTTCATGCCAGTTTTTCTAGATGACTACTTGATGATTTCAAGGATGGATAGTGTCTTTCACTGTTGCAATTTACATGTTCAAGTTGTTAAATGAGTCATTCTTAAGGACTAGGTTAAAAAAAGCTAAAAGAAGAAACCTTGCTAATCACACTCGTGTGGACTGTTACTTATCTCATACCCAAAAGTTATCTTTTAGCATTGGAAATCCTTAGTGCACATTTACAATTTATCTAATTGCATCCTCTAGAATACCTATTTACTTATTTCCAGTTTTCCATTGAAGCGGAAATGGACCATGCAAAATTGCAACCTAGTATATCAGTGTTAGTTTGATTTTATTGCTCTTTTGTACTCAATGCTGCAAGTTCATTTATAAAGACTTTAATATTAGCCTTAATTAAATTTTAGTTACCACTTCACCTTTGTCTATTATTTTCCAAAATAACAAGTTATAGGTTCTTTGTAATACCTTTAAAAACGATACATGGTGCTGATCTTATGAGGTTGGTCTTACCTGAATGGCATAATTGTGCTATTCTTAAATTACTCTCTGGTAGAAAGGGAAAACAAACAATGCCATCTGTTCTTTCTTGCAAGATCTTTTCTTGAGCTGAGGGGAAAGGAGGAGGATATAATGGAGGGGAAGCAGAGAGGAGGAAGAAGAAACAACATAAATAAATAAAAAAATTAAATCCTTAAACTAAAAATATTTATGAAATCAACATTATCTTAAAAAATGTTTAAAAGCAACATTATTTTCAAAGCTTTAGTTTAATATAACTAATTATTTTTCCAGTAGATTTGACCAACAATTATCTCCCCATCTTGACTAATGAATACAACTATTTATATATACAGTTATAATCTATCACCAGCACATCTTACCATCTCAAAGACATGTTATTATACCACAAAATATTCACAAGGTAGGTAAAAAAAATAATTATAGTTAGCACACAACATGTATTATTGGTGCCCTACTTCCATGCTAGCTATTCCACCTCTCCAGATTTTAATCACACTTCTCTGTGATAGCATAGGCAACACCATCAAATTCTGAGGTGCCAGCAGAGAGTAGCTCACCCTGTGAACAAGCAAGAACATAATGTTCTTGCTGTCACCTCTGATGTAGGGAACCAACTCTTGTGTTCTAAGAGATCAGAGTACTGCCTTGCAGAGTTCATATTGCCAGTGTCGATTCATGCTTTGCCTGAGCCATGATGCCAGGGATCTGGCTTGGTACCATTTGACTTTGTATTCTGATACTAGCTTAGGATGTTACAACTTTAACTGGGGGAGAAATAAATTAAATCTCAATAACAGAGTATCTGTCTGTGACCTGTGTCTATTTTTGCCACAAGTAAAGAAATAATATGTACCTGCAATAGATCTTTCTGGTTACTTTAATATGGAGGCCTTTTAGTTGTAACTGAACTTCTTAGCTTGGTGCACTAGCAAAGGCATAAAGCAACACTGGAGAGTAAATGAGGGACTATGCAGTTCAATGCAGATATAAAATTTGTGTGGTTCAGGACTGCATCAGAGATAATAACCTACTGCTAATATTCTGGATTACTCAATGATGCCAGAAGCTAGCCTATAATGTTTCTTTTCCAAAGCTTTAAAATTTGAGGTCCTGTTCCATTACATCTTCCATTTTTGGAGCTACTGCTGCTGTTATGTGATTAAACATCCTCTTCACAGAAACATCCATTGCACTGGCAATTGAGTCAGTTGTCTGGTAAAAATGTACATCTCTTATCCAGATGTATAATAGAAATTCAGTTGTTTGAAAGATTTTGCAGCGTGATTTTGCAATGGAAAAAAAATCCTACAAAGTAACAATTTTTAAAAAACATTTAACAATAATTATAACTTATGCTATCTGAAAGTTGGGTATTTGTGGAAATATTTGCAAAATACTAAACCTTGTATTTCTCTAATTTCTGTAGTCTCAATTAAGGCCTCATTTTCCAGTCATCGTATCACTAAAATGAAGTGGGTATCTGCCATTTGTAACTATGGAATGCAGTGAATAGGAAACAGACTTGTTTTTCCTGCTCTAGATTCTCATTCGTGCCATGACTTTCAGTCCTATAACAACCTAGGTTATAACTTCTTGGACTGAGCAGGATGCTTAGGAATTTCCACTTAATCTTTCTCCATATTGAACTATGTAATGCAGCCAAGGGACCACTTGACTAAGACATCCAACTTTCTCTCCATAGTATTAATAAATTATGCTATCATAAATTAAACTTTCAAAATGCACTTGATTATGAGAAGTAGGACTCCTTTTGAAAGGAGATGTTAAGTGACTCAAAAGAGAAACTTTGATATACATTTTTTTCCCTTAAGTGTGCTCACTGAACCTTCCTATGCTCACTGAGCTACATATCATTGCTGCTGTCATTCCTAAAAGAAGGTTATAAAGAAATCCTCTTAGGAAGGCTTCTGATACAAAAAAATGAACAGTTTATAAAATGATATTGAAACCAAGTGATAAATATGCAAATTAAATTTGCCAGGTGGCAAGAACTCTTTCAATGTTCCATTTCACCTTTAGATAGAGTCTGAAAGTCTTCTGCTAGTCTCCCAGTCTCAAAGTGATTTTGAGTAATATTCTGTGAGCAAATTTAAAATTGAAAAATAATATTTTCCAGGTAATTCTTATACATTGAATTAAATACGTCAAGCAAAAATCTGAAATAGTTATGAACATTGATAATGAAGAGAATGTCAAGAGAAAAGAGAGCAAAAATTCTAAGTCTGGAATCAAAGGGTAGAATTAAAAAAAAATTTACATCTGCATAAAATCTTTTGCGTGCCCATAACAAGCCAAAAGTGTTAACCACTTCACCGTGTGTCCTTCTCTGGCTGTACCTGGGAGCAAGACAGAGAACTCAGAATGAACTTTCAGCTACACATCAAGTTTGTTGCATAGGCTATTATACTTATTGATAACTGTCAACAGAATATGAAACACATTACTGGAAAGGTAACTTTTTTAAGTAATTTGAAATAATTATTGAAATAGTTTTAATTCATAGAATCATAGAAGCATAGAATAATTTGGGTTGGAAGGGACTTTAAAGATCATCAAGTAGGTCCAACCCCCCTGCCATGGGCAGGGGCACCTCCCACTAGACAAAGTTGCTCAAAGTCCCATTCAGCCTGGTGTTGGCTAGATTATCATGTGTGGCATGGTTATGCCACACATGATAATCATATGTGGCAGGTTAGATTACATCAGAGTGCTAGTTTACATTAAGTACTGAGAAAATAAATGTAACGTTTAAAGAATACTGTGGCTATATATAATTTGCCCAAATTTAAACATGAATAAAGTTAAGCTAACAAGCATTTTATTGTTATTTTTTTTATATTTACTCATATTTTCAATATTATTTTTACTGCTCCAAAAATATTCCTTAAAAATTTACATTTTATTATGTAAAATTTGGTGAGACTTTAAATTCTGTATTAAGGCCTTTTTGATTTGTTCAGTGCTAGCCAATGCAGCTACAAAAACAGAGGAATATTATTATGAAATAACAACTTGTTTTCCTTTTCAGTAGGCACAGGGAAGCAAAACTGAAACATATAAATACTTTAAGTGAAGAAATTATTGAAGTAATCCTGTATTATGTTTAGCTCCAAGAAAGTTGGAATGGTTTCAAGGCTTCATTCTTTTAAAGTAAAAATTCTGCTAAATTAATATGCCAGGCATTTACTTCAAACAGAGCTTCACTGTCAAGTATTTTGAGTATGCTGTACTAGTTTCTTCTCTCATTCTTTTAAAACTGTCTTCTTAAATGAAAGGAATGTCTTCTGATGTGCTTGTGTGATAGGTTGAGGAGAAAACAACTTCTTATGCTTTTAATATGGGATTATCTTTATGGAAATGTCTGTTTTCAGAGGTCAGGATTAGTTTCTTGTCAAATATATCATACCGGCACCAATAGCAGTGCCTATATATTTCTTAGTTTCCCTGTACAGGAATTTTCCACATTAGAAAGCAATTGTAACATCTGACTATAGCTTAGCAAAATGTATGTCCTAATTAATACAACTCATAGTTCTAAAGATATCACCATTTTGAATTATGAGTTGGATAAAGAGTTCCAGGGTTTTTTTTTCCTGCCTAATTCATGGTTTAGTTAGGCACTTGGCAGATTTCTGTAGTTTGGGTAAAATTTATTTTGCATCTTTACAGTCACATTTCATGTAGTTTACTTTCACTTTTGGAAACACTGAAATATGAGTAGTTTGTTTCCTGAAGAAACTTTAAATTTTGCCAAATAGATATAATTTTTTGGCCCACTTCAGGTTACAGAATCAAGATGCTACTGCACATTTTCCTGTCAACCATCATTTCATGGGGACACAGCTTATATCTTTTGAATAAATCTGAATGATCTAATCTCATGTCAGCAAATCTTATTTTTCCAACAAAAAATGAGATTAGAAACATTTATATACATCCCTCTACATGAGTAGTGTGTAACACTCTCTTTCTGTATATGCATATATACGATCTACATACACATGAGTGTGCATATGCATTTTATTAGTACACATATGTGAGTGTAAATAATGGTGGTTTTTTTCCTTTTCCTACATAATTGTTTTTTCTTTTACTTAACAACAAAGTATCTGTTCTACTCCTTGACGTGTTTCTGATACTCACTTGGTATTAGTAAGGTACAGAGATGACTATATGAAATGAACACAGGTATTTAGTTGGACATACAGATATTTTAAGGCTGATAGCTTCCTTCTAGTTCTGAAAACTGAACAGTGTATTCTAGTGGAAGAGGTATTTCCATGAATACCTCTTAATTGCAAGAGAATCTACAAAGGGACATCAGTCGGGCCTTTAAGGAAATTAAATTATTTTACGTGAAAGCAATAATTTTTTATTAAAACCTTATTTTACCTGAGTGTTATTGAACTTGTAGAAAACACAAGAAAACACAAAGAAAACAGGTATAATGACAACTTTTTCTAAGAATAATAAATTATATTCTACTCATGAATATGTGATATCCTTTGATTACATGGGGTGGGGGCCTCCAGCTCCTGCAGAGATTGGTCAATTGCTCAGCAGGGAATGGGCAGCCAGGCCTAAGAGCAAACGGAATGGAAAACTGTATAGGAAAGAGAAAGAACTGTGCAAAGTTCTCCCTGAGGAGAGAGAGAGCCTGAGGACATGACATAGAAGCAAGGACTGAGCTTTCTGGGTTTGCTCAGCCTTGAGATCACCTGAAGGGCCTTGTTCCCGGATTAAAAAAAAAGAATAATTATACAATGAGGATGCTCACACACTGGAAAAAGTTTCCAGGACAGTTTGTCGAATCTCTATCGGGGGAGGAATTCTGAACTCGCCTGAACAGGGCCCCTGAGCCCTCTGTTCCAACCAGACTGGCGTGGAGTGGGGCGTTAGACTAGCTGGTGTCCTCTTCCGATCTCATTGATCCTGT
>JAOXNG010000001.1:110801506-110830385 GCA_028566535.1 Scolopax minor
GGTTTGGTTGTGCTGGTTTAATTGTTGAACTCCAGGATCTTGAAGGTCTTTTCCAAGCAAAGCAATTCTGTGGTTCTCTAAGTGCAAAGACCCAGTGAACAGTAAGTGCCACATTTAGGGTGAAGGTTTTTGTTCATTTACAGGGTTACAGCTTTAAATAAAAGTGTAAGGGAGCTGCGCTCTCTCCAACCTTTTTATACAACATGAATGAGGCTCCTTTTCATGTAAAGCTTTTGCTTTGCTAGTTGGCAGCTTTGAAAGGAACAATAACAACAAAAAAATGCAAACCTAAATATCAAAGAACCCAAACCTTTCTTGGCAGTCAGTTGAAACGATTTTGTGCCTCTGTGGCTGTATGCATCTTGATGGACTTCTTAAACTAATGTTTTATTGCTGTAGCATAATTCTGATTTTTATTCCTGCTAAGTGCCTTATCAGTGCACTTGGTAACATGAATTGTTTGCAATATTAACTTAAGTTCTATAGCAGTGACTGCCCTCCCCAAAACAGCACCATTATTCATCCTTAAGGGTGTTACTTGAGGTGGAGGAAGATGCTGTTCATCTGAGAGGTGGGAGAGCGAGAGGAGCTCCCACGGGGACAGTGAATTTGTTACTGCTGAGGCGGGGAGAGTTATTGATGAGCATCCCTGCACTGCAGCCTCTCTTGGCACGTTTCCTGTGCTGTCTCACAGCTGTGAAGGATGTGGAGAAGCAGAGGGATACCCATCCAAACGGAATTAATTGAGATGGGTGGCAATGATTGTCCTGGGGGCTGGGACGTGCCTGCTGCTGTGGCACCAAACCAGTGCCAGTAAATGGCCAGCTTGGTGTGAGGATGCCTGCTGGGAAGGTACCACGTCTGTCAGGAGTACAGCTGCTGAGTCTGGGGCAGCAAGATCAGTGCTGGCCAGGCTGTAATTAAAGGTACTTAAGGACCATTAGCAGACCTTGTAAAAATGCTTTTTAATCCAGTTTAATAAATGGGAGTCCTAGTTTAATTGGCATTATGAAAATTGCATGTGGGCTATTTTCTCTATAAAATTATAGGTGGAATTGATATCCCCGTGATATGAATCAGAGGGATCCAGGCTTCAGATCAATGCTATGGAGCAAATATCCCATGGTCTGCTGACTGTAACAGAGCCACACATCACAGCTGTCAGCAAATGTGAATGCTCTCTCAAAATTTGCTGAAATATGGGAGCTGAGCACTATCTGTTTGTTACCTTCCTGTAAATGGAGACTTCAGTGGGCAAGATCTTATTGGACCACTGAAGTCCTTGATGTTTTGGCTAAGGAAGTCCTTAGACAAATATGGAGCTAAAAGTTCCTTCATCAGCTCTGACAGGACAGCTTGGATGAAGGAAAGATGATTTGGTCCCAAACTGGAGACCTGTCTTTTGAACACACACACCACCCGGTGAAAAGAAGACTTCCCATCAAAACTCTTCGAAGGAGAGTTTTCCACCTACCTCCACAGTCCCAAATCAGCTCTCCAGTGCCACCACAGAAATCTCTCAGCCTTTCCATTTGATATTTGCCCTATAGATTACTACTACTTAATAGTAGCAGGTCTATAGAGAATATAGACCCTCTGAAAATTCTTGTATTCATCCTTTTCTTTTCTTAATTATTTGTGTAGGTCCACTCATCAGAAGGATATACATGTCTAAATAAATCAGGATTCTCTTAAAATTGAAGTTCAGACTAAAATATTTAGGTAAATGTCATTAGTACCATGTTCATATAGTCAAAAAACCTACAGTGACCAGCATAACACAGGCTTCTCCTTACTCAGCCTTCAGGTTTTCATAAAAAAGCAATAAAAATCAATCAAAATATTACTATCCTTATTGTAATGTGTACTTAGACACAACAATATGTACAGTGAATAGCAGTTCAAACCGTTTCAATAGGCACAGAAGTCAATTAGTTAAGCTTATCAGTTAAGCTTACCAATATGGTGAAATTTTCTAGTTTTTGTTGATCCCAATCAAAGTTGCTTGGGTGTTTACAGTAAGAGTTTAATTCATATCATCCTGTTGCTTGAAACTGTAGAAGCTGAGAAAATATTTCCTCTCCATTTGCTAAAAGCTAGATGAAGAATAATCCTTGAACCAACAGCAACTTTTATTAATGATGCAGATAAAGATCAGCATGATTAGATTAGATTCAAAAGTACAGCTGGCCTCATCTTACTGAAGAAGTAAGAGGGAAATGGTTATTAAAGCTATTTTAGATCCAGTTCATTGAAACAAAAAAACTTCCTATTGCAAAGTCAGATACAAATCAGTGCTTTAATATTAAACTATTTTCATCTGAACGTCTATAGCTGAACACAATTATTGCCTTATTATGCAGTATGTTCAATTTATGCAATGAATAGATTGGCTTCATGCAGAATGAATCAGGAAATGAAATTTGAGTACAGGAGAAAATAATCTTACTCCAAATTAAAACAGCTATTCAAGTACTTCTTTGCAAAACCAAAGACATCTGGAATGGATTTTCTTGCCCTTTTTAGTAAGCTCGGTAAGACAGTATAAAAAATCTTGCCAAGTAGAAGTGGAAAAAATCAGGAGCAAATTGGAAAAACCTGTTACCAGAACAGATTCCAAGGTATAATTCCCACCTGTTCAATTTCTGAAGGGCTAACTTGTGAGGTTCTGGTCACCTTGTCTTTCAACTTCGTGTATATTGTAAGGAAATACTCTATCTCTAAAGGTAGACCCAAAAAATAGGAAGAATTTTGTTCTTCCTTATTGAAGAAGTGTTCCCATATTGAACAAGTGAGTATTTTTTTCTGGTACAGCTGTCTTTTTAGTGTGAATGGGGAAAGAACATGAGGTTTTTTAAAATATGATGCTTTGTATGCAAGCAAAATCTTTTACTTAAATATCACACATTGTTCAAGCTGATGTCTCCTTTAGTTTAATATTGCCAAAAATAATGTGATTAAAGCATTTTTCCGATCTGTTTCTAACTGCAAATAACTCCTAAATTTAGTTTTGCATGTTGATTCACAAAACCTGCTAATGCAATTACCAAAGAGCTATTAATGGGTATATAGAAAAAATACCAAAAAAAACACTTACATAAATTAGTTTTAAAAGCCCCGTAAACCAGGTACTATTTTTTTATCTACATTTTTTGGGCATGAGGTAGAGTGACGAAGTAGAATTTTCCAAGTGATCAACAGTGCATCATGCTCTGCAAATGAATCTTCCTGCAGATTAACACACTGTTTCTGACTAAAAAGGAAGACTTTAATTTAGTCAAAATCCCAAATTCAGAGCACCAAACACAAAGATTACATTAAAGCTGTACTCACAACAGGATTGCACAATTTATGATCAAATGAAAATAATTTTACAAATTATTTTAATTTTTATCCTCTAATGTAGCAGAAAAATGTGTGAGGCAGATACATTTTGAAGGTTCTGAAGAAGTTTAAGGCAACAGGGAAATCCAGGCATAAATATTTCTGGGGGAAAAAAAAATAAGAAACAAAAGCAAAATGATTTGGAAGAGCAGAGGGAGAAAAGAAATCAAATAAATGAACAAAAATGCTAGATTTCAAATACTGGCAACATTCTGCCAACAAAGTAATACATTAAATTGTTAAAAAATAGTACCAGCCAAGAAATAAAGGAAAGTGTTCTTGTCTCATGAACATTTATTTTGTCTTCTTTCTTTTATTCCCAGTTGAAGAAATGTTGATTTGGAGTTGAGATGCTTTTTGCAAACTTCTGCAAGAATTTTTGTTAGGTGTATCAAAAGTTGATAAAATCTTTTCACTTATTTCTAAAGAAGGCATTTTTCTTATATGTTCTTGCTTATGGAATTAAATTGAAATATCTAATTCCCTTGTGCTCCATTTACATGTTTTCAATAATACAGTAAATTCTCACACATTCTGCAATACCCAAAGAGCAGGGTTAAAAAAAACAATCCTTCAGTTATATTTTATAGTAAGTTAAAAGGGAAATGTCAGATGGATGAAGTTCCATGCTCATACAGAGGGTAACTCTTAGTAATATTTTAATTAGGCTCTCTGTTTTAAGGTCTGAATGGCTTTGGAGAATTGGCTGTTTTCAATATTTTGCAGCCAGCAGCTGTTATAATGCAATGCCCTTACATGATCCAATTTGCAGCTCAGACATTCTTGCTTGTTATTCTTTAACCACTCCAACCATGACAGACTTTTGGTGAATTATTTCATTCAACCACCTGAAACTTTATTTCAGAAACATAAGATCTATGTTGTGGTCTGCTCTTTTATCATCTGATTTTTTTTCCTCTGCAAAGAACATGATCACGTGAGAGGCTAGCCAAAGGCCAGTTATCTGGGAGAGATCAGGAAGATACTGCCCAGAAGATACAACTACAAAATGGCCAATTTAGACTTGACACTGCTTCACTGAGGAAAAAAAAAACAGGAACTAACAAGATGAAAAGAAATTTATAAGAAATTGTATGAGAATTACAAAATTCTCATACAAAAAGCAAGTAAAAGACAGCCTAGGGTCTTTTTCATAATTTCAAAACATGAACAGTTTCCAATATTTAAAATTAATCAATGGTTTTACATTTCTGCATATTAAAAATTCCATACCAAGCCGTATAACATTTACACACAACATCTCTACATCATCTCTAATTTTTTTCTTCTTATATAATAATTAATAGAAAATGTTAACATCAAGTTAATACTAAGAAATACACATTGGTCAATGAAGTTTAGTTATTAGAACATGCCCTGTTTTATGGTTATTTCTGTATATTAGTTTTAGGAAATAAGGTTGGTGATAAATTCATGACAACATCCTACTTGATCCATTCCCAAATGGATTAAAAATTACTATTTGTGGGCCAGCAAAAAACCCCTCACCTTTTAGACTCCAGACGTAACCCACACAGTATTCTTAACTCAGTGGATGATCTTTCTCTTCAGAATATTCTGGAATATTCTCTGTATCAAACTAGCATAACAACAGTAATATTAAGAAAAGAATGGATGTCCATTTTTAAATTTGTATAGCAATATGGGATCATTACCATCATATTGACAGAATTAATATTTTGTATCTGTATAATGAATTTCATGGACAAAATTAATCCTTAATAAAACATGTATAAGAAAAAATTACTAAGACTTATGGACATGCAACACTAGAGCTGAAGTTCCAGTAGCATAGTGACAAAGTTAGCCAACCCAAAACAAGCTATTTTTTAAATTTTGGATAAAGAACTTTTTCATTTCATATTCTTCAAACCAGTAAAAATTAATTTAAGTAACTCTTTATTTCTACATTTATCTGTCATGTTAAGATTAACTAGATGATTGAAACTGTTTGCCCTTAAAAAGAAGCAATCGTTGTCAAAAAGGGTATTTTTTATTCAACCCACAATTTTTAGTCATTAACGTTGGGAACAAGAAAGAGAAAAAATAAGCTTTAAAACCACCTATTACTTTGATGAAAATATTTTTATACACATATAATATAAAATATATGTACATACTGTTATTTTATGTTATGTTGGCCTTTGTAGTCAAAATATTCATAGTTGGATAAGTCACATGTATAGGATTTCACTTTTGCCAGGGCAAAATATTGCAGAGTATCAAATCTAGATGTAGCACTACTGTATAATATGGAGTCCTAATTCTTTATGTAAGGGAAAAAGACTTTGCTATCAAAAGAAAGTATTCCAAGTCATACAAGGAAGCATGATGATCTATGCCATAACTCTTTCATTTTTGAGAAAAAAAAATCAGCAATTAGGTTCATTGTATGACCTTTTCTCAAAACTCTCTGCAGCTTTGGGAAAGATGTCATTTTGCAAAGATGCTGAAAGAGAAAGAAGGAATTGAAAATACTAGAAATCTTCAATACATCTCTTCCCATTTCTTACCTGATTGGTTACTGCCTCCTGAGATTCAGTTAATCATACCCCTTGTGATTCATTCCCACTGTGACAATATAAGAGCAAAAAAAGGTATTGTCAGATAAGGCTATCAATGCAGAGTTTAATTAAGTTGTAAATTATAGCTACAGTTTGTGATTTTAACCTCAGTCTCTTTTTTCCTTCAGACAGAGATATTCTATCTCATTTTTTAATAATGCAATGATTGCATTTGTTTGATTTTTCATTGTGACATATCAAGTATATAAAAAGGGAATTAGCAGTTGTATCCAGGTCAGTTCTATTTTGCAAGGACACATTTGTCAGAGTGCATCTCTGCTCCTTGAGTGTATGGGTTGATCTACTAGCAAAATGAAAAATAAAGTGCATTTCAGTCTAATCTCCAACCCTTTGTTAAAAGGAGAGAGGAGAAAACATTGGTTGAACAAAAGGAAAATAGAAAAGAGAGTGTGAAAGATGAACTGTAGACATTTCAGAAGCAGACGGGGAAATATTTTAGCTGTTTCATGAAATCACTAGGGAGCTAAAGGAGAGAAGGATGGTTGGGTGGTTGGATAGAAAGTAAAATGTGTTTGCACTTGCAATTTTGTTTTCCTAATTTTAAGAAACAAAACAATCAGCAGCTTGGGCAAATATTGGTGATAAAGGTTCAAAATTATGTACTTACTGACTGGAAGCAGCTTAGACAGAGAGGAAAGACCACCTCATGGATGAAAAGCAGTGGATTGTTCCTGGATACCTTTTCAGGTATATGAAATTCAAACTCTGAAAGCACATAAGAAAAAAATAAGGGAGCTAGCAATCATATACGTAATGATATGAAGGGAAAGTACACAATCTACTTGATGATTCACTTCCACCAGTAAATGGTTGGGGCTATATATGTCTAAAGAAACTGCACAATCTCTTCTCTGAAGATCATAGCTAAAATTGGGAAATGGTAGAGATGATCAAATGGTTTCTTTTTACTTTTCAGAAGACAGATGGACAAAGGTCTTCTCTCTAGACATTTTTTAGACTTCTGCAAAAATATGATACTGGTCACTAAGGCCTTCTGTAATTGACTGATTTTGTCTTAGGCTTTGACATATTTTCATGATTTGACCACTGTAGTCCCTGCTTAGTAGAAGAGAGGAGAACAAGGAGTTCGAGTGTACTTTATGTTTCTGGAAACTAAAGGGCTGAGGAATCTATTGGTGTGCCACTGACTTGTGAAACATCCTGCTCTTATTTATGGGAGTATATAATGGCCCAAAAGCCTGTGATGGCTGTTGTGAAGATGACATTCTCATATTTGGTACCTCTGACAGATGTTTGCATGTTTTCTCAGAACATATGTATTGATTGGCTAATGAAGCTCATCAGGGAGTGTTAGGATGAGTTTTAGAGGTTTTATAGACCTTGAACATTAATTGTTATCTGAACACAGTGGTGAGATTATAAATTTTGCTAAAATCATCATTACTCATCTGCCTATAAGGTTTGAAGGACCACTTTATCTAAGAACTTGAGAAAAATGTTGAATATTGAGTATTCTGAAAAACAAACAACAACAATAATGATTTAACTGCTTGTTTTTTTTTCAAATCCACAACTGAATGTTTCAGACTGAAAAGCACTAAACTGCATTTGATAATTTAATTCTATTTTTAGTATTTTACAAATTAACCATTATTGACATTGTATAGTTCTAAATGAAAACTGACTAAAATTTTGGCATTTATTCTATAAGATTACAGTGGTGATGACTTATGAGCAACAGCTTTAACAAGATTCATAGGTCTATTGACTTTCCTTTCTAATTCTTTAGAATTAACCAGAAGACAGATAGAACGGGGAAAGGAATCGCTGGTCTTCAGTACACTGGTAAGTACAGACACTGGTACTACACAATGTGAAGGAGAAATTTATCTGTTTCTGATGGCAACTACTTTCTGCAGAACTGTTAATATGTACTTTGTATTATTGAGGTCAGAGTGTGATTTGAAATCTCTTTATTCTGTGTTTTAAAAATAAAGTTATTCTCTATATATAGATACAGATAAGTATTAATACGTAGGTACAGATAGGATAAGGTACTCTGCTAAAATCTCTGACAGCAGCATTTTTAGAGGTTATTATTTTCTGTGAAATAATTAAGCTTCTAGGCAGCTCTTTGTACATTAGGGACTGATATAAACAATATTTATGTTCAATGCTCAGTAAAAAGTTGAACGACGTTTTACAAACAGAGGGATGAACATTTAGTAAGGCTTTCCTGTGTTAATTATCGCTGATACCTTGTCACTCTCATCTGCAACTGAAACTAATTGTCTGCCATATAAAGAGACATGCTTATTGATTTTGCAAAGGCTGAAACAGACTAAGCTGTACTCTCTTTCTACTGATATAAAAAGCATCGCCTGCTTGTATTGATTGCTTACCCCACAGAGCAATAGCAAATTGCTATTGTGGAAGCATAATGATGCTGAGCATTTGCTGCACAGATGATAGGGTAATGTTTAAATGCTGTGTGTCCTGTTCTTTGTAGATTTACTAGTAACGTCCTTAATCATTCCTCTTCAAAATACCATGAATCCTGGAGCAGGCACTAACCTAATGATACAACATCATTTATAGAGCATAGCTTTTCATAAATTCAGAATGAATTAAACAAACTATTTTTTCATCATCAACTAGACTGAATGCCAATTTTTCTTAATATTTTGCTAGGCCTGGGTAAGAATGAAATAAATTAGCAGAACAAGATTCTTTCAGTGCTTTTTAAATGTAGTACTTATGTGGCATCTAGTTGCACCAAATTCAGAAGATTTATTTGAGGAATTATAAATTATATACTGTGAAAAAGACAGACTGAATGTGGTCTTTACTTCCTTTTAACATAAAGTTTCATAACATTTCTTGGTTTATTTATCTGATGTTTATAATGTATTCTGTTTAAGTAAGGTTTGAAAACATGTATGTTTTAAGTAGTATGAATTTTACTTAACCAGGTGTTAGTTCTTAAAATAGGAGTTATGCAAATTTATTGATACTGAAAATTAAATTAAGATAATAGCTATCCATTTTTTAGTGTTATTACAAATCAGTCTTGTGAAATCCATACAAATTTAGTTGACAATTCCTTTGACAAAGGTAAAGAATTGCTAACATGGCATTTCCAGCCAATATAAAATCCAGATAGAATAAAGCAATCCTTTAAATTATTTTGCTTGTTTGCTTGTTTACACAGAACAAACTTAGGGATGTTCTCTTTCCCCTTCTCCCATTTAGCAATGTGTAAAGTTTTGTAGCATTTTTGCTGGTCTGCACTTTCCACATTTTTCTTGAAAAACATCTTAATCCTAAAGAGTAAGACACGCATCTGCTAAAAATTCCAACTCCCTTTGAAGCAGGAAAGTATTTGAGAAAGCAGACATTGGGCACAGATTGACAGAAATAAAAAAAAAAAATTACTGTAGTGCCAAATAATAATTCCTACCTTTCTTTTTCTGTCAAAAGCTTCTCCCATATATCCTAAAAAAGCCAAAATAAATTTAAGGCCATTTCCAAACTAGTCTTACAAATCATGAGCATCTATGATACTAAATACTGAAAAATGTAGCAAGAAAACTATCTGCTCTGGCTTTTCAGTATTTCCTGCATTGGTCAGTATGGAAAAGAAGGATTCTTCACTTGAATGAAAGATACAAGGTAGTTGTGTGTTGCATTTTCTTTTTATTACAGGGGAGGAAATCAGGCTGGGTAACATGTACACTTAGATGGAGAACCAAAACTGCAACATTTGGATCTGTTTGTAGGCTATATGCAGCAGAACCTGGTGAAAAAACAGATCTTCTAGTCACTTATACATTTCTGTGTTTTGACAAATAATATACCTGTATCAGGATGACCATTTCAGGTACAGATTTGGTCATATAAACATCATATGTATCATATAAACTTTTTCAGAGATTTATTTCACCTGCTGAAGTAAGCTCTACCAACGTTTTTTAAGAACCTGTGTTTATACGAAATGTAAGGTTTTTCACATTCTCTATATTGCATATCTGCACAGGATGAAATTCACCCTTTAAACAGAAAAACGTGTTCTGTTCTCTTATACTTTAAAAGTAACAATAGCCATGACTACTTGATAATTAGAAAAATAAAAGCTGCCTTTTCATTAAACAAAGTAATAAACCTGTCAGTTTTAAAATTTAATTTTCAACCTTTTAAAGTTTCTAAGAAAGTCTATTCTTCCTTCAAGAAATCACCTAAGCGTAAGTGGAAAAAATTGGTTCCTAAGCCATTTTCCTAAATTGCTTTGTTGCTCAGTTCCTACTTAGTTCAACATTGTCTGAAACCTTGAGATTAAATTTATTTTACACTATAGAAGTTAAAATTGACAAAAAAGTAAGTCTCTAAACATTAAATTTTTTTTCTGATTAGTTTCTGCAGTATTTTTGTTACAGTACTTAACTTTTACCTTCATTATAGCTTGAGGAAAGTGCAGAAACTGAAGCACTATCTTTCTATGTTTTCTTTAAATTACAAGCTATTTCACCTTATTCTCATTCCTCGTTCTTTTTTCTCCTTTTGTTTGTATTTTCACTTAAATAGAATGTTGCTTACTTAAACTAACTTTAAAAGTATCTACATCTGCAGAGTTACTTGGTTATTTTTCATTTGGTGTAGGTTTCGTTTATTTGGTTTTGTTTTAGCACAAACAGGCAATGAATGAAATTAAATTAATCATGCCACTCCACTACATCTACACTTTGAAACCTAAATCTTACAGAAGAAAAAAAGATACAGGAGAAACATGTGAAGTACAAATTAATCTTGTTGGGTTTTCCTTCAACTATTAAGGCTGATCTTTGGAAAATACATTATTGCTTATGTATGCACCAAATGACACCTTCATGCAGGCAACGCATCTTTTCTCAGAAAGATCAGCTAGAGTTTTTGTCTAAAAAAAAAAAAAGTTGAAAAAAATACACGCAAATTACAATTACCACAGGGAGTGCAACAAACATTTTCCTGAAATTGCCTGTCACAATAATTTCTGTTTTGTACCAAAAAATTTAGAAAAAATACATTGTCATGAGGTATTTTTTCAATTTAATTACCTTGAAGAAAGGATGAAAGAAACTAGAATGTTAAAGATTGATCATAGTAAATCAGCATTGCTTCAATGACTGTTTAGTGGAAATGCATTATTCTTCTAAGGATTTAATTCAATAGATGTCATACACTCTTGAATATAGAAATATACCCTCAGGTAATGTTCAATAGTGTTTATCCTCCAACAAAAAATTATTCTACATCTTGAGTTCACACACAGTTGGTTGAACTGCCTGCGAATAAATAGGTTGATTGTGGATTCTATTCACTTTGAACTTAACCACCACAAAAACTGGAGTGTCTGTCCTTTCTGCAAGGTATTTAAGCTTCAAGAAAGGCAGGAAAATAATTTTCAACTATTATCCTCTAGTTAAGGTGAAATAATGAGTAAGTTGGGTGGTGATGGGGTGGACAGGAATAATGATGCTGATATACGTGGTGCTGACGTGAAACCTTCTCCTGCATAATTTCTTGAGTACCTACAAGTTAAGATATAAAATTTTTAATTTATTGTTAAAAAGTGTATGCTTACCGGTGCATGTGAGACTATCAGTGATTTTTCCTGTATTCTCAGGAGTTCTTAGTATGTATTGATTAGTGTCATGCAAAGGCTGGCAATGTTTCAAATGTTTTTTGGAGAACAAAGTCTTTTCCATGATCTGATGTTTCATGGCATGATATCTATATAATTACTCAGTTGGTCACTGTTTTTCTGGGTTTTTTTTTTTTTTTTGTGTTTTGTAAGGCTTTAGGAGAGGAAGGGATGGAAAATAATTGCCTAGATGGATATTTCTATTAGGAGTTACAGCTATTTTAAAGTATTTCTTAAACATTATAATTTCATTTTTTCATAACAATTCCCTTGAAATATGAGATTAATGATAACTCAATCACTCTTTTCCAGTCTGTTCATTAACCCAGCATGTCCCAATTTTTCTTTCACTAATTAGTGTGTTTAATTTGGGGTTAATTAAATCAGTTAAATTATTTGAAATAAACTTCTGAGAAATTATTTATATTTTTACTTAGAGGGAGCAATTAATTTTATTACCTGACTAAATTACCATTGTTTTCATTTGGGATATGATAGTGATACAATAAGTGCACGTACAAACTCAATTATAAATCATAATTTATTATACTTTGACAAAATAGTTACATAAGAATGCAATGCAACTCCAGAACAACTTGCTACTCAAAAGCAAGAAAAGAGCCACAATAGTGTTAATGAGTAAGATAATATACCTGGTCTTCTATTGCAAGAAAGTAAAAAGTATTTAGCATTAAAACAATATTACGTATTGTCAGTGATTTAAAAAAATATCATATTGTGAACTGGGATGAAAGTATAAAGAATTGATCTTTGAAAAGATTATTTTTAAGAATTATTTTTAATAAGATTATTTTTAAGACAATGTTTTAAACTGTGTGATTATGTAACGCATATGAAAGTTAAATTTTTCAGGCTGCATTACTAGTGAACTTGGAGGAAAAAAAAAACAAAAACCTTGTGTCTTTCATAAAAGAAGAAGTTTTATTAGTTTGCGATATGATGCTACATTTCTGTTTAATTTACTAATTTTAGCAACAGAGGTACTAATAACATAAGAAATCTAAAAAAATTTCCCTTTTCAGTTGATCATTTTTACTGTGATTTGGAACTGCAACAGAAACTAAAAAATACCTATGTTTCTAGCCCAGAGGGAAAAAAACTGCATACAGACATGTACACAATTCTAACATATCTAGATCATAATAACAGTAAAATTTAATTCTCCACGCAACAGATCTACTCAAGAAGTTATTTAGAGAATGTTATTCTCAAATTAGTTTTTCTGGGGCAATAACATTTAAGAATTTGCCTCTGTTAGAATGTGACAGTTATTAACTTGCATTGCAGTACGTGAAGCAAAACATTCTCTCTAAAACTATGGACAAAACTTTAGACACGTACTGTTCCTCAATATTTAGCTAGAAGTTTTTCTTTTTGATTGAAATTTCTTTGATGTTTTCATAGCAATACACACAATGTAGATTATAGTGATATAAATGTCTCACAAAAGTCAAGAAGGAAAAAAATTAATAAGATAAAATGCTATTATACCTATTGTCATTGTCCTTTTGATTTCATTTGGAAAATAATCTGAATAATGAAACTGGGACAAATCCAGCTAGAATTTTTATTTTTAAAGAAAATATTTTACACACTCTTCCTTATAACACTTTCTCATAACAACCTTAGTCTGAATTTACAAAGGACTTTGCAAGCATTAATTAGTGCATTATTAACAGCAGTTAGTGCTGCAATGATAATTCCCTGAAGAATGGTGAGAACACTTTGGAGGATGATAAACACCTTCCAGAATTTTACTCAACACTACAGAAATCCACTATGTACTGTAAATTGTCTTGTTAGATTGGAAATCTTATGTCATTGCAATTTCAAAGTTTCTAGACCTTACTATTATTCCAGAATGTTTATTTGAAACAAAATTAAAAGCAATAAGGATATATCCTCCTCTTTTTGTCTCCGGGTGCTGTTATAGAGACAAAGAAGTACAATTCTAAACACTGGATTAAGGGAGGAATGAAAAATATTGCACAGTCACAGATATCATGACTGATGGACCCAGTGCAAATATAGAGGTATGCTAGATAACATGAGCTTTCTTGAATCTCTCTCAGAAAACAAAGAAGAAACCAAAGTGCATAGTTTCCTTGCATTGCATCTTGCAACAATCATGATTCAATCTGTCAAACAAAGTGTATTGCAGTCACTTTATTAGTGACCTTTACAGTTAGTGATTCTGATAAATGATGTCCCAAACCGAAGAAAGTTTACTTTCTTTTACTTGTCTTCTATAGTATGTTTTATACACAAAATTTTTTACAATATTTATAACATGGATTAAGATACTAACCCTTCTGGATACTGATGGATCTGAATATGCATTTTGCACTTCCGTCAAGAGCTATCTGTTCATGAAAGCTGATTGTCCTTTTTCAAGCCAAGCAATGTAATTCCAAAGTGTAATTTATGTAACTCTCTTTCATGTTCATGCTCATTTACTTTCATGACTTCTCACACTGAAGTCACAAGGACTTTTTATATAAGAAAGTATTTGTCATTGTGAATTCAAGTTGCACAGTCTTGACGAAAAAACTGTATGTAATGTTTCCTGTACTCAGCTGTAGATTACAAATTTCTTCATTTTTTCTTCTTTTAAATAGCACCTACTGCCTGACTCTAAGGTATTGCAAAAAAAATTACTAGCTGTTAATTTGCATTTGTCATAAATATATAGTTGATTCTTACAAGACAGTTTCACAATGCAATATATAGATAATGTTCCATCTGGATAACATGGGAGCTCTAAATTATAATATAATAAATAATAATAATTATAATTAATAATTATAATGAACACATCTGTGTAGATTATAATATAATTAAAATAATAATTAATAATTATAATAATAATTACATCTGTGATAACTGTATGTTAAACCATGCTAGTAGAAATTGACATGGTAAAACTCTTAATAGCACTTCCATTATATTTATAAAGTAGTTCTCAACAAAAATCCTTCAGCTAATTAAGTGTCAAATATTTAATTTTATAACATGTGTTTACTGTTAAAACAATGCACTTAAATATCATTCAATATCCATTAGGAAATAAGTGGATAACTTTTTCTCAGTACAAATTCACTTTGTTTATATTCACACATCTTTTACTGCAACAATACATTCTTTCCTTTCATAGGAAATGTCAAAAAACAGTGTCTTTTCTCTTTAGTTCCCATATGCAACTTTTGAATAACAAAAGATAAAAAGAAAAAAGAAAAAGGGAGATGCCAAATGTCCCTTAGATGTTACTGAACCCTAGCACAGCCTAGCAAACCACTGTAGGAAAGGAAGAGAAACAGTGATGAATTACATGAATAATAGTGTATGTATCTAAAGAGTTCCACGCTCTTCTTCCCACCAGCAAGTATTAAAAATGAATCAGCTCAGATACAGAAAAATAAACCTATTTTACTGCCTACTTTCATCATCAGTGGCTCTCCATTGATTTCCCACCAAACCAGCAGAAATAAAAACCAAAAACAGTTCAATAAATTATTATCTATATCTACACTAAAATTTAGTGCTATGCAAACCTCTACTCTGACAAACCTTTTGCTATTCATCAGTGGCATTACCTTCCAGGTGTGCAGTCATTAACAGAGTACACTGGTAAATACTAGTGGTTACTTACAAAGACGCAAACATTACTTCTTTAGCAATTTGTCCCACTCCTCACCCTTCTTCACTTGGAGAGGACCATCATGTAGGCCTTTGTGGCAGTCAAAGTTTGTTCTATTTGTGTTTTCTCAGTCTGCATGGTAGTTTTTCTACCAACAGACTGATGGGATTAGGTGAAAATTGCAGGAGAGAGAGGGAGACTTCTCTTGCCTTTTGGACTCATTTGATCCTGCTCGAAGAAAGCAACATTTTGAGAGAATGAAGAATGTGGTAGGTAAAACAGATTTGCAGGAAGGAACCAGGACCCTACAGGAAAACAGACTTTTTAAATGAACAGGGAAGGCTATCCACAACCAAGCCTCTGGGGCTACTGATAATAGAAAAGCTTTACACGAACCAGAGGAAATGGAAAAGGAGGTCAGCAGCAGTGACAACAGCAACTCAGACAACTAATTAAATGTGAGTTAGCAGTACACTCCTGCAGTGATGAACAAAAGAAGATACCGAGATGCATCAGCAGAAACAGAGCTTGCAGGATGAGAAAAGTGATTACTTTCCTGTAGTCCTGTGATTACAGAACTACATCTAGAGTACTGTCTAGTGGAAAACCACTAAAATAATTATAGGGCTGGATCACATGATATAGAATAAAAACCTGAACTTGTGTGGGCTGCAGAAGGCTAAAGGGCAATTACCTGGTGAGAGGCTGAGTAAGGTGGAGCCAGACCTTTCTGGAAGTCCACAGTGATAAGACAAGTGACATTGAACCCATGTTGTAATAAGGGAAATTCTGCTTAAATAGAAGGAAAAATTCTTCACAGTCAGGATGAGACTGTTGGAACACCATCATTGGAGTAACTCAAAATTCAACTGCACAGAGCCCTAAGTAACCTGATCTAATGTGGAAATGTGAACTAAATTCAAAATTGCACTTTTGAGGGGAATGGACAAAATGGGTGACCTCTCAAGATCTCACCCAAGTTGTTTTATGATTTTTCCTTCTACAACATATCATGTTTTTGTTTTGCCTGTTTTATTGTTTGTTGGTCGGTTTTATTTTTTTCTTCTTATAACTTAGATCAGAAATCTTGGATTACGGTAGTCATGCAGGACACTCCATCAAGAACAAGACAATAAGAAGGCCTCCTGCCATTATAGAGTCAGCAGTTGGGGCTGTAAATGCTTAGTAAATGCAAAGCACTCCTGCTACTCCTGCTCATAGAGAACAGAGAGACAAAAACAAGTTGCTCAAGGTTATGCAGAAAGTCAGCTTGGGAATTAAACCTGTTCTTTCCCAGGTCAACACACAAGGCAGTGGGCCCTCGAGATCTTTCTTAGTTACTAAGATACCTATATTTTCGGAATATTTGCATAGGTTAAATAAAAGTGCAGTCTACCATTTAAACTCTTTTTGCTCTTGCTATCTATATCCTTGACTGGATAAAGCTGCTATATGTCTATAATCTTCAATGCTACACTAGTGGTATTTTTATGTCTGCTATCTTATGATCTGTTAAAGCTATTATACAGGTAGTAGGCCAGATTTTCAGAAGATTTATATCAGCACATGTCCCTTAATTCCAACTCAGCTGTACAATTGGCAGGATGTACAAGCTGCCTTGCCTTAATGAGAGAGATGGAATTTGGGGTATACCACTGAATTTAAGGTATTATACTAAAAAGTATACTTTTTAACCTAACTCTTGTCTAAAATATGTATTCTAGTTTATAGGGTTCTTGTTTTGTTTCTTCCCTTGGAGATATAACATGGGTAGGAAGTAATTACAGAAGAGATAGTACCTTTACTATACATATGGATAGAAAGATACATAGATGTATGTGTGCATATGATTATGTACACACACCACACATATTAAGAAACTTTAGATGCTTATTCAAATGTCAGATATTGTAACTTAAATCATATATAATACCATGTGGGTTTTTTGCAAATTTAAGGGGATACATAGTAATCTTAATAGATATTGAAGCCTTTCCAAAGATGCATTCACACCTGATATGTTGATGTTAATAAATATATCATATTTATATCATATATATAAATAAATATATAAATAGGAACATCACAGTGTAACATGTCATTCAGAGACTGGACAATATTAAATTAAAAATGCATTTACTTTTACCTGTGATAGGAATTTTCTTGAGGTTTAAGCTTAATAAAAGTGAGGCCATGTAGGAATTTGCCTCTTGACATGTTGAAATGCCAACACTAATTTGACTGTGATTTGGAACATTGGATAACTATTCTGGTTTTAAAGTTGAAGCAATGGAGATAAAATTGTATTACAGATTTTTTTTTTTTCATTTAGTTAGTTTTAAAGATGCTTTTGCTACAAGAAGTATTCATGCAGCTTGTCCCATAATTTGCATGTTAATACAAATAGGAAATAAATTTTAATAAAAAATTATAGGTTTTGACACACTTCCAGAGAAAGAGAAGCTTCATTATTTTATCTATAAATTCAGTGAGGAAGATACAAACAAATTTACCAGAACCAAAACATTTCAAAGACAGTGCACAATTCATCAGTTATTGACAGAAAATTATATTGTGCCATCCTTTTGTATATCTGAGCTCAATTAAATTGGCTGGGTTTTGATTAATTGTTTTATCATAAAGTAACATTTAATACCATAGGGAAAATCACTTCAGTTATGAGTAATGAATGTTTTAATTATTTTTTCCCTAATCTTGAAACACATATAAAATTATTTTATGTGGTGCTTGTATATAAAGTGTATATCCCATAGACATCACTGTTTATTTGTGGTTCTTCTCAGTCTTCCTTGCCTTAATTACCCTAGACTGAAATAATTGTCAAATAATACTTGGCTGTGAAAAGTTTCTAGGGAATTTGTCCCTCTTAAAAAGGAGAAGAATGAAAAGCTGATCAGAAGGACATAGGAAAGTTTGAGAAAATCAGTAGGAGCTGCTTGTTGAGGGCAATACTCAGAAAGGACCCCCAATTTACCTTGTACAAGTTTCAATCTCTTGGTAACACAAAAGATGGAAGCACCTGAAAATTGCCTGAGAAAGCAAGACTTAAGAAACTTACAACCAGAAAAAGAAAAACCCTTAAATTAAAGCAGAGACTTCTGAAAAACACATAAATATGTACATGTTCAGGACTGTAGAAAATTTGAAGTTTTCTACAAAAACTTTTGATATCAATTAGAAAATAGGCTTTTAAAACTTTTCTGTATTCGGAAATTTGCTGTGTAACACTAACGATTCCTAGCAGAATCTAGGGCATTTATAAATTTATAAATTTAAATCTATTTAAATAAAATGTTTTTAGATTCCTAAAAACAGGAGTTAAGCCCTATAGAGTTATGACATCTAATTTAAGATAATTTCACATTTCATTCTATATTTTCCATAATCAAGGGACAAGAATTTCTAGCTGAAATTTGGGTATGGTAGATCAGGTCTAGACTTTTATAAATGTATAAAAAATGAAAAAAAAAAGCCAAAACCAGTGATTTTTCTAATTTTCAGTTACTTTTAATTAAAATGCAGCTATTTCAGCTGTATTGTCTTTCTAAGCTAGCAATAAGGAAAATTTCCTGGGGGAGAGGAGAGAAGAAAGGAGGAAAATGGAGATGAACTGAAAGAACCAAATGGTACTGGAAGGCTGGCAAGCAATGGCATTGTGTGTAAATATCATCATTTGAACAAATTCTTCTGATTTTATTTGGCTCAAAGAAAAATACTTGCTGCTCTCAAGGATTGTGGCATAACTGGGCCCAAGAGCAAGGCTGGAGCTGGAGGCAGCTATTGTGGCAGCAGGCCTAGGGGAGACCTTCCTTGCTCACCCGCTCATAGCTGCCTGGAACCAGCTGTGCCCGTGAGCCACTGGACTGCCTTCACCAGAGATCATTTACTGGCCCACAAAAAAAGTGGAGAGAAGGCTGGACCCTGGCAGCCTCCTGCTTTCCCTGCAGCAAAGAAAGCTCATCTCTCATCCCTCGCTTTCTGTTCCAGCACCATTTGCCTCTCAGAAAAAACTCACTTGTCACATCCAGTTTACCCTTAAGCCTCCCCTCCCTGGCTTCTGTCCTCCCTGCCCATGGGTTTCAGCCCTCATACCTAAAGTCGTTACACAATGTTCAGTGCTTCCTCAGTGTCCTACGAGAGCAAACACAGTCCTTCTTCCACTCTCATTCCTATTCAAAACTGGCTCTCCTTTCCTCCTGACTTCCCTTGTCTAATTTTAATCCTACATATATTCCAATTTCCCATTGCCTTTTTCTTTTCAACTCCATTTTTCCTAGGGGAGTAGGGAGTCTGGCAGTTGCATTCTCAGTCTCCATCTCTCCTCACCTCTCACTCATCCTCAGACCTCATTGCAAACCCCTGTAGGGGTGTTGGGTTTAAGCCTGTCCTCCAGAGCCTTCCCCACAGTATAGCCTAGTTCTGGTAGCATCTACTCCAAGCAGTTTCCTTCTCATTTTTTTTTCCACGGCATTATCAAATTTACAGCCACTCAGAGAACAGGAGACTCTGACCCCATGTTCCCTTCTGACACAAGGTTTACGATATAGTTTGTGGAACACAGGATGCCACATTTTTCCTGAATATACTGGCCCAAATCTTGTGTTTGACACGAGGAAGATAAAAAAGAAAGCAGCAATAAAACACCTGGAATGATGTTTCTCTTGACTGACTACTGATAGCGTGTGAAAGGCTAATAATAATAAATGCATTTATTTCTAAAACAGAGCCTTTCAATGTTATGAAAATATATTTACCATATCACTTAGAATGTTTTAGAGTAACAGTGATGACAGCTTAAAGGAAAATATAAAAAGGGAAGTAAAAATAATGTATGACTCCAAACCTATCTCTAGGTATGTGTATGAACCTACTATCACAGTTAGTTAATTAGAGTCATACCTAGGAAGTGAGGAGGAAGCTTCCACCTTCAGGTGTAAGAAGACAGTATAGTGAAAACACCAGGCACTATACACTCATCCTCGACATTGAATTCCTTTCCCAAATAAGCATTTTAAATTTCCCAAGTTTCTTGTGAAGCCTGTACTCCTGCAATATTGGACATAAGCTGCATGAGGTCTTTACATCAGGTGGCTGATACAGTAGTGGTGGTATTGCTTTAGAAGTACTGATATTAGCACCCTGACAAGCACCATAAACAGCAAATATATGTTGTATCTCAGCGATGAAAACTAAAACTTAGCTTATAGATGAGAGTCTGCCTCTCAAGAAGTGAGCATACTCTTAAGAAGAAATTTTTCAGTCCCCTGAAATATACATCCTGGTTTTTGGTTTTTAATTTATTTTGGTATTCATAAATCATTGTTGGCATGATTAGTGATAAACGGATTAAGAAAATGCAGTTGTCTGCATTGCTCAATTGAATTACATTAAAGTACTGTTGGAAATACCAGATATAATTTCATAACAACATTAGTAAATTGGAGTCCAAATTATTGACATGACGAAGCAACAATAGTATTTCCTCTGCCATTCTGTTTATAGCAATAGTTTTGCGTCACTGAATATTTTTTTTCAGAAAATGTATCTTCTTATGTTGGATTTGATATATTGTATAAAGGACATTCTTAACCGATATTGCCATAGTTTGGCACTATTCTTAACCCTATTACTGAAGAAAAAGATCTCTTCAACTTTTTAATCTGGTAATAATTAATCAACATTCAGCCACCCCATAAAAAAAAAAATGTGTTTTTGTTTATATGCCCTTTCTCTACTCTCTCTTTCCCAGCTCATTGGAGTAAGTATATTCACAGTGGCCCAAGCATGAGATTCTTGGGACCATTCACTACCAAGATATACTGGAAGTATTGGAACACCACAAAGCAAGGCAGGCCTAATTATTTCTACTTTAGTTTTACATAGGAATGAAGTATACCCAAAAGATGAATGGTATTGGAATGACCCTCGTCAGATGTCTCAACTCCAAGCCTTGCCAGGAAACAAAAGACAAATTGGGTGCCAGGTAATCAATGGATCTACTTACTGTAGAACAACTGAAATTATTGTATTGTATACTTATTTTTCCAGACCAAAAAAACACAATAATGATTGCAATAAAATAACAAAATCAAATTTATATTGATCATATAATTAACACCTTTACTGAAATTGTTATTGTATTTTGTATTGTATTGGGACTATAAAAATACGGAACTACTATTTGATTTTACACATGGCACATACAATACATGGACTTGTGCACAACAAGATGGCCATGTGTCCATGCTCATGTAGGCTATAATGGATATACACCCATTACTTATCCTGCCAAATCTTTAAATTTGACTGTAGTACTGTTATGCACTAACTTCATCTTTCATATCAAAAATGGACTATAAAAGATGAACTTTAACATGATTTTGACCACATACATGTTTGTCCTTATGGACATAAATGTTGGTATAACTTTACTGTATTCCACTCAGCACTCATGTTTTTGGGTCAACCTCAGGTTCCATTCCAGCTTGGCTCTCCTGTTCAAAATAAAAATTCAGCCACCATTTTTAACATCTCAACCTCCTTTAAGATTCTCTTTTCATATTTATAACTCAGACCCTTACATAATTAAAATTACAAGACAACAGTGAATTCTCTCTAACCGTAGCTTGTCTCTAAAAAGAGTGAAGCTAGTGCTGCACATTAGTGTGTCAGCAATTAAATCAGACTTCTACCTTTTTGGGAGTTTCTTGCACTGGATGGCTAGTATGGTTACATGGATTATCTTTAAACTATAAACAGACAATCCTGATGTATATGATGGGAAACCATCTGTTATTTGGATAGGATTAGGAGTACTAAATAGCATAGACACTGAATTCCTAATTAACAGACTGTTACTACTGATTACCTAACAAAGTGAGAATGTCCACTAAATTCACCTTTATTGGCCTTGGGAGCAAATCAATAGCTCCTACGTGACATTTTACCTTATTTGGAACAAACTGAAGAAAATGATCACAAATTAATTTTAAAATCCCCCAGAGCAACCCAATGTAATACTTCCTTTGCCTTGAGTTGTATCCAAACATAATTGTGAACACAGTCTGTGGCAGCAGCCATTATTAGAGAAGGAGGAGGAGGAACCCTAACCACTGAGATTCAAAATTGTTTTGGGACAATGCCTCAGAATTTGAAAAGGAGTTTCAATCATAGTGGCAACTGAAATTATCATGTAGAAAGTTGTAAGATGGTTGCCTTTTTCCTTACCATACATGATGCTTTGGTGTACAATATTTACCCAATCATTGCGTTAGGACTGAATCATAATGGAATCTTACCCTATCCCTTAGAACATAAGGTGTGTGTTGCATGGAAAGTGGTTGTGGTGGGAATAGTTTGGCACTATTAGTTGAGTTGCATTCAATTGATTAAACTATCATGATTCAGAAGCACTAATAGTGTACCTCACTTTCAGCTTAGTCGAGAGCTCTATGGACTCACATGGCCATAATTTAGAGAGTTTGATGGCATACAATAAGAAACTTTTATGACTAGCTTGATGAATAGAGCAGTTTTTTAAAAACAACAGAAGTACAAGTACTTTTGGTTTGCTGGTGATAAATATATACTGCCTACAAAAGCATGTGCAAATAACATTACAACTAATACAGCATGGCTATAACATATATTAAATCAAAAGCAATTCTATAAAGGTTTCTAAGTTTCCCAGGGAAGAAGTCTGAAATCTTACTGAAAGGCACCCTGAAGAGGGGGAAGAGAGGTTCAGCACATTGGCTAATCCCAAGACATTTTCTTTCCTGATAGTGTCTTCCCTAACATTCCCCCTTTCTCGAGCCATTTTTATATTATTTATTAACTTCAAGGTGAATCTTGAGTGTTTCTAGTCATAAATACCTATATTATGATTGGTTTAAATTCTCTTACTTCACATTTAAAGGTATAGTCTGAGAAAAATCCAGGGAGCAGACTCAGGGAAGAGTGGTTGCACCTTGGAGAAGGGTAGCCTTTCGGATGGAGCCGTGTTTTGGTATCATAATGACATTATAATGAAAAAAGTTCACACAAAATCATTTTGCAGGATCTGACAGACTCTTGTCCCAGGGTGGTAATTGTGCAGCTTATCAGCTCCATGGTACCCTCCAGCTCCCATCTTCTGCAGTGTTATCACAGACACTGGCCACTGAGTCTTCACTCCCTTCCATGACCCGCAGAGTATACTCTATCCTGGAAGCTTCTTTGATTTTATATTGTTCCTTAATGTGTGAACACTGAAGTTTAAATTTTATATCATCCCTGAGCATTTCTCCACAGTGTGGACCCATTGAAAGGAGGAAAAGTGGCAAAAAAATTATATAAATGCATGCATTATGTGAGGACAACAAGGTTTCATTTGTGAAAATAATAATCTTGAAGCTCAAGACATCTGTTTGAACACTGAACAAAACATTTGCCAATTTGACATCACCCAAATGAGTCCCAAATGAGATTCTTGAATCCGTAGTCATATGTATTGGAAAAGGATGTGTCTGCATGCAAACATCATGTGAATCTTTATTGATAGATGACTTTGTTTACCATATAACCAGTGAGTTCAATTTATGTTTAAGTAATTTCTCTATGATTTTTGGTTGTGATTTTAATTTTTCTGTACTAACTCATGATGATTTGTCTTTTGATTACATGTTATGCTGTGAGCTACAACCCACACCTAAAGGAGTGAATCTAACTATAATCAAACAACTCTTTCATCACCCTGATTTGATCAACCTCCTACAAGCACAAGAAACCAAACAAAAGATTCTTATCATAGCCCTTCAAGATACTGAAGAAATACATCAAGTATTAAAAAGAGTTAAAAAGGATGGAGAACAGAAACTGATGGTGCGAAGTCCTGTTTAGATGGTCTCCAGCAACAACCAGGATACTAAACCTGATGTTGCACCCCATGCAATTATGATTTTACTGACTGCTGTTTTACTTTGTTTGTTGTTAAATGCTGTTTTATATGTTAGAGTTTGGAGGATAGCTAAACAAGTTACACTCACAAAAATTTCTCCATGTGTATCATATCGCTTAAAAACATTTAACAAAATTTTAATTAATTAATAGAGGCTAACCAAAGACGTTTCCCTCAAATTATAATTGGATATGGCATTATCTGCTTATAGTCATAGAGGCAGGAGGCAACTGTACTGCCAACTTATGGGTAACACATAAATTGACTTTAGTCATGGGGCAGATTGTGGTAGTACAATTTCCCACTTACCCTTGGGCCACTCGACACTTGGCACAATTTCTCCCATAAGTCAGTTATGAACTGCAAAAGACAATGGACCAGAACACTATGGCATCCCCTTAAGGCACCTGTTTCCCCATCTCCTGTTGCTTGGTAACAATAATGACAGTCGATCACGCCCTCACAGCCTGTACCTGAATTATGGCCCAAAGTATGTGATACCAGACCTTCAAGATCTAGCAAGATCTGGTCCTGTGCAATTGATGGAAAGTACCAGAATATTTCATTATCCAAGTTGGGACAAAATGGAAAAGTACCTGATAAAACTCAATTATCTCAGACCCTATAAATAGCAACCCTAAATGAGACCCTTTTTGCTCTTCTGGATCACAGTGAGTTTTCATGGACAAGTTCATAAATTTCTTAAGGATAATTATTATTATAGAAATTTCTAGAGTTGGAAGGGACTATAAAGATCATCTAGTCCAACTCCCCTGCTGAAGCAGGTCTGCCTAGAGCATGTTAGTGCATGTTACTCAGGAACCTAGCTTGTTACTATGGGATCAATCCTTTTAGAACCTTCAGCTTTTCATTTGTCCAGATATTGTGGACTTTTTTTGTGCCTGCTCATTTCTCTGTGTTCGAAGCAATTACTATCACATACAAAGTAATTTAAAACTCAGTTGCTTCTTTGCAGGTGAAGCTTTGTAGAAATTCTAGCAGAATTGACTAAATCAACATTGATTTTCTTACACTTAAAAGTATTATTTTGGCACATTCTCAACTCCATGCAAAGATGACCAGCACTCTGGGTGTGAAGCAAATAATGAATTGACTAGGAAGAAACTGAGAGCATATACTTTTCATTAATATGATTGTAAGAACAAAGCAGTGTGCAACTGTGGCAACATGGGGAGTTCTTGTTTCTCATTCACCATTTCGTGAGCTCAGGTGCACTGAGTGCATTCAGATATCTGGTGCAGTCCTAAACAAATTTTAAAAGAATATGGCTTAGGATTTTTGTTCACTTTCTTTTCAGTTGCCTGTAGTCCTTTTATATAGGTTTCTGTTTAGTTCCTGGTAAGTTAGCTAGCTAGCAATACGTACCATACATATTTCATGAGACTTGTAACCAGTCTACCTTTTGGGAAATGAAGCCTGTAGACCTGAGTACAAACCCAGCATCAATTTGAAATTTTATTATTGCTATCCCAGAGCGGCCACTATGGGACTGGGGCTTAAACTCTCTCTCTTAAATATTTTTTTTTCCACTAACTGAAGCAACTTTTAATTTTTTTACATTCCAGCAACTGCAGTACATTATGAAGCAAGTATGAAATTAGTATCTATTAGAATAGTTACAGTAAAGTAAGAGTTCCTGTCAAAATTAATAACTGTTCTCCATACTGTAAGAACATAGGAAGAAATGAACTAAGAAACATTGCAATGTGAATAAAGCAAGCACTGCAAGCAGAGGAGCATATTGATGGAAGTTTTCTGCAGGAAGCGAGAATAGAGAACACAGCTGGAAATCTTACTGCATATTACTATAGGTAAAAAGTCTATAGCTGTTAGCTATTATGAATACGTAGGAGAAGTTATGAAAATGCTAATTTCAGTTAAGAATTTATTACAACTGCAGACATCAAGAAGTAAGGAGTAGTGTCCTTGCCTAGTAAATCTACTTTACGCATAGGAGCAAACATGGATGGAAGTGCTTGTGAGAACCAAAACAGTGAGCAATAAAGAAATCCATACTGCAGCTGTGTTCAGCCACACATCTGTTTCCCAGTTTTTCAAGAGAGAAGGAAATCTACTACCTGCCTGCCAGTTGTAGCAAGAAAAGCAGAAAAAATATGTCAGGGTGCCACAAGGGCCAGCAGCTCACTCTGAACCAGGGCCCATTCCATCCTCCAGTCAGGAGTAGGGCCGTGGGGGGCACTGGACCAGCCTCAGCCCCAGGCATCAGTCACAGGCCCTGGGGCCAGGCCAAGATCATTCTGGGACATGGGTCTGAAGGTGGGCCTGTCTCAATGGGACCCATGGCAGGGCAGGACAGGGCTGTGAGCAGCTGGAGATTGGCCCTGCTGTGGCATTGCTGGGACAGAGGATGATGGCCCTGGGGGGCTGATATGTAGCAAATAGTTTGTATTTGCCACAGTAATATTGAAAAACAAATATGGGACACACATCCACATTCATGTTTCAGTACTGAACAAGTACCATTTTTCAGCTTCAGTATCAATTTACATTTTTCATATTTTCATATTATTAATAATGCTTCTTTTTACAGTACAAGTGTCTAAATTTGTACGTGACAAAATTCAGAATGACTATCATTAATCCAATATAAACCCCACTAGATTAGGAAGAAGCATAAATATTTCAAAGTTAAAAATAAGACTTTATTCTCAGGGTGATCTTGACCTCCTGATTCAGTGCCAGATTCATAATTTCAATAGAAAAGCAATTTCCACTGCTAGTTATCTGAAATGCTGGAGCTGAACCACACCACCCCCAAAACTCCATATCAACAGACATATTCCAGAAATTTGTCTGGAATTATTATTGGCACTTTGTATTGCCTATGGACTTGAGCAATATGAAGCTACATCCTAATAGACAGGCTGACAGAAGTGAGGTGGATCAAAGGACAATTGCCTTCATTTCTGAGAATGGAACTGAGTGGAAACTAAGTGATTCTTAAGAATTTAAGAATCTTTGGAAGCCAAATGTGTTACTAGTCAGGATATAAGATATTTCAGGAGTAAATTGGAAGATAGTTCCATTAATTTATACATATATATATATATGGCCTAGCTCTTACTTTTTAAAATACATCTAACTTTAGGTGGGATTTAGGTATCTTTGAGGACTGGAGCATTGGTACCTATCTGCAGAATTAGATGCCTAAATGTATATATGTATGTGATCCCAATTACTGTGTCTATAATTGTGGAGTCAGAAATGAAACCAGATTGCTATTCCCATGTATTAGATGAAAATCCGTATTTTTTCACATTCATAATTACAAAAGATTAGATAATTACTGGCCTAACTCTTATTCATACATGCTACATTGTGTTTAGTTGACTGCATAGTAAATTCTGGAATGAGGAAGAAGGAACAAATTAATAACAATTCCAAAGTTGTGATGAGTATGAGAAAGAAGAGTTTCAATGTTAGACGCACTTTTTGCAAGCCTTTCTCCCAAGAAAAGTCCAACACCTCTGTAGGCAATTAGCTCTAGAAGAAAGAGGACCTACCATTGTCTTCAGTATAAATTATAGCAGGAAGTAAGTGATAGCAACACTATTGTGTACTATGGAAATAATGTTTGAATAAGGTAAATTAGCGAGATTGCACTATAATAAAACTCTGTCTTTTAGCTTTTTTTTGTTTTTCTGAGTTCCAGGGACAGTGAGAAACACAGTAATCTGCTTAGTTTTGTGTTTATTCTTTTAAAGTACATTTACCTTATACAGACTTCTTTTTAAATAAAGGATTTTTGAATAAATACTTCATAGTTCCTCCTTCCCATGTCCCAAGAAAGGGATAGGGAACAGAACAAAACCATTTCCTTTGAATGAACAGAATAAAATCAGTAGGCTTTGAATTCTATCTGTGTCTTCACCAACTTGATTTTCCACATAAATATATGACTTTGAGTGTACTTGTTAACTTTGCAACTCTCTCCTGTTATCTCTTTGAAAACAGAAATTATCCAATGATTCAGTAGAATACTCGACATACTTACAAAGGGTTTACCATTTCCAAGAAGCTGTTCTTTAAAGTAATTCAGGAAACCTGTATTTATTTGATGGACATTAACATTATTTAAAATGGAATTAAAATTTTGTCAATGTGTGAAAAATATAATATGTCCTTTTTTTATGGGCAACCAGTCATAAGATTCTCCTGGGTGATAGACACTCTGTAAACTCTATTAGGATCAGATTAGCGGCAATAAATGTAACCCAACATGCTACAGAGTTCCAGGAACAGTTCCAGGAACTGGCAACTAAAGTAGGGGTTAGGTGACTAAATATGAAATAATTCAAGACTAGATTCAAGATTCGCTCCAGAACTGTAACTTAAAGTGCCATGCCCTTCAAGTAATAGTAATAGCTGACTAGGAGGCAGGCCATCAAGGTTACCTTAATTCTTCAGCCTGTTTGTGTCTCCTTCCTCCAATTTATAAGACCAAGCTAATATTTTGGAAGATTAACTATCAGCTAATTTGGTGAACTGTCACTTCATGTGTTTTTCCTCTAGAGAGTGTGTGGAGAGCTGGCTAGCTGAGCGAGGGCATGTCAACATCGAAATGTTGACTCATCAGGATCTCAAGAAGTATT
>JAOXNG010000001.1:110856333-110869010 GCA_028566535.1 Scolopax minor
ATTACTATTTAGAATGTAGCATATATAAGCATATGTATATAATTTTTAATTAGTAATATAACATTTGGAGTCAGTATATAGAATTACTTCTGATTTGTAAGCCACCTTCAGTGCTGCTGTATTATTAATATAAATGGGGCTATATAAAACAGTATCATATCATACTTTTTATATTAAACTTGTTGATATGTTTGTCATAAATCCAAACAACTGAGTTGAAGAGACATCAACATCAACTTTGAATGATCATGATCATGACAATGAATATCTAAAATAGACAAAAGAAATATAGAGACGGTAGATGAGGCATCTTTAAGGAAACAGTACTTTCCCTTTCTAAGATCAGATCATCCCTTTTGCCAGGCCATATGAACAAGACGTAGAAAACCATAGAAGTGTTAGCAAGTTTTGTTCTGCTGCTTTGTGCCTTAACTGTTGACAGGAAATCAGTTCTAGTGGGATATTCAAAATACAGTTTAGATATCAGCTCTTATCAACATATTCACTATATCAGGAGAGACGGTGAAAATAAAGTTTGCTGTCTTCTCAGCTCTCTGGACAGCCTCTAACAATGTTTATGTGAACATCAGAGAGTATCCTTTCTCAGTGAATTGCATCTAGCATGTGTTTTGGAAGCTTTTGATAAGACTATTACATCATCTGCCAAATGTGATTAATTCCAAACTTTGCAGCCTTCTCCATTGGGTTTACTCAATTCAGTAGTCCTACCGGAGACTTCAGCTTAAATTAGTCCTTCACTGTGCTCCACGTTCCTCTAAGCAAGGGGCAGAATGTTTATCTCCCTACACTGTGACCCACTGGACTGAAACAGAGCCAGAAAAAAATGTTTCCATTGTTTTTAGCTTCCCAAATGCTCCCTGTTTATTTCTTTGATATACATTCATTTTATTCTTTATAATATGAGAACTCTAACTTGTGGATATATTTCCCATTGTTCTGGAATGCACATGGAGCAAGCATCTCTCTGCCTCCTCCCTTTGCTGACCTGGAAACAGGTGAGAGGTGGATCACACAGCCGTGGATGCACATTAAATATGTCAGGTCTTGCTAGTATGGTGCCAATAGCAGCACAAAAGTTGGGTAAACTGCCTTCATGTTACAAACCAACCACAAAAGGTGGAAGCTGCTTTGCACAGTTTCCCAGCAAAGGCTCACTGTGTATCAATGAGCAAACAAGCCTCTCCTTGTTTTCACTTGAAATTAAGTATTGGTCTGCATAATGCTGCAATGGAAGACACTATATAATATTCTTGGATTTGATGTGAAAGAATGCAGTGATGATTAATGACATATTCTACTAGGAGAGCATGGTGCTATAGCAGTACTGCCAAGTCTCACAATTACCTATAATAGCTTCCCTTAAAGCCTGAGCAGTATTTTCATAAATGGAGAAAACTCAGTCATGGAATAGGTTTGTATTTTTACTGTGATTGTTAGGCAGAGATATTAAATAGGTTTCATACGACTATTTTCTTTAACAATATTAATGACTTTTCCTGGTCTGCCTTGTTGAGGGCAGATACAAATTGTTGGCATTTTCTGATTCAAATATTTTATGCTCTTAGATAGTATAAGATTACTAATAATAACCACAAAGTAGGGCCTCTAATCCTGCAAAATCGTATTCCACTTTTATCAAGAAACTGGGAGTTACAGAGTGGAAAAAGAATTGGACTTTCCCATCCTCAAGGAGAGGGGTTTCTCATTTGCAACTTCTAATTTGGTGTCGAAATCCATCAAGCGCTGTAACATTGTGCAAAACTGACTCTCAGCTTTTTCAGTATCGGCAAATTTATGTGTAAATGGGGCAAAATACCTCTTCAAGTAAAGATAAAATTTACCAGTTGAGTGAGTTTCTCATTTTTTATAATAAAATCCTAAATTTCTAATCGATTATATGACAGGACATAGTCCATGCAATGGTATCCATTGATATATAGTTTTATATATTTAAAAGTGTATGTATTGCTGTAACATATTTTCATTTCTGTCGTCACTACTTATTTGGTCTTCTCTCTTACTCAACCCTAACCTGTTCATCTTCTGACTGGCAAATACTTCTTCCTGAAGAAGATGCATCAAGTTTCTGCTGCTAAGTCTCTCAGCTTCTGCTTTGTTCTCTTTCTCTCTTTCCATGGAGGAATCCTTAGAATCCTATGTTGTAATAGAATTTTTAACCTGACATTAATAAAAAGGAAAAAATGTCATTAAAATCAATCCTTGTCAGAAAAAAAAAAGAGTGAAAAAGACAGAGGAGACAGAAAGGGAAAGAAAGAAAGAATGAAAGAAAAATAAAGAGGAAACAAAGTAACAAGAGAAAGAGAAAAAACCCCTGTGTTACATTCAAAAATGCAATAATTAAACAGTTGAGAACACAAGAAAATGAAGTTAAACTATAAAGCCCTATTACACATGTAATAGCATTTTCTAAATGCCTACCAGACACTTGGTCAAGAGCACCAGCACATTAAATTACTGTGAAATAAAATCTACATTCAAAATTGTCTCTATTTATATGTCCCATGGCAGTGGAAGTTTCACAGCCATTATATGATAGTGGTTCTTTTTGACTCTATAAACAGATCTAGCTGGAAACATTAATCCTACTTTCTCCATTTTTTTGCACCTGGTATTTTAAAGGGCTATATTTTAAATGGAAACCTATGTCATGTTCAGTAATTTATGTTTATCTGAATATATTTCAAGTGACTTTGTGGCATTCTGAACACGGTCAGGCTTTGCTAGAAAGAAAGCATGAATTGCAGTGGACCCTGAGGTTACTCTACATTACACTGTGAAAAAATAAGTGTTTAGAAAGTAGTTTAAGACCACCCCTGCATACATCATTCCCTGGTTGCCGTGGGAAGTCATGGATGCCCCATACCTGGGAGTGTTCAAGACCAGGCTGGATGGGGATTTGAGTAACCTACTTTAGTGGGAGGTGTCCCTGCCTATGGCAGGGGGGAAGGAACTTAATTATTTTTAAAGTCCCTCCCAACCCAAACCATTCTATGATTCTCTGATTTTGTCTCTCCAAAGTGGGGCCTCTGATGAGAGAATGAAATCTGTCCACATGCATGTTTTAAAGTTCTTATTTTTGTTTGATGTTAACCACATTCTATACAGGTGACTGTAACATATCAACATTTAGTCCCGTGTGAGGTGAAAAGTTGATTTACCTTCCTTTTATAACCTTTCTAAATGGAACCTTATTTCCTGTAAGCCTCTATATGGGTTTGTTTTATTTTCTTATAAAGCTATACTTTTTGTTATTCTCACACTATTCATATACTCTTTTTGATAATTATTTTATTTATTTTGATATTTTAGTAGCTGAATAGCACTGTACTAATTCATCTGTGCTTTTAGTAGAAAAAATACACTAACAATTACTGTATGCAGTAGTTACCTGTTACAGTTTTTCTAGCATATTTTAGCTTATATTCTTGTAATGAGTTTGTCACAATTCAATGGAGTTTTGTGGTTCTTGTTTCTCCTATAGTACGGACTGATTCTTTGTTACTATGCACATTGATCCCCAGATACTTGTAGTCTTCTTATATGGCATTTTCCCACAGCAGGATTACATATTTTAGCCACTTTTCTGGTATTTTTGTCCAACACTCTAGGTTTTCTGGAATGCTTCAATATTACTGTACAAATATTGATATTACTGTACAGATGAATTCATCTATTCTGAGTTTATTTTTTTTGTCTCCTGGACCCAGAATATAACTTTTTCAGATACATATTTACTCGAAACTAACAGCAATTTACTCAAAACTAACAGCAATTTACAGAAATTTACTAACAGCAATTTTCAGATATATATTTACTCGAAACTAACAGCAAATAACAGAAGCCTCTCACAGTTTCTACAAAATAAGAGTGTTTCCAGAGCAGCTGAACCATGTGTAGATTTCTGTAAATTAAATTGGCTCAAGCTGATGTACACCAAACCAAAACATCCATATGTTTACAGGTTAATCAAAATCCATTTGTCAGCTAAGTCACGGTGAATGGCTCTGCATGTGTTCTTAGCTAATTCCCGTAATTAAATAATCTACTTTAAACCGTCTAGGGTGCTTCTGTACTCCTCACCCACAGGTTTAAACTAATTCCTACACAGTCCATTTGAATCACAGGACTTTCATTGCTTTAATAAGTATTCTGTCTCCTTGAAAACTGAAGAACCAAGTCTGGTCTTCCTTTAGTTCTCCTCATATACCTTGGGCTTTAGAAATGAGAGAAGAAATCAAGCAGTGTAACAGAAGACTCAGTTTTCTGCAGTGCCAGAGAGATCTCAATGGGCCAAAGGAGCAAGCTCCTTAAATGTAACAGAAATTAAATTTTCCCTGATAGGAATTTATCTTAATAATATAGGTAATATCCGGGCAGCTACTGAAGATGAACAAAGAATAGGCAAGAAAGAGCATCTTCCAGAAGGGAGACATTATATGGTTCAGGAAGTAAGACACTAAGATCTGAAGATCTCAAAAATTCCCAAGCTAGAACTTCAGAAGCTAGGTGAGCAGTAGAGCCCCAACAGCCTAGTAATAATCAGATCAAAAGAGGTTTTTCTATAAAGGGAGAAAGTGCTAAATGGGGAAAAGATCCAGAACTGAGACTGACTTTCACTTTTGAAGAGTAAGAAGAAAAATATACTGCACTTGACCAGAAAACCAGCTCATGACTTCAAGCTATTAAGGTTCTTGAAGAGAGGATAAAGGTAATGGATGCATAGTCCAATTTCCTACAGAAGTGTCTTCCAGAAAACAAATCTACTATTACATAGCTTCTGTTTTCTGAAGTGTTAGTTCAGTCTCCAGTTAGTGAAAGGGACCATTAGAATTCATACTGTCTTTGCCTTATAATGCCTTGAACGTCACATTTTGAAATGAAAGCAGAGTTGAAAAGTAGTCTATGTGCTACATACATACCATAGTGTACATATGTGTGTACATGTACATGAGCACGTGTACTGTTTTCTCTTTGAAAAGCAATATAAATTATATATAAATACATAAAGCATATAAATTATATAATAATATGAAATAAATTACATAGAATTAAATATACAAAATACTACAGTATTCAAAGCAATGATAAAAAGTATTATTATTGAAGACCAAAATACTGCATGATTCCTAAGCTTAGTAATTACGGAGTAAGCTTTCAAAACCCTAAGCTTCTGTGGTTTTTTTCCTAAGTTTACTAAGAGTAAAGGTTGCCAGAAATAGAATATATCTTATGAACTTTACTATGGCAATTTGTACAGTAAATTGAAAAGCATTTAATGTTACACTTAGTGTACTTTCATTCATACCATATTTTTAAAGTAATGTCTCCTATTTTATCTTATTAAATATGAAATTAATTTTTAGGTGAGAGTTCAAGTGTAATTTCAACTAAGTTTATTTTCCTATCAGAATTAATTTGTTGCTTTTGAAGGTCACATAATTTGAAATTTTATGGTCTTTGCAAAGAAATATGAACATTCAAAACTCATTAGTACCTCCTTTATATATCTTAATTACGTTATCTGGTAGATGCCAACGTATATCTATGAATAGAAAAGTTATTTTGAATATACAAACCCTGTAAATAATTGTATGACGAGACGAGCGTGTGTAAACCTGAGTTCTTTGAAATACAGTGTGGCAGGTTCATTGCCAAAACAAATTCCTTGTTATCTACCAAGACAGTAATGTGACAGATATAATATATTTTTTTCTTTCCTCATAGCTGCTACGCCTGTTTTATTGGGATTGCGCAGCAAGGTTTTGGTAGCAGTGGGCTACAAGGGTGGCTTCTGTGAGAAGCCACTAGAAGCTTCCTCTGTGTCTGACAGAGTCAATGCCAGATGGCTCCAAGATGGACCCGCTGCTGTCCAAGGCTGAGCCCATCAGCCACAATGGTAACACCTCTGTGATAATATATTTAAGAAGGGAGGAAAAAGTGCAATGCAATAACAACAGCAGAGAGAGGAGTGAGAATATATAAGAGCAACAACTCTGCAGATACTAAAGTCAATGAAGGAGGAGGGGGGGAAAGTGCTCCATTCACTGGAGCAGATTCCCCTGCAGGCCATGGTGACGACCATGGTGAGGCAGGCTGTCTCCCTGCAGTCTAAAGATGTTAATGGTGGAGCAGATATGCCCCATCAGCCTCTGGAGGATCCCATGCTGGAGCAGGTGGAATCACCCAACGGAGGCTGACATTAAAAGGGATTTACTACAAAAATAAAAGTTAAGATTTTCTGGCAATGTTGTCCTTGCCTCATTCTAGATAGAGGCAAGGATAATCACAAGAGAATTTCTTCTTCCTCAGGAAGGCTGCAGCTCACAAATGAGTCATCTGTTCTGTCTCCAGTGAGACATCATATCCGCTGCTGTCCAATACCATGGCAGGCAAAGCAGGTCCCAAGTGTGGACCAGCTGTAACTCATTCTTATACATAGTCCTTAAGTGCAGTACTTGCAAGGTATAACCGACAAAACTATTTCCCACCTGTGAATATTCATTCTATTTCTGTACATGCAAGCTGTGCTGGGAGCTATTAATTCTGGTTCAGTTCCACCAAACTTAAAATAACAGCCAGTTCACAGCTTTTTTTTTTTTTTTTTCACATGCTTCTCTGTGGCACAGCTCCGATCTCAGGGCTCCATTGCCACAGAGAGTCCAAGTTGTCACTCCTATGCACAACCCAGAATGGACATTTTAGATGATTGAGCAGGAAAGATGGGGGAACTACGAAAAGGCTCAGAAATGGCCATTTTTGATCCAATCTTAGCAGGCTGTTTCTGCTCCTCTTTGAACTGCTTGGTCTTGAATATGGAAATGATGGCAAAAAAGAAACTGAGGGGATGAGAAGTTTCATGCACCCTTATCCTGCTTCTCGACTAGTTGTTGATTAAAGTGTAATGCAGCTTTCTGTACTTACTGAGTCATTTTTATGTTGGCAAGTATAATCAAGACACTCATGGGTACAGTGGTTTTTGTTCCAAGCATGTGGAGAATAGCACTATTCAGTACAAATAACCACACTGATATTCAAATGGAGATATTTACTATTCATAAATACTTACTCTAATTTCAAATGTTTCAGCAAATCACCAATCATAAACAAGACTACATGATTTTGACACATGAAACACAAAATAAACAGAGTAATAATGAATAAACAGACAATCTGCATTCAAAAGTAGGTTTGTTCAAGCCAGTATGAACAATAATTTTATTCATAGGAAACAGTTTGATCAGAAAGAGGAAAGTGGATGAAATAGCTCAAAAACTATTTCTTCAAAATAGCTTAGCTAGTTCTAGTTTATGGAAAAGACTGAGCTAAAATTTGTTAAAAATTTGATCCCATTAGCTGAAAAGGATTTCATACCACTTACACTCGACTGCTTGATTCCTGAGAACTGCAAATACCTCTCAGCTGCCTTACTACTTTTTTTTTTAATAATTTGATTAGCTATGAAAATTCTTCAAAACGACTAATACTTTAAAATTATGACTCTCTCATATAAAAATATTAAATGAAATGAAAACTGTTGTAATCTCTGCTCTTATTGAAGTGTCTATACAAATATTTTCTTTGCTTTATTTAGCACAGTATGCATAAAATCTGTTGAAGCATTTGATACAAACTGAATCATCAGTCCAAACTATTAATTTTCTGAAATATAGAAGACATGGATTATAAATCATTCTTTGAAATAATATCCCTTTTTTACCTTTTGTCATTGTACTTCTTGCATAACATTTGAAATACTTATAGTTGTTTTTACTACATGTATAACCTTAAATATGAATATCAGTTTGTAAACTGATCTAACTGGTTAAGAACCATGATGATGGAACCAAATGCTTCTTATAAGTGACACCCCATATAACAAGGGCAAATAGCCACAAATTGAAATGGGAGAGGTGCAGATGGGATTAGGCAAAGCTTCTCTACAAGGAGGGTGTACTGCAATGGAACAGGTTACATCAAGAGACTGAGAAATCTCTGTCCTTGGTGTTTTACACACTCAACTAGACCAATCTGTGGCTTACCCAATCTAGTAATCTATTAACAATAGTCTTTGGTTTTTTTTTTTTGGAGGTAGGATTAAATGGTCTCTTGAAAACCCTTTCAACCAACATTTCTATGATTATGACTTTCCAAGATCATTTGCCATAGGGAAAAGGCCAGACTGAAACCTACTTTGGTTCTAATGAAACACGTTTCACTGTAGCTTCCGTATTTTAAGGATGCTGGAGGACACAGACAGAAGAGCTAATTACAGCGTATTGAGGAAGACTTCCTTGCATCATGTAAAATTGCAACTGTAGAATCATAACGAGACTTTTCCTTAATGCACAGCAAGACCAGAACAGTCTCCAGAGTCCCATAAAATAAGCTTCAGATACAAACTAGATTAACAAATTTTAAATGCACTTGTTTATGCAGAACAATTGTAAATTAAAACACTTAAATGGATAGAATTATGGAATTTCCGTAATATTTCCATAAGCCTAAGGTGAAACTTGAGTTTACCTACTACATCACTTGTCTCTCTGGAATCTTAACTATTCTTCTTCTCCTCAAACATTATAAATTATTTCAGAGGTTTTTATGAAATTTTACTAAATGAGTGTCCACCTGTAGTCAAAGAACTGAAAAATTACATTACTGTGTTCTCTCAGTTCAGTTCTAATGTCTTTTGCTTCACTGTGAAGCAGTGAAGAAGTTTCTCTATGCCTGGCTCTAAGCTAAATTTGATATACAGCATTTACTATAAGTGAAATTCACTATGCATATTTCTATTTATATGTCCTTGGAAGACCTTTTTAGCTTATGAAATCTCATTGTCGTTGTCTGTAGGAAATGGATGTGATTTCTCTTTAAACAACTTGAAGAACATGGTATCCGAATTATCTTCCCTGAACTGCCAGGTTTTGGGTTTTTTTTTAGCAGAGTGCAGTCCCTCCAGAATGCCCCAAAACAATATAATGTTGAAGTAACTTTGCATGTGAATTTACAAATATAGGGTCATGTCCCTGTTGAGACATATCCATAACAGTTCACATGTGAGGTATATGCTAGCTATCAAGTTATTATGACTTGAAGTTGGAATACATTTTGCTATGTACTGTGTCCATCATTTAAATTGAGCATGTAGATGGAACAATCTAATTCAGTAAGAAAATACACTCTTCTTTAAAGGTATCTATTAAGCTTAATGGGAGAAATCTGCAAAAAGGAATAAAAAAATATCTGAAGAATGACATTTTTCAAGATTACAGAAGTGTTGGAAAGAAATACATAAAACTCTCTCTAATGAATGCTTGGGAGTTTGTGTTTCACCTTGCAAGTTAATTCCTTTTCATTATGGACAAATAGAATATTCATTTTTTAACAGCTGTTGAACAGAGGTCTTGAAAATTCTCAGTGAAAATACATTGAAATTAAAACAAACACTAATCCTTGAGAAGACAATCAGTCTCTACTGGTGCCTCATTCTGCCATACTTCATGGAACAACATAGGGAGTACTTCAGGGTATTGCTTACCTACAGTGTTGTGAACTGTAGCAGCTATAAGAAAAATAATGAAAAAAAAACCTTTATCATCAGAATCATGAGGAAGATGGGGTTCTGAAGGCAAAACAATTTTGTCTGAGTCTTGTTGGGAAATTTCCAAGCATTCAGATTCATAATGTACACATGGCTGCCCAAAGTCTCAGAGAGAAAATAAGTCAGAATACAGAAAAACAGAGAAGAATTCATAAAGATGAAAGAGAACACTGAAGTGGAATAGTCTTGAATTGGTTCTTAGAACAGCTGATAAGATTTTCACGAACAAGTTATCTTGAAAAAAATAAACAACAAGCAATTAAAGAAAGCTCCCAAAGCAAGCTACAGACAGCTGCAAGGCATAGGAAGGTATACATTATGAATAAAATAGTTTGAAAAAGCATGTTTGGGCTACTTAAATGCCAACAATAGACTGATTATACAATAAAATATTATTGTATATTAACAGACATACCATTAAAAATCTGAATGATGCTTGACTAACATTTACTAAATGGTATTAAATTCTTCCATAATTAAGTCATAAATCAGTCAGTGTACAAAGCTGCTGATGATTTTTTTTACCAATCCCATGCTTAGACTTTGACAAAAAGTCTGGCCTTTTACTTACTCAAAATTACAAAGTGGAAATTTTAAAAGAATCATTGTGTTAGTGTGGCACTTGAGGCACAGACTCCACAAAGTGTTGAAGTGAAGACGTTTATTGTTTCACTTTTGCAGCATATATAGTTTCTGTCTTTTGATCATGCGCTGTGCTCTTTACACAGATAGGTTACAAGTGGATGTCCATACACTGTTGTGAGCAATACAATTGGCTACATTTAAATGTTTATCCCGACTAGCTAATAAAACGTTACTACTGTGGTACACTGCTATCTGTTTCACACCTCACACACATCAACATATAAGGACATTGTTTTATTGACCTCAAGGACTCCTTCCCATCAACACAAGAACACCTGCCGAGCCCTCACTCAGCAGCATGTCTCCAACTTTCTCATTCCCACATTACAGGAAATTCATAATCTGATATTCTGACTCATGCATGTTTGAGATTGTCAATTCTGTAGGCAGTGTATATTGTAATCCACTCGCTATACCTGTCCACTATCCCAAGCCAGTTTTACTTGGACAATGTTTTGAGAAGATCCACAAGATCAATTGTCCAGTGATAGGAATAGCTAGCATATATTTAAATTAATGTTATTTTTTTTTTATTTTTACATAAATCACAAAAAAATTACTGAAAATTTATATCTCTTAAAATTGCTTATAAAAATGTCAGTCATCCTAAAACAAAGTAGTGAAATACTCCGATACAACATACTTATAAAGAAAAACAGAAATTTTATGTCACTTTCCTTTTCTTTAGAAGAAAGCAATTCCTCCAGAGGGAGATGATTGAGGTGTTCATATTCAGGTGAGTTAGAAATTAATCCAAGTAACAAAGTTAGCAAACATGTCAGTTTGTGAATGTGAGCTAGCAGGTATGTTGTGATGTCGTTTGAAAAACAAATGTCATTCACTAGCCTCAATTGGTACCTTGGCATCTTGGTTAAAAGTCGTTAATGACATTTCTTTATGAGATGCTGGAATCTTCTTAAAATGATGTTTTAAAAATATTAATCCTAGAGGGAAGTTTATATGTACATAATTTCTATGACTATAAAAAATACTGGTCGGACATCAGTAACAATACATCTGTTCTTATATGCAGCAGTGGTAACACTCATTATCTAATATTTGAAGTTTTCAATGGCAAGTAAAAGAAAGGATCATGGGATGAAGCCATCTGATCATCTATCTTTACTGAAATAGTTACAGAAAAATTATAGAGACATAAAAGGAAAAAAAGCTAGTGATCAATAATCAAATGAGTAGTAATCTTCCCATGTTCCAATCACTTGAATTGTTTTTGGCACCAGCCAGCAAATGAAGCTTTGAAATAATTTTTTTTGACCCTTTAAATTATAAACAGTAGAGTTTATAAAGACTCTACATATTAGCCATTAATAAACTAATATTATTTTAATTATGCATTAGTTTATTGATGTTTATTAGTTTATTAGATGATCACGCCTCTGTGAAAGCATGTATAAGAAAGGGCAAAATGCTGTCTAGGATGGAGGGAAAAAGTATGAGAAATAGTTCTGCAAGCACCGAGATAAGAAGAGGAAGAGGTGTTCCAGGCACCTGAGTAGAGATTCCCCTGCATCTGGAGACACCACACTGGAGAAAGTATTCTCCTGCAGCCCATGGATGACCCCACACTAGAGCAGGTGGTTATTCATTGAAGGAAGCTGGAGCCCACACTGGAGGAGTTCTTGAGGAACTGCAGTGCCTGGGAAGGACTCACAATAGATCAGGTTTATCCTGAAGGACTATAACGCGTGGAAGGAAATTTATGAAGAAGGAGGAGCAGCAGAGAAACTGACTGCAATATCCATTTCTCACTGATCTACTTTATTTTTAATTCTCAAAAAATAAATTAATCTTCGCCATGTTGAGTCTGTTTTGCCTGTGATGGTAATAGGTAAGCAGTCTCCTTGTCTTTATCTTGGTCCATAAACTTTTTTATTTTATGCCGCTCCTCCTGCTGAGGAGAGGGAGTGAGAGAGCAGCAGCTGGGTGAGCAACTGGCATCCAGCCAAGATCAAATCCACCACATTTTTTAAGGAAACTGGACAAATACCTTTCAGAAATCATTAGCTCTTAAGATCAAGAAAAAGACCGAAATAATAACAGAAGAATTCTAACATTATAAGATGAGGTGCGAAACAACTGTTCTTTGTCAGGTAAAAAGTAAAACTGAGCAATCTCAGCAGGTGTCTCTAGAAAGCAAAAATAGAATCATATAATGTATTGGGTTGGAAGAGACCTTTAAAAGTCATCTAGTCCAACCTCCCTGCAGCAAGCAGGGATATCTTTAACTAGATCAGATTGCTCAGAGCCTCATCAGGCCTGGTAGGCTGCAATAAGGTCTCCCTGGAGCCTTCCCTTCTCCAGGCTGAACAACCCCAACTCTCTCAGCATTTCCCCATAGGACAGATGCTCCAGCCTTCTGATCTTCATG
>JAOXNG010000001.1:110971270-110981450 GCA_028566535.1 Scolopax minor
GGGAGGTGTCCCTGCCCATGGCAGGGGGGTTGGAGCTAGATGATCTTTAAGGTCCTTTCCAAATCTGACCATTCTACAATTCTATGAAATTTCTGAATTTTTTCACTTCTCAATTTACTGAACTAATTTCTCATTGCTATTTCAGTCACAGAATCATCTTTGTATGTCCATAGCTAGAATTATAAAATTAGAATTATTGTATTTATTTATTTATTTATTTATTAACCAAAGTAGCCATTTTGATCTCTACTGTGGACTAGCCATCACTGAAAGAGTAACTTGGCTCAATTGGCTTTCACTTCCTTTTTTAGCAGGCGGAGAGAATGTCCAGCATCCACAATCCTCCTGACCATGTCATGTCTGACTACTATAATACAAACAGACATTTAATAATGTAAAATTTAAATTTCTTCTAATCCAAGATTTACAGTAGCAAAGGTAGCACCTTCTCATATCTCATACCCTGTAAAAAAAATATCCTGAGTTTAAAGAATTACGCAGGAAATCTTTGACAATTTCACTCTTTAAGAATGAATAAAGCAAGAAGTAGCACTGTGTGGTTATTCTATGATTCTGCCTTTAAGTGTTCCAGGATCAAGAAGATGTCTTAACAGCTATAAATATTTCATAACTTTTCTTCTTAAAGCATTAGTTTTCTACCTAAAAGAATATATTTATGGTAATCAGCACAACTAATAGCTTGGTCAGGATTAAATCAGAATCAAAAAACTGCATTATCTATCCAGAAAATAATCAGATCCTTAAGTCACAGACTACATTTGTTTATGTGGGTATATTAACATGACATCATTCATACACATTCACCTAATGCATTCAGATTTCATTTTGAATGCTCACTTGCATACTAAGAGAAACATTATGAAAGAAAAATAATTAAAAAAAGATCATGAAATGCCTATAGGCATTCAGCTGCAGCATCATGAAGTACATTCAAAGTCTTTTTTAAATCAAATTATGTAATTTTTCAGTGTTTATACAAGAGTATTGGGAATCTTACCTTACCACTCCTTTGCCCAAGGTGGACACTGATATTCTTCAGAAAATGAATATTAATAAATATTAACATAGGAACCATCAGTTAAAACCCAAATAGGAACCAAATTAACTTTATATTTTTTTTAAGATCTTTGACATATTCCTTCTTTTTCATAAAATTGAGAATATCTTGCTGTGTTGACAAAAATGTTCTGGAAGATTAAAAAAAATAAAAAAAAACTATCAAATTTTTTATATACATCTAAGAATAGTCACATGTTCACCACACTATTCACTGTCTTTCCAATTCTGTCGCAGTCATACTCACAATTTGTCTAGCTGGTATCCTGAATTGATTAACTATGTTCAATCAATGAGAAAACACTTGGGGATTTAAAAGAGACTTTATTTTTGTCAAATTATTTTATTAATGTATTGCACATTTTCTTCATTTTTTTCTTAAACTTTCTTTAAATGTAAGCAAAAGGATTGCTGTAATAAGCAATTTGAATATTCTGCAATGCTCAGATCCTTGATAAATACAGTGAATTACCAAGAATATTACTGTGAACTACCTTCGCTATCTTCAACTACCTAATGGGTGATGATAGGGAAGACTGAGCCAAGCTCCTTTGAGAGGTGCACAACAAAAGAATGAGGCTGCAGCAGGGAAATCCCAACTAGATATAAGTCATCAAAAGTGGCCATATGCTGGCACAGGTTCCTGGGCAGGTTTTGGAGTTTCCATCCTTAGAGATTTTTAAAACTGAACTGGAAAAGTCCAAGCGGCCTCTTTGGACCATTACAGCAGCCCAGGTTAGGGCAGGAACAGTGCACCAGAGGACCTTCAGAAGTCTTTTCTGGACTACATCATTATATAACTTTATATAATTGGGGCACGGAGGGGTCGGTCAGGCATCGGGCAGCACCCCAAAGGTATCGTCACTGTGTGAAAAATTTACTTTTGTCCTTTGTTGTGGTTTCAACTGGGATAAAGTTCACTTTGTTACTGGCAGCTGATATAGTGCTGTATTCTGGATTTAGGATGGGAAACAGTATTGATAGTGCACTGGTGTTGTAGCTGTTGCTAAGCAGTAAAGACCTTTCCTGTTCCTCACACCTCTCCACCAGCAAATAGTCTGGAAGTGCACAAGAAACTGGGAGGAGACAGAGTCAGGACAGATCACCTCACTTACTGAAGGGATATTCTGTATCTTGTGACATTATACCCAGCATACAAATCTGGGGGAAGAAGAAGGAAGCAGGGGAAGTTCAGAATGATGGCATTTCTCTTGTCCAGTAGCTGTTATGTGTGTTGGAGTCCTGCTTTCCTGGAGATGGCTGAATACCAGCCTGCCAACAGCCTGCCAACAGAAAGCAGTGAATTAGTTTCTTATTTTGCTTTGGTTATGTGCACAGCTTTGCTCTACCTATTAAACTGTCTTTAATCTCAACCCATGAGTTTTTTCTCACTTTTACTTTTGCCATTTTCTCCCCTATACCAACTTGGATAAGTAAGTGAGCAGCTGCATGGTCCTAGTTGCTGGCTGGAGTTAAACCATGACATCATTTTACTGCACCACTACTCAGGTAGCCTGTTGTAGTAGAACAGATCTCACTCTCATATAAGAAACACTTCAAACTTATTTTGTGCTTAACTGGTTGAAAACAGCATAGTGGAACTGGTTCTACTCACTCCACTCCAAAATACCCCTTGACCTCTCCTTTGCAACAGCTGCAATGGATAGTAAATTTTGGCACATGTCTCTCTATAGGCCTGATGAGTATCCATCTGGATCATACTCACAATGTATGTCATTGTGCTCTTCTAAGGTCACACTACCTGTTTCAGAATTCCACTCAGCTAGATGGTTGGCAGCATTTGTATCAATTTTTGTTATTTAATTTTTAATTACATGGAATTTTGTAAAAAGGACAATATTAGGGGGAAAAAAAAAACAAAAACCAACTCTATGAAACTCAGAAAAATCTTCAAGTACTAATAGTCATCTTGATCATCACTGGAAATTTCCCTGCAGAACCACATTTTTTAATTTCATTCTTTTTACTTCTAACTCAACTGGCAAAACTGACTATTTTTGTGTTCAGGCAATTATTCTTACATTATTGTAAGGGATATCTGAAAACAAGTATTGGTTTTGTTCTTTCATGTATCTCTTCTTTAAGAATGTTCTCAAAGAGGGAAATTGGCACACATTAAAAAAATCAAGTCCTCAAATTTTAAAACATCCCCATGCATGTGTGATATTTGATTGCAAAGTTTATCAATAATCAGAGAAGACGTACTGTATCTGCAAAGATCACAACTTCAGTTGAAATCATGCAGATTACTCTTTTTTAGAAACAAGACTTCATTAGAATTCATTTTATATAATTTAGTCTGTGTATGAAGGAATACACAATGTAAAGAAGAAAGAATCTTCCTTGAATTCATCTAATTTTGCATGTATTATTATGCACCTAGATTCAACACAACTTTAACTTAATTTTACCAAATTGAAATGGAGTTGTTCTAAATAGAGATACATAATCTGAAGATTCCTTTTCATCTCATATGCAGGGCCTGAATACAATGATTATGGAGTTTATTTTTATTAAAAGCTTAATGTACATTTACTAATGTAGGTTTACACATGGCCTAATTCCTAATCAAATATATTTCAGTAGCAGGAGGTCCAATCTTCAAATAATGATTAATTGAAAACTTAATTAAATACTTCAAAATACACAAGAAAGTATTATGATAAAGTTTCAGGTCATGCAGCCTGCATCTGAATCTGCATAATGAAAATTAAGGCCTTGATCCGAAAGCCTGGATAGCTTGTAACTGAAATTACCCCAAAACTGCAGAATAACATCTAGCTTTGAATATTTGTAAAGAAGTTTTCTGGGATAGTTTTGCATTATACAGAATATATAAATAAAGAGCTGGTTTCATCTACCTGTTCCAAATTCCTGAACTTTCATATTTCCCGTGTTGTGAAATGTCGCTTTGCTAAACTTCATCTAAAACTGCCAGAAAAATATCTTCCCAGTCTAATTGTAACTGATACTAAAAGAAGTAAAGAATGTTGGTTTTAAGTAAATAAAATTTTATGGCTTATGTACTTTATTCTGCATGGTTAGTCACAGCACGCTCATGGGAAGCAACTCATGTACTTACTCAAAACTTCCAGATTGTAGAAACACTTTAATCCATTCACAATGGAAAATGTTTGTTTAGTTGTTCACAATTTATGCCATGTTTTCACCCACTCACAGGTGATTCATTTCATGTGATATAAATTTGGTTTAGGACAGTTTATAGCCACTCTGGTGAAGGATCCTGCTGATGGCTCACTGACTCATTTCAAAACCTGTTATGGAAGGATGCATTATTATTGAGACTCCCGTATACAATTATGATGTTGTGTAACCTTCACTATATAAAATCCTCATGTAAGTCACTGAAAGTAATTCTAGAGTCAGATAAGGCAAAGGGGAAAGGTACAGAAGAACACTACCAAAAAGCTTCTCAGCAAGTAAAACAAATAAATAAGTCCATAGTCCTTTGCAAATTTGAATGTTGCCTAACTGGCAACTGGAGGCGCACTTGTGTTTTTCATGGAGATAAGCCAGGATGGAGGGTGGAGGTGGGGTGTATGTGTGTGTGTATGTGTGTGTTTGCATATATCTCCATTTGCACAGATGCCCATATGTGTACTGTGATTAGAGGAACAAATCTTGCAGGTCTACAGAGAGACAAAGGAATAGTCATTTCTTGTATTTTCAAGTTTATGATTTTTAACATCTGAGAAGAACATTTAGGACTAAATATAAAGAAGGTTGGGGTGTGAGGGTGTGAAAGGGTAGTCCACAAATAGATTTCTCTGGTAAAGCTTACATGGAGGCAACAACCTTCAGTCACATGCAAGAGAGCCTTGATATCTAAGACAATTCTTCATCATGGTAACAAGTAGGAAGACCCACACAGACTTTTATTTATGGGTCTGGAAGAGTGAATGAACCACAAGGAAGTGGCACAGCTCAGAGACTATGTTATAGCTGCATGAGGGGAACACCCACTCTGGGCTAACACTAGTCATGTGAAGAGCCATAAAGAAACTATATCATTTCTGGCCTGTCCAGCCAGCTGACTAGAAGACACTGCAGGGACCTCTCCATGATGGTGTTTTGTGCACTGCCTGCCATACCGAGAATCTGGCTCCTGGGACAGGCTTCCTGGGTGCACACTGAGACTAGTTTTGTTTCCTAAATTAGCTCTGTGTCCCATTTATTGCATGCTAAATTTGTTAGCACACATCAGTCAGCCTTGGCAGTACAAAAAAATATGCAACACAGTGTTCAAAGAAGAGATGCTTTGGCATGCTGCTGGAGCTGTATGTGGTCTGTTCCAATGGGCTTACAGTGCCTTGATAATGTGCATATAAAGATGCTGTATGTCTGCCTAGTGACTGCTATTAAGGTCAATTTCCTGAACATCTATGGATTTTACTTTTTCAACTCCACTAAGTATTTCATTAAATTGTTTGATCGATTTCCCACTTCTGTCTGGTTCTTGCTCCTGGATGCCTTGCTGTCTTTGAAGTATAAAAAGGAAATTACATGATTAAATAAGGAAAAGAGGAATACCGTGGCTTGATTTCCACTGCCAGCAGCAGCAAGTTATAGAGTTACATATGTCTGAGCCACATTTATGAAAATAGAGAAATCCACACTTAATACAGAGCAAAGCTCCTGAACTATAGAATCTGTCCTTCAAGAGAGATATAACACATTCTATTTACTATCAAGAAAAGCAAAAATGAAAAGATAGTCCACAAATAGATTTCTGTGGTAAAGCTTACACGGAGACAACAACCTTCAATCCCATACAAGACAGCCTTAATATCTAAGACAATTCATCCTACCTTGCTTTTTATATCCTTAGCTATACTAAAACTCTAATTTAGCCATCTCTATTTCAGTTATAACAAAACCAAGCACAACACAAATTTAAGAACCAAAAACCTAGAAAATCCAAACACTGTTATTATCAACTTTCTATATTCATTGAAAATATTAAATTTTTTGTGCTTTCATTGTCGCTGTTTTTAGGAGTCACCAACAACACATATATTTCTTTATATTACTGGCCTCATAATAGAACCATTATCTCTCTGAATTTAATGTTTCTACACCCTGCCCTAGTCATAGCCTGTATCCTTAGAAATTCTGACACTATGGGCTGACTTTCAGCTATAAAGCTGATAAAATAGCAGCCTCATATTAGATTAGGCTCTGCCTAAAAGAGTGCCTCATTCCAACAACCTCAGTGCTTTTTAAAAGCACAGGTTTAGAGAACCAGAGTGACATCATTCTGACAAATGTGGAAACCACCCCTTGTGGAGCTTTTCTTCAGTCATTTCTTCTCTGAAGTGTTGGGCTGCTCAGATTTCTGCAGCACATGTCCCAAAAGACTGTGCCTATTATTGTTTCTCTTTTTAGCTGGAATAAACAAAACATTTTTAGTACAAAAGTGATTGCTGTGATGGAAATTATCATTTGGTATACAACAGGTTTTATCCAAGTTTTGTTACTTCTTCTTTTGCCTCCTTCCCATAAAACCATGGAAGTCTGGAAAAAGGGTGTGAAAATGGATCTGTTCATGCCTGTTCCAAATTTTAAAATCTGGTTTAAATTCTGGTTGCCCAAAAAGTGCCTGTCTTGCAGGCCACTCTCTTTTTGTTTGCTTCTTTACTGAGCCAGAAGCACAGAGCACATATCACCCCACGATCCTTCTGTAAGTAGCACCATAAAAGGTCTTGACCACCACTTGGTTTTTTCATCTCTTACATTCTGAATGGCGGGATTAGCAGTCACACTGTGAGAACACACCTTGGCATTTAGCTCTGTCTGGGATTGGCATCCTTACAGGCATCCTGCTGCCCTGTGACCATGATCCCCTTCAGCTTAATCAGCGTGCACAGATGTTTAGTACTATGTACCTACTGCTCGTTGCTGGCAGGTTGATCATGCCAGGACTCTCAAATATCAAATAATCAAATAATTCTGATCATTGATTTTCCCAACTCCCCATGGATCTTCAAGAAATATTTAACTTACATGTGTTTGTCAGGTACATCATCTCACATGAGTTTTACTCTGAACTTTCTCCCATCTCCTTCAGTCTGTCTTACTGTCTGTTAATTGCATGGAAGTGCACAAAACAAAAGGCTGTTCAATTTTTTTTAAACTATTTTACCTTAATGTCACATTTATACACATTTATACACAATATTTAATGCAGGGTGGCAGAAGTCTGATACATTTTTTCTATTTCAAATGTTTTATTTTGTTTCTATGCATAATAATCTGAACAGAAGACCATAAGCTCTTTATTCTATGAAATTTTGTGTTGATATGCAAAAGGTATGAATCACTGCATAGGTAACAAAAATTGCAAACATGAATGAAGCTTGTATGCTTATGTTGTGTCGTTTACTCTCTAGCTTCCCCTATACCCTTACTCTTAGACCTCTACCTAACATCTACCTAATCTTGTACCTCTTCTGGCCTACAAATAATTCTTGCACTCAATCTCTTTTGGAAAATCCTTTGCCCTAACCCATAAGTGTTTTACAAAGTACCTGATTCAGTATGTCTAAAATGGAGTAACTTTACTGGCTTGTTTCTTTTTAGAGTAGTTTCTGTGTTCTCTAGTCAGTCCAAACTGACTTCAGAAAGATCGACAACAAAGAGCTACTTCATGCTCCCACTCTTCCATTTAACATTTTGTAACCACTTTTCCAGTGTCTTGCTTAGTTTGTCATTGGAGATCTGGGCACTGGCATAAACTTCAGTTTCTTCTGGTCTCACCCACTGCTGTAATTCTAATGAACATGTCTTTAGGCTAAATAAAGCCTAGGCTGCTACAAATAGCTGCCTTCCAAATAATTTTCGAACTCCCTATTTTCCCTTTCTGAGTACTAGGCAATCTCACAGTGCTTACACTTGCTTCTTTTTTTTTTCCCTCTGCCTCCCATTCTTCATTATCTTCTGTTTCTGTCTGTCAGGTTTGACTTGAAAGCTGTGGCTGTCAGGACAGAGTAATAAAAATACATTCTCTTGCACAGGAAGGCAGAGGAGAAAGGGGAGCACAAGGCTGTATTTCCACTGAGAGCAGTATTTCCAGCCAAGGGAGTTATTAAGTTTTGTACTTAATTGTTTCTTTTTTTTTCATATGCCACATTTTCAGATTCTCCCTTCCTTCTCTTTTTTCATCTTTTACCTTTCTCAAGCATGGGGTAAGAGGTTAGGAGTTTTCACTGTGTTTTACTGGGTTCCAATTAAAAAATTAGCATAACTACTTTTATGAATTTCAAAGCAGTCCTAACACTGAATTCTGGTTTCATTCACAGAATGATAGTTCCTTGTAAATTGGGTTTCCATGCATTTTTCTTTAAATTAACTAGCTCATCATGAATTTGATTGATCATCATAAATCTTGCAACAATTTGATTTTCTCATTCTTTCAACTCTCTAGGGTACAGAGAAAAGTTGGCATCTCCCCAGTGAGTGTAGCTGCCACGGAGTTCTCTTTGCAATTTGCAATAGAGAAAACATGCCACTCCAGAATTAATTTTATAATGTGATGTGTAAGTAGTGGGCAATAGTTTGACTCTCCAATCAAGGTAGATCCTACCTCCTTTTAAATTCAGATTCTTTCCCTGCATTATGGAATATTAATGCTTATTTCTGAGCTTATTTTTCTCTGGTGGAAGACATAGATTATTGCTATATTGCTAATATTGAAGAAAAATAAAGAAAAAAACCCAAAGAAACATTATACAGTGAGATAAAGATAATGAGGTTATAATTTTATTTTCTATTTCACAGAAAATTCTTTGAGTCATTGCAAGATGGACATAACATAAATACATAGGGTGTGAATATACCACAGTGTACAGACTGTTATAGACAACTTATCTGTAAAACATGATGGTCGAGATAAGCCCCAATTAAAATCTCAGAATCATAAGGGGAATTGCATTGTAGATGCACTTAAGTAGCTAGCCATAAGAAGAACGTGCTCTGGAACTAGGGACTGATCTTGTCAGTCTTTCAAGAGTACTCTAAGGCCTTGCCTTTTTTTCCTCTGAAAATTAACTTTTCACATGCATGTTCTAGATGTGGTGGAGTCTTACAACAAAGAAAGACCAGATCACCTAAAAGTAAATGCACTCATATGAAGGCAAACTGTCATTTTTTTGAAAATTCATTATAGTACAGTGAAATATCTAGGTCAACATATTTCTGCCCTCATAAAGACTTATCTCCTCTGAGTGCTTCCAAAAATACAAACATGGAACAAAAATCTAAATAATTGCTGTATTTTTTTCCATTAATAACTTCACCATGGTAAATTTATAATTGATCTTAACATTTAAGCAAAAGACAAATTTGCGTACATGTCTACTGTACTATAAGAGTAGGCACACAGACCTTTCTAAATTATTTCTTAACAATATTATTTTTAGAGCTTCTCAAGGGAAAGTAATGAAATGTTGTACCATTTTCTTTTCATTTTCAGCTTCATGACAGTCTTGCAGTGAACTATTTTTTCATGCCATCATATTTTGTGGAAAAGTAAAGTCAATCTAAATCCATTCAAATTGACTTGTCTTTGCCCTTCTTTCTAATTTGAATGTACATCCTAATTTGTTTGAAAGCAATATTAATTTTAAAGAAAGTATTAACTTTTTTTTTTTTGGTGTAATTTTTTTCTTCTTCTTCTTCTTTCATCCAAAGTATCTGGCCCAAAATTAAATTTTACATTAATTCCTTACAAGCTGCTGGATTCCACTTTACAAATCACAGAATCACCTAGGTGGAAGGGGACCTTTTAAGATCATCTAGTCCAACCAATGAAAAAAAAACCAACAAAAAAACCTTCCACACAAACAACACACCACACCCAAAACAAAAAACACCCACAAACACTAATCCATATCCCTGAGAACGATGTCTCTTGAATACCTCCAGGGATGGTGCCTCAACCACCTCCCTGGGAAGCCCATTCCAATGCCTGACAAGCCTTTCAGTAAAGAAATATTTCCTAATATCTAACCTGAACTTCCCCTGGCGCAACTTGAAGCCATTACCCCTTGTCCTATCATCTGTG
>JAOXNG010000001.1:110983904-111003887 GCA_028566535.1 Scolopax minor
TTTTTTTTTTTGTTGGTTGGACTCGATGATCTCTGAGGTCCCTTCCAACCACTACAATTCTGTGATTCTGTGAAGTTTGGATTTTAGGACTGATGGACCCAACAGCTCTATCAGCTATTTGCATGAAAAATTCCCATTGCAATGAACACTTATCCTAATGAAGTTGTGAGAGTTTTGCTATTGAATCTAAAATTGAAAGGACTTGACAGTGAAAACTGTTTCCATGAAGGAGCTGAAAGATTAGTCTAAATTTCTTTCTACTTGATCATTAATATAATTTTGTTGGTTTTTTTTATTGTAAGTCTTCCTTAATAACATGGGAGATACATCTGTGAATTAAAAAATCTAGCTATTATGAAGTCATTAATTTTAATCCCCCCTAGAAAGGAGTGATTACTCTAAAGTTAAACACCAAGCCAAGTTTTTGGTTTGGTAAAATTGAATCTCCAATAAATATCTCTCTTGTGGTTTAACCTTACTTTACATAAATTTTATTCAGACTCATAATATTCTGAGAAAAAGTGATACATATGAACTGGGGCAGGTCATGAAATACAAAACAAAATCACTGACATGGAGATGGCACACAGTTCTATATCTGACCTCCTATTATCCACAAGCACTAGAATACGTATATCAAAAAGGGAAAAAAAGGAAAAAAAGGTACAAGGGGAACAGCAAGGACTTCTGTCATTTGTGTATAGAGAAACTCTAGACATATTTTTTTTTCTGGCTAAAGAAGAGGCAACATGACAAAGGCTAAATTCTGTGGGGAGGCTTGTGGAGCAGGGAAAACAACACATCCTTGTGCTGACCAAAATACAGTGAACATGGATAAACACTCCTATTCCTACCATTTTAGCTTTCAGTACAGAAACCACATAATGACCTAGGCAGGATTATAAATACTTAAAGGAAAGGATCCAGAGATGGCAGCTATTCAAAGGAGTTTGTGGGCAGTCCTATTTACCTCTGGAATTCATCTGCAGCTGCAGGATGCAGTTGCATCACCTGTTGTCCCTGCAGTGCTTTTTAGTCCAGTAGCTTCATTGCCCTATCCCATGCCAAGTGGTTGAAACAATGGGAAAACAAGTCCAGGCTTCTCTGCCTTGAATTCAAATTCCTCTGCAGCTCTTATTGAAGTTTCTGATCATTGCTCCAGAACATCTACTTCTTCTCTTAGATTCTGAACTTCAGCATCTCAGTTCTACATCCATAGCTTAGCCCACTGCTCTGAGGTCAGGAATCACCACTCAGTAACCCTGTCTTTACTCCTTAACCATAAGAAAGACTGCAACTATTTCTATCTTCTTCCATTGCACAATTCAGGCAAGCAGCTTCTCTGCCCTGTTCTAGTACTTTGGGGAACTCCCAGAGAATAGAAAGTTGGTTTGGGCTTGAGGAAGGAAAGGAAAAAAGAGGGAGTCAGGTTTACTTCCTTCTGTTTCTTCTAATACAATGTTACGTTCATGCTGATTTTACACATCTTTCCTCTCAACTGTGCTCCAGCCAATTGACTTGTTTCACCCTCAGCAGCCTCCCCCTGCCCTCTGCCCTATATCTTCTTATTCTTTCAGAATGATCCCCCCAAAATAAAACCAGTTATAAACAAAGGTATTGTTTCTTATTAATTTCCCAAGTCATAAAATCACAGAATCATAGAATAGCCCAGACTGGAACAGACCTTGAAAGATCATATAGTCCAATGTTTGTGGGAAAGGAAACCTAGATGAGTTTATTTATCACCCTGTCTGGTCCCATCTTGGAAACCTCCAGTGATGTGGATTCTACCACCACGTCCTTGGGAACATTGTTCCAGTGAATAATTTTTCTCATTGTGAAAACTTTTTTATATCAAGATGAAACTTCTCCTAATGCAACTTGTACTCATTGCCACTTGTCCTCTCTCTGTGTAGCATCTCTTTAAATACTGGAAAAATATAATGAGGTTCCTTCAAACTCTCTACTTCAGGTTGAAAAGACCTAAAACCTTCAGTCTTTCCTCAGAGGGAAGGCTGTCCAGCTCTTTGATCATCTTCATGGCTCTCCTTTGGACTGTCTCTAGTCTGTTCATGTATTTTTTTTAATTGTAGAAACCAGAAATGAACAGATGTGGCCTGACAAGTGCAGAGTAGAGTACGACGATCACATCTCTATCTCTGTTAGGAACAGCCCTGCAGATAGACCCCAGTATCCAATTTGCCTTCATCACTGTAACAATGCAATGCTGACTCATGTTTAGCTTGTTTTCCGGGACCACCAGGACCCTTTCAGCAAGCACATAAGATACCATGGTACTTCAAAAAGATAAAACAAAGTTAGTTTCAATTTAGTAAATTTCATTGAAAATCTATCAAAAAACCTCCTCCTTAAGCTATCTGTCAAGGACCAAAGGAATGGTAATTCACTGTAATTGCTATGTAGTATAACATTTCTAGTTCAAACTTAGAATGGTTCAAGTTGGAAAGGACCTTAAAGATCATCTAGTTCCAGCCTCCCTGCCACGGGCAGGGATACCTCCCACTAGAGCAGGTTGCTCAAAGCCCCATCTAGCCTGTTCTTGAACACTTCCAGGGAAAGGTTAATGAGGAAACTTATTGCCTAAAGATTACTTGCAGATTAAGGAATGTTGACAGTTTTTCCACATATAAGCAGGGTTGCAATTTTTTCTAGATTAACAACTGCTGGGAAGCACTTTGTTAATTTAGAACATTTGTTCAAATTTTTGTATTAATTTTCTAAATTATTATCTGTACATATAATGATATTCCCTGAAGTCTTACCAAAAAAAAAACTTATAACATTACTTTGCTTCTAAGTCTGTCAAGAACTGAACATCTGATTTTTCACTGTGAGAAATCATGAAAAATATAGTTTGAGATTTCTGAAGTTAATGGGAAAACAATTCAAAAGAAGCCTGAATTTCAGCAGTGAGCTGAGTAGCTGTCTATTCTAAATGGCTTTATGAGCACCAGCCATAATGTATGATATTTATATTTATGTCTATTTTCAAACTGAATGCTATTTTAACTCATTGTTATATTTCAGTTTCCACACAGAATTAAAAAGCCTATTTCAGTCAAAAAAGATAAATGCAAATTTTACCTCCCAAACAACCACAAGTTATTTGCTTCATGCCCTATTAAAAGCCATGTGTTCAGAAAACCTACACTGAAAAATGCTATCAGAGATCCACACACAATATTCTCTAGCCATATTACACATAAGTAGAATTTCTCCATCCTTGACTGAACTTAAAGTGTCCCAAAATCCACATTTATATATTTTGATTTCAATATAGAGCATTTAATGTTCCTAGTAGATAAGAGGGAAAAAAAAATCCAAAATTGTTAAGCTTTCTCTTTCAATTTTTCTTCTTTGATACTTTTTCACAGTTTTAACTCAGACTGGAACAACTGATTAGTGATTAGATGGCAGTGACCCAAGACAGCACTTACCTTGGCAACATTAGGAGTAATACAGGAAAATTATGTTCATGGGGATGAACTGTTCTTAACCAATTTTGACAATGCATTAGGTTCAGACAGGTTTTTCTTCAATATCAGGCATGTTTTTTGCCCTTATTTCTCTGCAGAAATTAGACAAAATCTGATTTCGGCTAGAGAACTCAAGTATTGCTTCATTGAAAGAGGAAAAGCTAAAATGGCTTAGTAGCAAGATGAATTACAGCTACAATATTAAAATCCAGAAAGACCATCTGAAATGAAAGAATTGCAATTACCCAACAGTGTTGCTTCAGGCACATATGTTTGTGGGGTTTTATACTTTATGCAACATCATTAAATACATTCATAGTATTGCACTGGCCAAAATAGAAAGCCTAGAATTTGAAACATTTCATTTGTTTTAGTGCAATTGCCTACAAAAACCTGTCCAGTAGTAGCTGCTTTTTTTTTTTTTTCCAGACATTTAAACTACAATTTGTACATATCCATGCTCTCCCATTGATGTCATCACTACAGAATACACTACAGAATATGTACTGGTACTACCCAAAGACAATTCAGAAGAATTTTTCCCAAATTGTGTGTGACAATATTATCATTAATGTCAGTGAAAGCAAAATATGCTGCAGTGAAGGGATTATCTATTCTATTAACTGCAGTAATTGTCCTTTGCATGAAAATTTTTACTTTCATGTATTACACAGAATTCACTGTGGTTCGCTTAGGTTATCAGACAATTGTTTTTCAATTATCATGTTACAAGTGCATATAAGGGTCCACACAAAGATCTGATTATTGTTACTGAACATACACAAAGAATTACAGAGCTTCTGCACCGAGGAACTTACAGGCTGTAAAGGAGAGAAAAGGGGAACAGAGAGACAAGAATGGAAAAGAAAGAGAGCAGATGCTCATAGCAAGACAAATCCAAGAATAACACCAGGTGTCCAATACCAGACTCTGCTGATTTCACTCCTGTCAAAAGTTGACTGTGCACTGCAACCTGAAAAAACCTGTCCATCTTGCTAATACACAGAAGCATAAGCATTTAGGAAACAGAATACTACTGACACATTTACTTACATTTTATTACCATAATGAATGGGCATTCATTACCCATCTTTATGTTTAATGCAGCTTTCTTCTTTTTAACACACCCAATCTCTGACTTTCTGAAAGACAGATTTAGTGACAGGAACAGGAGATCTCTTCGCCTCGTAATGATCTGTTCGCTGTACCTTCAAAAAACACTTATATCAGGAACATCAAGGTTCTTCAAAAGATTGGTTGATGATAAGACGATGATAATAAACTATATAACTGCACTCCAATCAAGCTCAAGTTTGAAAGACCCTTGCAGCAAATATAATAAAAATAAAACTTGACTATCTCTCTCATCTACCATTCCACTGCAAGCAGAGAGACTGAAAATAAGACTGTCCATCTTTAGAAAATTCTGATATTTTGAATGATGTTTCATAGAAGAAAAAAATCCTAGACAGGTTTCTGCCTTTTATATTGTGCAAAATATGTCAGTAAAGAACATAATTTGAAATTAAACTACGTCAAACGTCTTTCAGGGACTTAAGATATAGGTTAGATTTTTGGCTTTTTTTCCCCCCAGAAAATAAACATCTAGAACAAATTTCTATTGTTTTGGATCTTTAGGACAAATACAGGTTTATGTCTGTCACTAAGACTTTATTCCTTTTCTCCTGGTGTAACTATGTCATATACATACCAATGATTTATTATGTTGTATTTTGGAACACTTAGAATATTTTTTTAGCTTTGAGAAAACCCTTATGGATTTATAGGCACTAACTGTGACAGCACAGTTCAGGTTTATCTTCATCAGTTTCATAGAGTGATAGGTTTATTTTACTCATAAAATAAGTTTCCACGTTGGCACAAAGAAGACAGCAAATTCAATAGTCCTGAAAACATTTTCTCATTTCCAGATGATGTTGGCAATCTTGCCATTACATTTCTAAACATAACTCTCAGTAATGTTGTTGTTAAGTCTTCCCTGTTATACAGCCTTCCCGAGTGCAATAGATCTGAAATAAATTGATGGAATCTGAGCCTGTTCCACTTTGCGATAGCTAACCCAGCCCCGAGATATGGTAATTTGTTTCTTCTTCCTTCATGGAGGTACTTACTAACATTGTTTACATCTCCTGTGTAATTCAGGGGGTCTTGGAGGCAGGGTTTTAGACCAAATTTACTGTATCACTCACTCTCCAGAGACTTCAAGGACAGCTGACCAGGTCTCTTTTGGAACAGAAAACTTCACCTGGCATGTGGGAGCCTGCTTCAAGCTGTAGGAACCCCCTGCATCCATGGGAGTTGGTAACCACCTTCATCCAGTACAAGTGCCCTTACACTAATAAGATACTGTTCAGAGAAATTTCCATCCCACTGCCTACTAAGAAAGTGGTGAGATCCTGGGGCAAACATGTGAGCTGTGTGAACCTCATAATCCTGGGCACTGGTCTTAGAAGTGCTCCCTAGAAAATATTTTCAGTGACCAATGGCATAGTTAGTGATATTAATAAAATTATTTCAAAACAAATCACGTTGAAAGAATGCTTAGTTCTGAAACAAAAGGTTCAAAAAGTTGAATAATTTTTAGGAATGCTTATCTTTTCAGTGGGTGATGGTTTTAAAACTCTTATACTGTCACATATGTTCATTATCTTCTCATTGTTCAAAACCTAACTTTGAAACAGATTCAACTGTAGAAAGACTTATTTCTGTACAACAGCTGCTGTAATATGTTCCTTAAAAACCCAACCTTTTTTTTTAGTTTAATGTATAATATTTATTCAGAAAATTGAAATGTCTCAATCTTTCTTGTTATAGCTGCAAAATTTGATGGCATTGGGCCATCCCAATGGCATTTGATGGCATTTGATAGCTTCTCAGCTACCTTAAACTATCAAGATTATGATGTGTGTATTGGAAATTATACACATGAATCTCATATAAATACTTAGATACACACACAGAACACACACACACAGAATACACACACACTTAGATACAAAAACAGGTGATTTCCAGAGCAGAGGCAATCAACCAAAACATCCTTGGTTTTAACAACTCTGCCTCTTCAGATCAGAAGTACTCATCATCAGTCTGCCTAGGGCTTTAGATGAGGCTACAATAAGAGCACACAGAAGTCTAGTTGTAGCTCTGTTTTGGAAAAACAAATTGCTCTTAAACCTTGTATAATAAATAGTGTAATGATACAAGTATAGTTGGAACCTTCCCCAAATGCAAGGAATATTCAAGTCACCTACTTTTACACTTGATTTATTGAGATATTAAGAAGTGGGTTAGTTGTGCTAAATCACATACTTTTGGACAAAATTGAAAATTTTATCACACTTGACTCCTTCACTTATTTTTGCTCATGATCACTTCTCTGTGTCATCTTTTACTTTCTGATCTCTCAATTCTGGATCTCCTGTTGTCCAGGCAAGAGGCCAAGCCAATTCTCTCCCAAAAGACAATAAGCATGTCTTCTTCAGTAGCTCCTCACTGTGAAACTGTGAGGAAACCTCACTTTAACTGTGAAAATCATAACTCTGAGCCTATCGCTGACTTCACACACATTTCCTTAAGAAATTCATTGGTGAACTTACAACATTACCATTTTCTCTATGATCCAAAAATCTTTACATGTAGAGCACTAATTAACCAAGAGTCAGATTCTGAAACATGTTGTAATACCTTTATGGGATTATCACATCAGAAATCAGAATTTGGATCTGTAGCAACCAATAGCATTTAATTATTACTATCCCAATTATTAATATTGCAGCTCAAACTTGTGCTGCTATCAGATGTTTGCTGTGGTAAATAACCCAGTTTAAGGTCAGTGCTAGCAAATAAATGTTTCTGAAACATTGCTCAGAAACTTCTTCAGAAAAAAAAAATGTTTTTAGGGTAATAATTGCATGTCAATGGGATTAACTAATACTTGCCAAATAGTGCTTAAGTATTGTGTTATTATTTAATTTCTATCTACCAAAATAATTATTCTGTTCAGCCATTCCAATAACTAAGTAGCATTATTTTGCACTTTATAGAATGAATTGTAGGGAGCTTTGTCATTCTGCAAAGCGTCATTTAAAAAACTACTATTTAACTGTTATTACAGTTATCAGTTATCAACAGCTTTTATCTACTACCAATGGAAATATTATCAGCACACTAGTTCATACTAAGCACATTGCATTAGAGAGTTTAAGAAAATATATTAGATAATATTAGTGTTGCTCTTCAAAAGCATAGAAAAAACCTGGTTAAGGGGAAAAAAAAGACTGTGGATCTGTAGATACTAACTTTACTGAACTGTTTCTCCTGAAGTTAGTTTATATTTAAAATGTTCATGGGATCAATTTTATAAATTATTTGTAGTTTGACATATCTGAATTATGGTAGCAACCCAGTAAAATTTAAAATATTGCTGTCATTCTGTTTATTGGGCTGATATTCACAGGTAACTGAAGTACGAACACTGAGGCATTATTGTGGGCTTATAATACTGAACAAACTATATTTCTCTCAGTTTAAATACAAACCCTGTTTGCAAAGAAGATTTTATTGAATGTATTGGAAAAATCTTCATCTTAAATTCTGGCCATGTTTATGATGTGGTAGGCACAGGACAAATATAAGTTAATATACTCCAGTGTTTTATTGTCTAAAGAAGACAAATGAAGTATAAATGAAAAAAAGCATAGACAAGGACTGAATGGATAAGGCAGTGAGTGTGCTTGTAATAAAGCTTTTCCAGCTCTTGGATCATGATGACATTGCTGGGTGTGTGATGGTATATCCCACTGATGGTATGGGACCTTTCCATGGCAGGTTCTCTGTTCTGGCTGTGCTGATGTGAGACTGCAATGCTTTGAAGAGACTTTTCTGAATGGTGATGAGGGGAAAGGAGGTGCCCAACTCCATGGGATGCTCAGTCCTCTTGAAACTGCCTTTGTTGTGCCTCCAGCTCTTAAAGCTGCTGTCCTGTGTTGGCTTAAGCACTGTGCATAGGGCACCCCACTTCCAGAGTGTGATATCCACTTCCCTGTGATTCCCAGGGCAACATAGGCTCCAAGGGCTTGGTTTGCCTTGAGCTCATCAGGTATACAATTCAGGCTTCTCAAGGCACAACATGCAGTCGCTAGCCATGTACAGCACCAGTCACTCAATGTGATCAGCCAAAAATCTGCCCAGATCTTATGTGTCATCAGTCATCTTCTTCTTTTCTTCTTCTACCTTCTACTCCTCCTTTTGCTGTAGATAATTGCATAATATGTCCCCTCTTCAGGTCCTACACTTAATTTTGTTTTCAAGCAGGTGAGTATGACTGTAGTTAAACTTTTTATCTTCCTTTTACTTACTGAAACACTAAGTAAATGTAAGGAGTAGGAAACAACTCCCACATCCAAGTCAGTGTCATCAGCCCTGTACAACTTCAAAGACAGAAAATTTTTGAGAGATAGCTAGTACGTGATAGATATGCAAAAGACACCTAAGGGTCCACTACCATTTGATTACTTTGCCTCTCTTCTAGATTTAGTAAATGTTAGGCACTGGAAATACACACTAATTAAAGACACGACCCAAAATTCGTGTGAATTAATAGGAGTTTTGCAATTACCTTTAACAGAAGCATATTTCAATAAACATCTGTACCTAACAGTAATGCAAAAGAAAAATGTCTCACAAATACAGCTATAGAACCTAAGAGAACTTTGATTACAGCTAATTTGACAAAGGAGTTGTGACAGAATATGGATTGCTTGAGGTGTCTGGGTTTTTTTGTTCTTTGTGAAATTGGTATGCTATAAATTCCCTTGCCTGAATAATATCATTTTTTTCTTTCAGTTTATTAACTTGGAAGAAGTTTTCAGGAACTAATGGACCTGTCTAAGACAAACAAATAACACAGGCAGAACTCCAGCCTCTCACCTGCTATAAGTCAGAGGGACCAAATTGCAGCATCTCCCTGCCACATGCCATTGAAGTTTCAACTCTGGGAAACTCAGCTCCTCACTGAGTTTTTAGGAAAGACCTTCTATACAGTCTTCTTAGAGGCATGCTACTGACAGCAAAATAACCAGAGAGAAGATTAATACAAAGGAGATTTCTACAGGAAATCCAAGTCAGTTAAAAACTTTCCATAAAACATTGGGAAAATATCTAACCAATAGACCTTAAAAGAAGGAAAGCAGTAGAGAGAAAAACAGTTTTAAAAGAACAAATATTAGATGTGAAAATGTTAGATAGGACCTTTCCTCATTTTTTTCTTTCCAATATGAGTTATTCACCTTGCTGCTACTTGCTGCTTAGAATATTTTCACTGTAATCTGCATAACGTACAGTAGTCAGGAAATAAGAAAGGCTTGTTACCAAAATTTTTAAAAGGTCTGTGCCAAGTAATCTGGATCAGTAAGTTTTTTTCTTTCAGACTCTTTCACTACCCTCTCTCTCTCACTGGAGAGAATAAGATTCATATACTTTCTCTGGTTTTATCTTATAGATTTTTCCCATCAAAAAAATATGCTTTGCTGCACATATTTTGGATCAGATTTCAAATTTAAACAGCTTTTTGGTCTTCCATTTTCTAGCTACATTTTGATGACTTTTCCCTTCTTTTTCTGTGTTGGCAGAGATTGCTGGAGAATGCAACAGTCAGATGTAGACTTCTACACAAAAAGGAGAGTAATTAAAACTTCGCAGCTGGGGAGTACAAATTGTAAGAAAAATTGAAAAATAAAATCACAAAGATGAGAAAATAAAATGCTACTAAGACTCTGTCTTCTAGCTTTCTGTACAAGTTCAAAGATGACTTGCAATGCAACCCTCAAATAAAGATTACATGATGACTTTATAGGGAAAACAATTCTGAGTACAAAAACCTGAATACCAGGACTTCAGAGAGGTTTTGATTTGAATCCACAGCATTACTAAAAGAGGACAAAAAATACACCCAGAGAGGTAATAGTATGCTTAATTTACTCATATTTATTTGCAAGCTAAGAAACAATGAAACAAAACTGATGTTCAGCTTTATGCTTTCTGGAAAATCAGAACTGACTGTATTTCCAACTGCCATTTAAACTCCAAGGAACAGTTTCCAGTGAAAAAGTAGAAAGAATAGATATATATATATTTTTTAAAATCCTCAAAGGAACAGAATATGGGTGAATTTATTACAGACTTCTGGGGAAAGAAAAAAACCCCTCCAAACCCAAATCCCAGAAACCCTCCAAGTAACACATTCCTTTTCAATGAACAAATTCAATCTTTTGATATGAACTTCAAACACCAGTAAGGCAGGAAAAGTTTCATTAAAATTAAGGAATAAACTCCATATATTAAATAAAACAAGGTACTCAAATGCATGCATTTAATTTTTGGCTGTAAAATTTTCTGTTTGTATGCAACTAGGACCAAGACCAAAAAATTACGATGAACAGTAAGCAAAAAATATGCATCTAAGCATTTGCCTAGTTTTGGTCCAACACCACTTAATTTTCTTATTTTGGAAATAAGCCCAAAAGAGGAGAGAATCTACCTGTAATGAAGTGCCAACTTGAGATTAAAGTCTGGAAATGTAAGAAAAAACTTAGGGCAATGGAAGATTATTATGAGGCACCGCTTGCTACATAAGACATAGCATGTGGCTAGAGAGAACACCTAAAGTTAAGAAGTCAACTATAATATTCATATCAATCCACTGATATACTTTTAGTCACTGGCAGGAATACTTGTAGATCTACCATCTACAACTTATGATAGATGTTACCAGCAGTTAGTTGTCTTTAAGAAATATAATGAAAACACTTAACTTACATGTTCCCTACTCAGGGACAAATTCAGGTCCTAGTCTTGCATCAAACAGGTCTTCCTAGATCACTTGTTCCAGGATCTTATGCACATAATGAGACTGAACCCTTCCTAAAACCATTTTTTTAAATAAAAGAATATTATTAAAATGTTTTACCACTTTATGTTATTAATTTTAAAATGTAAAAAGACACATAAATATGAATGTTTAAATCATAAAATATTAATATATGATATTAATATTTCAGAATATACTAAAAATAATGCTATATTTGGCCCAGCATATGAGTTTCATATATTAACAGGGCATATATATTCAAAACTAGACAGTCAATATCTCAAAGATTCTGCAGTACTAATTCTGTGAGATATATCCGTTCAAGATATGGACATTTATATACTAAATGTGTCTGCCTGTGTGCTGGCATGCTAAAGTGTGGAATTTGTTGAATTATTTTAAAATAGTTTGGATAACTTTTTCTTTTTTTTTCTTTTTTCTTTTTCCAGTAGAAAATTCATCTACTATTTGCATCCCGAATAATGAAAAAAGCTTCAGCCACATCAATCAACTGCATAGCTTTGGAAAGGTCATGTTTTCATGGACTTCAGTCCTTCAAAATGCATTGGACTAACACTAATGGAATGGGTGACAGCACTTATTAAGTCCACTGTCTTCGATGAAATCTAGCCTGTTCTGCCAGCTTGTTTTACAATGACATCCTTGCTTTCAGGGCACTGATAAAAAGTCTTACCTATTGAGTGTGACATGAAGCATGTTTTAAACTATAATGAATTTTCTTTTAATTTTACAACAGAAGTTTATTACAGTATTTCTGATTCCTTATATTTTAGATAAAATTATACATCAAAATTGTTGTTCCATTTGGCTGACAGTTATTATTATGTAGATTGCATAGGTTGCTGACATTTCAGTGAAAATTTGAACAAAGAGTTTTTAATCAGTATTAATTTATTTAGAAAGGAAAAAGAGATTGGTTTAGAGGAATCAGAACTGAAAGTTCACAAAATTAGGGAAAATGAACAATAATTAACACAAGATACTCAACAAAAACATCAGCTTCCATTTACTTGTTTAGGCATATAACTTAACTACTTTTTTGTTTCTGAGGAAATAGAGGGAATCTGACAGTACACAAATGCTTTTTTTAAAAACTTAAAGTAGCTGTGGCACAGACCAGATTCAATATTTACTCCTGAACTTCTATAGTCACACACCATAGAGGATCTAAATGATTACAGTAGTTGCACAAAATTGTGAAAATGAAGCATTACTCCTCAGGTGCCTCTCTCTGAACAGAGTGTCAGAGGCTTAAAAAACCTGTGAATCTCAATATGCCTATTGCAATCCCTGATTGGGATCCAGAAGACAGGTCTCTAAAAGTTTCAATTTTGTTGGTATTCCAGGCTGTGACCAGACCACAGAAACAAAATCAAGGCTAATTTTCCTACTGAGAGGGAGAATAATAATTATATTTTCAAAACAGAAATGTTTCATTCAGACATCTCTGCTCTAATGAAACAATGCCAACTGCAATGTGCTTATCTGATAGATTAAGACCATGAGCCAAATCTCCTTCCTCCCAGGTGACAAAACCATCAGGATTCAAAAATTATATGAATCTGGATAACTCCTCCTGGCTCAGTGAAAACTGCACTTTTTGTGTCTCAGTTGAGAGCAGTATATAGATGTGTACCCTCTTGAGAGCAATATATAGATGTGTCTTCAGTCTATTGCTTCAGTATTAGTTTGGTAGGTCCCAATGCAAAGCAACTAAAAAAAAAAATCTCTTTTTTCCTTACTTCTGTATAAAAGGCCAGACAGTTATACGCTGTCCATGACATACATGACATTTTCATTCCTCCCTCTCTTACCCAGTGAAAACACTCATGCATCTTCCTCAGAGGCATGCCTGAAGATATTTATTAGTAGGACAGACCCCTGCTATCTCCACCTTGTAAATCCAATACACAAAATTACCACCCCAAGTCCTGAGCATCCAGTGTTCATCCAGCTAGCACCTGCACTGTACTGAAGAGGTGGCTCCTGACTCCTTATTAACAAACTGCAAGTTTTAGATCTCATTTGATTGTCCCTAACATCCTCCTGCAAAAATGCAAGGAAAGCCCAATTACCTTGCCCAATAGTCATGGTATTGGATCAAGCCCAAGCTTTACTCCAGCCTGTTCCTGTAACTGGAATGGTACACATTCTCAAATGACTACTCATTTCTGAACACTATCTCCCCCCCGCCACCACTTTCTTCTGCCTTCATATGTTTTGAAGAGCAGAAAACAACAAAAGGGAGCCTTTAATCTACAGACTGAGTCTGCAATCTACAAGTCTCATTTAACCAAGTGAATTTATCAAGACTGTGTCTTACCTCTGAAAACTGACAAATTACAATGAATCATAATTTTTCTTAATACTAAGTTTTCAAAACCTACTGCCTGTCTTCAGTGTCTCCAAGTTGATTCTCTCTACCAAAAATGTGGACAATCAGAATTTGGTGAATATTCTCTGATTATTAATGCAGATTAATTAAAGACAATAATGCAGATTATTAAAGACAATAAACTTTTTTAAAATTAATGCTTCAAAGGGGAAAATTTAAATGAGGAATTCAGTGACCTGGTGTGGCACAGAAAACTAGCCAAGTAAAATTTTCTTATTTCACCTTGAAGAGCTTCAGTTACATATGAAACACATCAAACAACAAAGACATCTTCATAGACAGTATGAATAGACCTTTTTTTCTATAGTTATTAGGTAACTTTGACAAATGCAAGTTATTTCTGATCTGGAAACTACACAGGTTAGTTCTGTATCCCGGCAAATAAATAACACTGAGAAAACAGACACTGCTGTTTATGGTCAACTAAGGACAGCAGCAGGATGAATGGTAATCTGCAGACATCTGTTTACGAAGGAAGACAAGAGTGGTGAATTGGAGGGAAAATGGCATCTGGTGGTAGAGGTGGAGAGAGTGAAGGAGCAATGACTGGAACACAGGTTTTAAAAAGAATTTGAAGAAATGGAATGAGGGAATCTGGTGTGTGTGTCAGGAAAGATATTATTAACATAGTCTCTAACCTCCAATGTTTGAAACAAGTACTTGTCAAATAGGTAGGACCGCAGCTAACAGGCAGTTGCAAAAGCAGAATGTTTTTAATTTTGGCTGTTAGCACACTTTCAGTCAAAAAGACAAATCTCCATATCTCATCCGAAAGTATTTAGCAATGTCAGTGCTTCTAACATACCCTGACTTATAACAGAGAATAAAAATATCTTATTAGTACAGTATGGAACAAAGAAATATAAGTCACAGAAACACCTTTGAATAAACCAGGAGCATGCAAATATCACATGCAGTCACAGCACATAAAATCCAGTAAACCAAAAGACTAAAAATTTTTTATTGAATACAACTGGTTCCAGAGGAGAAATCACAGACTCACAGACTCACAAAATGGTAAGGGTTGGAATGTTGGACCTCACCTCCATCCCTGGAAAGATGATGGAACAGCTCATTCTAGGCGTTACCTCAAAACATGTGGAGGAAAAGAAAGCTATTAGAAGTAGTCAACATGGACTCACCAAGGGTGGTCCCTTCAAACCCCTATCATTCTGTGATTCTGTGTGACCTTTGGATCATCTAGTTCAACTCCCATGCCAAAGCAGGTTCACCTAGAGCAGGCTGAACAGCAATGTATCAAGGTGGATTTTTAATATTTTTAATATCTCCAGAGAAGGAGACTCCCAACCTCTCTGGGCAGCCTGGTCCAGTCCTATGGAACCCTCAAAATAAATAATTTTTTCCTCATGTTCAGATGGAACTTCCCATGTTCCAGTTTGTGGCCATTGTCTCTTGTCCTGTCACTGGGCACCACTGGGAAGAGTCTGGCCCCACTCTTTTGACACCTGCCTTCTCTCCTTCAGGCTAAACAGACCCAGGTCTCTCAGCCTTTTCTCATAAGAGAAGTGTTCCTTGTCCTTTATTATCTTTATAGCTCTCCTATTCTTGAGATTCTGTCCAGTAGTTCCCTAACCTGTACTGGTGTCTGGGATTATTCCTCCCTAGATGCAGGACCCTACACTTCCCCTTGTTTAACTTCATTAGGTTCCTTTCTTCCCTGCTCCCCAGCCTGTCCAGTTCTGCTGTATGGCAGCACAGCCTTCTGGTGTATCAGCGACTCCTCCCAGTTTTGTGTCATCAGCGAACTTGCACACTCTGTTCCCTTATCCAGACTATTTATGAATATGTTGAACAAGACTAGGCCCAATACTGACCCCTAAGGGACACTGGTGGTTACAGGCCTCCAACTAGACTGCACCACTGAACACAGTCCGCTGTGTTCTGCCATTCAGCGAGTTCTCACTGACCATTCATCTAACCCACACTTCCTAAGCTTACCTATGAGGATATTATGGGAGACAGTGTCAAAAGCCTTGCTGAAGTAGAGGTAGACAACACCTGCTGCTCTTCTCTTATCCACCCAGCCAGTCAGGCCATCATAGAAGGCTATCAAATTGGTCAAGTGTGATTTCCCCTTGGTGAATCCACATTGACCATTCTTGCTAACCTTCTTTTCCTCCATATGCTTAGAGACAACATCCAAAATGAGCTGTTCCATCACCTTTCCAGGGGTGGAGGTGGGGTTGACCAGCTTGTAGTTTCCCAGGTCTTCACGCTTGCTCTTTTCTGTAGACTGGCGTGACATTACCTTTCCTCCCATCCTCAGGCATTTCTTGTGTTCTCCAAGGAGATAAATATGTAAAAGTGTGCATCCCTGCTATACAATTTCCCTTTAACTCTTGTTCTTAAGAGTTAAGTAAAGAAATACTTAAGACTTCAAAGTAACAGGCTGGTCTGGGATTCAAAATTTTAGCATTACAAGACTTCTACAGCCTTGTTCAGAAAACTTTGTCACATGTGTATCTCCATCATTTTCCTTCTCTTACATGTTAGGTCTGTCTTTTCTGCATATGTTAGCATCTCTTCATGACAGTTAACATGTTTGTTCATGTTTGGGATCTGGCACAATCAGGCTGTGATCTCGATTGCGTTACACATAATAGAAATAATAATTTCAACCCTATCTTTCTATTTAATTTTACTTGTACAATCACAGGATTGAAATCCTGCTAGCAAAAATATTGACTTAGACCAACAATGTCTTCATTGTGCCACTTGCTCTTCTCTCACTGTCTGAGGCCATCTAAGTGACATTTAAAGAAAAAACACAACCAACCCATACACACAGATATAAGAACATGCCTTTCCACTTTGATGCATTTTGTTTTCTTTTCCTTTCTTCCCTTGTCACCAGTAGTTGACGTATGTTGTCATGTTGACAAAGTTGACTTTGATATATGATAATGCGAGGTAATTCATGCCCTCATCTCATTCTGAAGACACAACTCCACTAATTTTTGATTTCTTCCTATTCCTTCCCTGAAATTAGTCAGTGTCATCTGTTCACTTGCTTGCAGACTACCCTGCGGATTTCAAGGCTGCAGTCATTGTTACTTAGAAAGAATCTGTTCAGGGACTCTGGCACTCCAGTTGTCCAACTATAAATTCTATAATTTTCTGTGATGAAATACATTGTTATTTTTTCCTTCCAGTCCCATGTTATTGGTAGTGGTTTGGGTGAGTTTTTTTCTTTGTTTGTTTTTGTTTGTTTTTCTATTTAACTCATTTGTATCTCCATTTTATAATAAATTTGTTTTGACAGAGATTAAATAACTGGCTTTATCCTTCAACTCTGAATCGGGATACCCAGCCTAGTACAGTTCTCAAATTAATAATGAGAAAATAAGGTAAACTCAAGAAATGCACCTGTAGTCACAATAAAACCTCAGTCAGGTCAGCTTTTTCATGTTCTCTTTTCTTGTCTCTCCTGTTGTTCATCTCAGATTATTGGTTTTCCGACAGTATTGATGTTACAAAAAAACTTTTGTAACGATTCAGTACAGGAAAGACATGGACCTGTTCGAATCAGTCCAGAGGGGGGCCACAAAAATGATGAGAGGGATGGAGCACCTCTCCTGTGAGGATAGGCTGAGACAATTGGGTTTGTTCATCCTGGAGAAGAGAAAGTTCCACGGACACCTTCTTTCAGCCTTTCAGTACATAAAGGGGGCTTATAAGAAAGCTGGTGACAGACCTTTTAGCAGATCTGTTATGATAGGACAAGGAGCAATGATTTTAAACTAAAAGACAGTCAATTTAGATTAGATATAAGGAAAAATTTTTTTGTGATGAGGATGATGAAACACTGAAGAGGTTGCCCAAAAAGGTGGTAGATGCCCCATCCCTGGAAATATTCAAGATCTGGTTGGACAGGGCTCCAAGCAATCTGATCTAGTTGAAGATGTCCCTGTTCATTGCAGGGAGGTTGGGTTGGATCAGATGACCTTTCAAGGTCCTTTCCAACAATGAAGCACTCAGTAATTCCACACTCATTATGGTTAACAGAACAGGCTGTTCAGCAGTTTTGGGGATTGGGTATTCCAAGATGTATAAAATGTATTCAGGAAACCTATGGCAAATAAAATAGGGGGGAAAAATTGCCTTTTTTCTAATGCTGATAATTTAGTCATAAACAACAGAATGGTCCACCTAACTTCAGGCAATATTTTCTCTGAATTTTTTCATAGTCATCTTCTTCTATTCCAATGTTTAGTCTCTTTTGGGAGGTAGGGTGAGGTAAGTAACATTTTTATTTCAAAGAAGGATGAAATTACAAAGCTCTTTGAAGAAAAATCTTACCTGTGGATGTAGTCCTTTTTCCTTTGTCATCCAAATACTTGCTGTGCTTCAAAGACTGTATTATTATATGCAAACAGAAGTAGGTTGACACTGAACATGCTGTCTTAAATCAGGCTTTTCCTAAGCTTGAAAAGCCTCTTTCTTACCCAGCATACTTTTAATATTTTTGCATTAAGCTCAAAGGACATCATATCAAAATTTAAAATTTGCAAGTGTAGAAATATTTCTGACACCCTGGAAAATAAAGACATTTTTATTTGGAAAATAAACACATACACTTAGCATCTTAAAAATATAGAAATGAATGATCTTATAAAAAATCACATTCTTAACAATATTGAATCATCTTAAGAGGTACCACCTAGCATTAAGCTTCCATAAACTTACAGCAGAGGGAAATTATTTGATGGAAAGTAAATAAAGTAAATGTATTTTTAAATTTGAATATCAGAGGAGAAAATGTTTGACATTTAAAAGGTCACTGTTTTAGACTGATTCTGAGAGTGCAATATTATTTGGTGAGGAAGTGTCATACTATATTTAGTTCTTGAAAAAAAGAGAAAATAAATATATGATAGAAAAGGTTGAAAAATTGACTTTTTTTTCTTTAGAAGTTTGAAATATACAACGATGTTATGTGAAGTAATTGTATCATTGGCATGACCACAAGACTATAATCCTTTTTAACAGATATGTTACTGTAAACTGCTATGGAAAGTCTTTTAAAAATATGCTTTCCTTCATGTTGAAGCTGAGACAGTGAACTTACTATTTGACCTTCTATGTACTCCTGTGCTTGATAAACTCAGGACTAAAAGGCTTCCAAAAAGCATTTCAGTAAAAGCACAAACACGTCTCAAGAAAATTACTTGAAGAATTGCTGTGAAAATTAATTGAAGTATCTCTATTGTTCAAATATGTTTGAAGTCAAGGTCAGCATGTGTTTCAAATTCCCAAACTTTTATATTCCTTCTCATTGCACAAACACCAAGATCACTGATGATACAAAACTGAGAGGAGTGGCTAGCACACCAGAAGACTGTCCAGCCACACAGGGAGACCTAGACAGGCTAGAAAGCTGGGCAATGATGAACCAAATGAAATTCAAGAAGTATAAGTGTAGGGTCCTGCACTTAGAGAGGAATAATCCTCCACACCGGTACTGATTTGGGGCTGATCTGCAGCTCTGCAGATAGAGACCTTGGAGTCCTGCTGGACAAAACTGTGACCATGAGCCAGCAATGTACCCTCATGGCATCCTGGGGTGCATCAAGAAGAGTGTGACTAGCAGGTCAAGGGACATTATCCCGCCCCTCTATTCTGCCCTGCTAAAGCCACGTCTGGAGTATTGTGTCCAGTTCTGGGCTCCCCAGCTCAAGAAGGACAGGGAACTGTTGGAGAGGGTACAGCAAAGGGCCACAAGGATGATTAGGGGCCTAGACCATCTCTCTTATGATAAACAGCTGAGGGACTTTTGTCTTTTTAGTCTGGAGAAGATTGAGGGGGGGATCTGATGATCAATGCCTATAAATACTTAAAGGGTAGGTATCAAGAGGATGGGGACATGTTTTTTTCAGCGGTGCCCAGTGGCAGGACAAGAGGTAATGGGCACAAACTTGAGCATAACACCTTCCATCTAAACATGAGAAGGAACTTCTTTGCTTTGAGGATGGCAGAAACTTGAGCATAAGAACTTCCATCTAAACATGAGGAGGAACTTCTTTACTTTGAGGATGGCAGAACACTGGAACAGGCTGCCCAGAGAGGTGGTAGAGTTTCCATCTCTCCAAGAAACTGTGTAATATCCAGAGCTGACTCTCACAGGCAAGGAGCCTGCCAGAAGAACTCTTGCTTTCTTG
>JAOXNG010000001.1:111057472-111070149 GCA_028566535.1 Scolopax minor
CATCCCTGGAGGTGTTCAAGGCCAGGCTGGATGGGGCTTTGAGCAACCTGCTCTAGTGGGAGGTGTCCCTGCCCATGTCGGGGGGGTTGGAACTCAATGATCTTTAAGGTCCCTTCCAACCCCAAAAGGCTTAAAATGGCACAAATGTGAATTGAAAAGAGAAATGGATTTTATCTAAAGAGAAATGGATTTTATCTGCCTCGCAAGGGAGGGAGAAATTGGTCTGGTAATTCATTGCAGAGAAATGAGTGAGTTATTTTGATGACTGTCAGTGGTAGGTAACAATGTAATTCAATAAGTGAAGGCCAGGTTTGAATAGATAGAAAATTAATCTTCAGCCACTGTCTCCTGTGGGATTTTCCAGTGCCAGTATTGATTGCATTTCAGCTCCTGACTTGAGAGAGAAATTGGTTGGAGTTGGATTTTAATTATATTCACATGCTGGATTACTTTCCTTCTACATCCTCATTCCACTTCCAGAATTGATAGTCTCATTTCTTTGACACTGTATGGTATTACCAGGGGTGTAGGGACATGGGATATGGAATATGGTGTAGAACTTTTCCTTTATTTTTGCTTCTAGACTCTGTATTGTTTAAATTTATTTTAAACTACACAAAATAGGTCTGCATAAAAAGACATAGTAGATATCATTCCTATGTAGAGTCAAAATGACATGAAGAGGAGGAATTACGGCTTGCAAATTTACAAATAACAGTGAAGTAAAGTGAAGAATATCTTGGCTTTCTCACATTCATGACATATTTTAAACTGACAGACTACCTAAGTTATTCTGAAAAAGTGAAGTTCCACCAAAAACAGTCCAATCAGAGTTCTCTGTTTTAAACCCAAATAAAACTCCTAAATAATATTTTTAAACGTTTGCCCCACTGCATCAATTTCTTTACTTGTGGGAGAAAAAGAATAATTGGTTTAAGGGTGCTTTCTTTATGTTTGTAGTCACTTAGAGGTCACTATCAGGTCTAAAATGATTTAGGTTCAGTAAGGCATTTCTGACTGGTGCAATTGTAGTTCCAGGACATTTTGATTTTCCTGTAGATGTTACACAGTAATATTTTCCTTGTCACATTTGCTGCACTAGGGAGTAGGCAGGGAGTAAAGTGAGAGAGAGATTATTCAGCTTTCTTTCTCAATCTCAATCTTAGCAAGAAAGGCCTGAAAACCAAAGGCTTAATAAAAGAACTGGTTTAATAAGATAGAGTAATACAGACAGTAAAACTTTTGTCTTCAGATGCTGGAGACTTCACATTCATGCAGCACTAGATGGAAGTCAGATAGATTTTTCCCAGGGTGTGAGGCAAAGGTCCTGTCTGTGGACATAGGTTTCTCCTTTTTGTTGATTCAAGTTATTATATAGAATTTCTTAAAAAATCACTTTTTCCAAAAAGAATGCTTATGTGAGAAATTTATGCTAGAATTCCATGCACAAGTGGAGACTGCCTGTAGGCTCTTCTGGTATGGTGAGCTGGCTGAGTTTAACCCGTGGCCATGATCTGTTCTTAGCAGTTGTTAATGCACCAGTATCTGAGAGGCATAAGAACAGTTTTACGCTACCAGCTAAAGCAATACTAAAGGTCAAAACTTCCCTGGTAAAGGTCTTGTGAATCATTTACATGAATTCTCCTGAGTATAAGGTACATAACAAAAGCAAGCTGTTGTGTCAGAGGAGAGAGCTCCATGTGAGAGCTGCTCTCTAGCTAAAGAGAAAAAATTGGATATACTCATATTCAAATAAATACCTGAGACAAGGAGAAACTGTATAGTTCATCAACAGTATAGTTGATGAGGCAAATGAAAACAGCTAATGTGAAACTGACACAAAAAAATCTTTGAGAGTGGAATAAAAGAGACAATAACAGAAGACGACAATATGTTTTGAGAAAAATTCAGGGACAAGAGTAAACTATATCAATAAAATAATTAAAGAAGGGTGACAGTTATTGACAGTTAACAAGGCTCATATGCAGAGTGATTTGTCTCTAACAATGGAGTTGTTCTGAAACTTTTTCTTGCAGAAAGTAAATTTGTTTATATTCAATATGGGAAATGTCTCTATATAGGAAATATTTCAGCAAAATATGTTTGTTTCAAAAAAGTCTACTATATCATCTTATTGAAGTTACAGTGCAGCTTTCTCTTTCCCTTGTTCTCTTTTCTTGTGCTATAGCAAAATTACACTTTCTCCTTGTTTCAACTATATAACAAGGATGTTCATGTCTGTGAAATCTGGGAAAATTATACAAGGAAAATACACTAATAGCTTTGCATAGTCTGAATGTTTTTGTCAAGAAATAAGATGAGCTGTGTAGTGTGATCCTGAGCAACAGGAAGAAGGTGAGTTTTTAAGCAATGCAATGAGGGAGGATAAGAATTCCTTATAAAGGTTGGGATTTTTTTTTATCTGTTTACTTGTTTTGAGGAAACATAAGAATTTAAATGTCATTTTGGTTAAACTGAAGTCAGGAACATCTAAAAAGCAATATCAGAGAGAAGGAGCAGAAGAAGAGGAGGCAGTGCTAGAACACTTAATTCATAAAAAGAAAAATATTGTCTTTCCTCAGAGGAAACAAGAACAGATAAGCTTTTCCTCATTTCAGGTATTAGTTATTAAAATTCAGCAGAATTCTCACTTCCAAATATGCTTAGGTTTTGAGCTTGCATTTATCTGCTTACAATCTGGGCCATTTTTTTCTTTTGACATATTTACGAATTTTCCATGACAAGTAAATAATATTTATATTCATATAGCACTAAAGCAATTACAGGATATGGGCTGATAAATACTAAAAGAATATTTATCAAAACAGAAATGAAAGTTAGTAGGCTTTTGTCTGTGTCAACACTAATTATTTATTCTGTTTATAATAAGTATTTTTGTCCCAGTCACCTGGGAAATTAAACCCAGCCACACATCAGTAGCCTGAATAGCAGTTCTAAGGAGGAAAAACTATCTCTTTCTATCTCTAATTAATATTCACCAAACAGAAAATAGACCATTTTGAACAATATAAAAATATTTTCTTTTTTTTTTAAATTTAAATATGTTTAGATACCACTTTGTTCTCAAGAAAAAAAGATTAATAAATACAATTTATATCTTAAGAAAGGTAGTTAGTTCATGCTTCTATTACAAATTGGATTAAATATCATTGCTCATATAAAGGTAACAGAAGATCAGACACAGAAATGGATTTCACACTTATGTTTCTTAAAGTGTGAATCAGGAGGTATCAGTTGTAATTCTGACTGGCCTTGGTGTGACAGTATGAACCCCCAACATGACCTTTATCTCTTGTAAAGAAGCCCAATCGAGAATCAGTAATGTTGGTCATAATGACTACATCTAGTCATGATGGCTGCATCCAACTCAACATGGAGACAGATAGCAGCACAGTAGCCAAGGGCTAACTTAAGCAGTGTACCCACCTAACCACAATACTGGTACTGTGGTCAATATGCAAATAAAACTTTAAGTCCATCATCTTACCCCCATAAATACTGTACAGCCCAAGAGCCCTTTGAGCTCTCCTGCACAGCAGTGGTCTGCATGCCAGGATGCTTGAGTAGGGATGGTGCTCAAGGTTACTTTTCAAGATTCAGAGATTCCTTGCTGCAGTGACTGGTAAGTGACTAATAGCATTCTAAATTTTGAAATCTTAGCTAAGTGATATAAAGGATTGATTGCGCATTGTAACCAATCGTAAACCGTTTACCAAGTCTGGGGCTAGGACTGGATCCAGCCACCCCTAGACTACTCTCTGAGAGGAGGTTAGAAAGCAAGGGGGTCCTTTCTGAACCTGAACTCAATGGGAGTTTTATCTGGCAGTTTTATCTGACCCTGTTCTCTATGCAGTAAATAATCAAGCCTGCCTTGCCATTGAATCTTGGTAAAACACTGCCACATTTACTATAAAACTTTATTAAATCCCTGTTTTATATCAATAAATGTATCACTGCTTCTCTCTAAGAATGATGTACATCACTCCATCTGTGACATTTGGAAAAATCCTATGGATTTCTACAATAACTTTTTTTTAATTAGGTTTTGATGTTTTCATATCAACAGATCCTAAGACACAGATGATTTTTACAAGAGTAACTAACTCTGGTTTGGGTATGTTAGAAGTAGTGACAAAGTACAAGATACAAGTAAATCAGCCATGAACCCAAAGCCACCATGATATCCCATAAAGACATAAGAAACATTAGGAGAATTTTATTTGCTATAAAAAAATGATTTGCCAAATAAGTACAATAACTGCTATTTAGCAGATAGATAGCATTAGAATATTTTTCTTTTTCAGGGTAAAAAAACCTATCAAAAAAACTAACACTTTCTTTAATTTTCACAAATCCAAGAGGAAAGACTTAAACTTTGCAGTATGGGAGGACAAAAGCAGCTGATGTGTAGTGTGCTTTCAGGTTTTTATTCCATTAGTTTGCTGATTCAGGAGTGTGGTAGCATTTAGAAATCTTTTTCTTTTCTTTGTAATTGAAATGCAAAGTACTGTCTTATGTACTCTTATTAGGATTAAAGGTTCATCATTCCCTCCCACCTAGCTGTGTAATTGTACAGATGTATGTTAATTAGCTCTATGTCAGTGTTTGTGTCTTCTACAGGTTCTGCTTTGTTTACTTGGCTGCGTGTTCTGTGTTTTGAGATTTGAGGGGGAAAACGGTTCACATGAAGTAGTCAGTTTTTACTGTAAGGCTTAGAAGTAAAAAAGGGTTTAAAAATACATTGCTTCAACTTCCTATCATTTTCCTCAAGTCAATAATTCCATGCAAGTAAACAAGGCTGTCCTGGTTTGAGAGACACAAGACTAATTTTATCTTCTAATGCTTGAAAAAAATGCACTTTTAGAAGACTGTATTGTCTAATTTGAGAAAATATTTGTTTTATAGCCAGTTATTCTATGTGCGTTTAGGCTGACTAGACCTGTAATAGGTTAGGTGATCGGGAAGAATGTGAGGTCTAACTTCTCAGCTAATGAGAAGAGAGACAGGAACTCAGGCAGTGGGAAAAAAACGGAATAAAATATCTAAACGCTAAAGATTGGTGTACCTCTGCTTTGAGATGCATCTGATTCAGTGCTGTTTTGTATAATAAATGTTTATATCTTTGCTCTGGCGACTGTTCTCTTTAAATTCTAAGTGTGAGTTGGTATTTCTCACGTGACTATATATTATTGTGGTTTCGTGGTTTCATGGTTTCATTGAAGTAGCTGTGATGATGTAAGAACAATTAGTCTGATCATTTTTAAGGCTTCCTCTTTATATATACACTAACCTTAATGACTTAAGTTTGATCAAAGGCAACTGAAGAGGTAAACATGAGAATGTCCATAACCTGACAATGTATCTTTTCTTTAAAGATAAGCATAAACAAGTATAAAGGGAAAACTAAGAGACTGAGCATATGCCATCCTTTCCCTTAGTGTCTTTAGGCTCCATACAGTTTTACCTTAATGGAGGTCATGAGCTAGGCTTGTTTCTGTTAGCATTGAAATTTAAATTTTAGTGACGACTCAAGAACAAGATCAAACCGAAACCCAAATACCTATTTACGTACACTTCCCAGTTATTTTCTGAAGTTGTTGTTCTGGATGCCTTATTTTATATGTACTCAAAATAGAATAATTTAAAATGGGGGCTGGTAAAAGAAAGTGCTAAGCAGCATGGCCACATTTCTGAAAACAATCTGGTAAGACTCTATAAATAAAAATAAGCATATTCTTATTTATCTTTATATTTGGGAATATGTCACAGATGGAATCCTTAGACTTCATCTCCTGGGAGAATTCATTATTTACTCATATTTACTCACCAAAACAAGACAATTTGTACTGAGAATTTTAAGGTGAATCACTGTAGTTTATGTATTTGTTGTGCTTGGTAATGTTGGAGGATTTGGTAAGAAAGAAAGAAATTAAACAGTGCAAGTTATTCTGTATCAGCTTTAGAAATCTGTACTTCAGAAATCATCTCTCGAAAGACTGGAACCAGTGGGGATCAAGTAGTCCTTGGAAATTAGTCACATACTTCCCATTTGTGCTTTTTTCTGTTTGTTTTCCTCATTTTGATTATCTGCTTTCTACTCCTGTTTTTTCCCAGGGTTTTTACTGTGTTTTGTTTCTACTGCATTCAGCTCACGTCCATCCATAATCAGTGCTCAACATTTTCGTTCACTTTCCTACTCTTGCATGAGATGCTACATGTTTCACTTTACCCGTGGTGACCAATCCCCTTTGAAGACAATGCTCATAAAATCAAGCACTGGTTGAGATTTCTGCCTTGTGGGATTACAAAATATTCCAGAAGATCTAGCATGTCCTTGGCAGGAGATTGATATCTGTTCAGCTTAATCCTGGATCTTCAGAAAGGGCTTTTAGAAGTAATTGCTTTGGAACTTCAAGAGATATCTGGGCGTATGGCATAAATCGTTGACCTACAATTGGGAATATTTTTATCCTAATTAGGATCTTTTGTAAGGATTTGTCTTTACAAATAACACAAGAGAAAATAGTAGAAAGCAACATATAAAGAGGGTGATTTAAACTACATTAATATGCATGACATGAAGTCAGGATATGTTCCTTACCTAGAATAGTTTAGTTAATTCAGGAATCAATAATGATACTAGAAGTAAAGCATGTCTCCATGAAGAGGCATAACAAAGTCTAAATTATTCCAACCTTACTCCAAATTCATGAGTCACTACTGTTAGAAACTGCAGTCACATGAGTGTGATATTATGGCTGAGTCTTTTGTATCTGACCCATCTCTGATAAATTGAACATGTAGAGAAAAGAACTTAAAATATCCTAAAAATTTAAGGGTACTGAAGGTCTTCCAATGGGATAAGAATATCTGGCATTTATATTCATGGTGTCAAAAAAGAAAGGCAATTATAAATAAAGTGCAGGAAAGACACAAAACGCCATTAAGGTGTTACAGTCTAATAGTAATACTCACCGAAATTCTATCGATAACTTTACTTACTTGATATGAATAACAGCTTGTAGAAACAGGCCAATATCAGTATGTAGTGTTGAAATGCTATTCAGATAAAAAGAAAAATTCATAACCAGGGGTACTTCTATTTGCCCAAACCCTAAAATATTTCTTAAAGAGCATAATAAGTAGAACCATTAAGGACACTACACTATTCATAACAGCAAGGTCAGAATTCATCAATGAAAATTAAAAACTCTCATTTTTTATTAGTATATGTGAAAAAAAGTAACGAAAATATGGTGAGAAGAGCAGCTGAAAGGTGCTGATTTGCTTTGTTACAAGTGTTAACCTCATCAAAATGGCTGTCTAACCAGAGGAAAGCAGTCACTTTCAGTTATTCTGTTTCACAGCTGTATTAAGGAGAGGGAAATTTCATCATAACACTTTTCTTTGGCAGAAGGATTCTGTAGTTTAGAAATACACATGGTGTGCAATGTAGCTTCAGTTTCACCACTGCAAGCCAGGATATAAGAGAAACGACTGAAGAGCTGATGATGGCATAATAGTAGCAGCTCAGAGCTCAGCCCAGGAAGCCATTTTGCCCTGGTTTTTTTTGCAACCTACCACAAACCTATGTTATATGATACATAGTTATAGCCACACAAGCTAGTTTAAAGCTTATACACATGTATGGGCTGCAGCTACACTGCATGAGAAACAGCCTTTAGACTTAAATGTGGCAATTACTAGGGGAAAAACAGTTTGCCATGGTCTCGTTTTCTGCATGTTTCCTGTAGATGGAAAATCACACATACATATATTGATATAGCTGGATATATTCAGTAATGCTTTATTCAGAGAGACAGGAATACCAAAGTAAACATATTCAAATAGTTAAAGAAGGAATTGATTTGAGTCAGGATTAACAAAGTTTCCCTTTCACATAAACTCCATGTCTTACTCCATGTCCTGAACTCAGGACATGTCTGCTGCAGCATTACATGATAAATGGTATAATGTATGGACCAGGGCCATTAAGACCCTCAAGGCCCTGACAATTTGATGTATCAGAGAATTTCCCATGTGCTTACTTTACTGTGCTGGCTAAAAGAAAGCAGGATAGTTTAAAAATAGTTCCTTACATATACAGTCCTAATACTGTTTAATTTTTGTAGTTTCCTAATTATATCTCCGAGCTGTTCTTCTAATCCGAATATTGAATGTCTGGTATAGACATGCCAGTCTCAACAGGATCAAAGCCCATGTCTAATTAATGAAATAGAGCTACATTTCAAGGATATTTCTTATTTCAGTTTATTCCCTGCATCTTGTTTGAAAAAAATATTTTCACGTTGAATTTTACAAAGAGAAGTGCTTAATGAGTGTATGCAAACACACCTATTATTTGTATTACTTTGTTATTTTAAAAGTTCACTTTGGATTCCTCTCTCTAGCATTCTAGTTTACTGTCTTATTAATCTTTCCCTCTCATACCAGTCTGTGGTGTTTCTAGCTAGACTAACATCAGTTTTATTTAACATAAATGGAGGGAGGTTTATCTGCCCTCCTGGAAGGAAGTCTCAGAATGTATTTTAAAAATTACACAGTGGCTAAAGAAAGTAAAATTGGAAAAGTACAACATTTCATTTAGATTAATGTTATCTCTTGATAGAAGTCAGCTTTTTTTTTTTTTTTTTGTCAAAATAAGATATCAAAGAGAATGAATGTGGCCGAGAAAATATTTTAAAATAACACACAAAAACCAATAAAGCGAAAATGTTGTCATTGAAACACTAATGCCCGAATTTGCACTTTTGAGTTATATTGCCATGTGTATGTTGATTCTATATGATGTACATAGCAATAACAAGTTTAATTCCTACACACATTCTTCTGCAAAAATGTGTCCATTCATACCAGAAATTATAAGAGTCAATGCTGAAGTTTTGTACTTCTGTATTGAGTATTGTCATTCACGTGATGGTCCACTTTATTTTCCTCTATTTTAAGCTTGCATATGTATAAATTAGATTATGCTCAAACATTTAATGTTTTATCAGTGCTTTATATCACAATAAAATCTGGCAACACAGTTTGTGGCGATAAATGGTAAAGGAAATTCTTTTACCTCTATTTAAATGAGAACTTCCTGAAATAAAAGAGGAGCAGAGATAGCCACAAAAACTGTATTACCTTCTCACAGAAAAACAGTACATATTTTTTATTTTTCACACTACTGGAATTTTTTACAAATTTTTTAAAGCTTCTGATGTTAAAGTATACACACTTTACTTAGAGATTAGAATACAAACATATAACCCTGCAACAAACAGTCTTGTAATAAGTGGAAAATAAGAAAGAAAAATGGAATAGGTCTAAAAAGACCCTAAAATGACCAGGTTTTAATTGACCTATGTTTTGTACAGAAGATAAATATTTTTATCTTATCTAGATAATAATAGATTACTTTGTCAGTATTCATATAGAAGTTTTTAATACCATAAAATTATAATTTTAACAATAATATGTGGTCAAGAAATTAACAGTTTAATGATGTTTCTTGTTATCAAATTTTAATGCCTTGATTTTTAGTTTTTCTAAGGATTTTCTTGGTTCTTTTCTCTACATGTGACAAAGAGCTACTAAGAGTAGGCAAACAAAATTCACTTTACTCTTCTGAGCACCAACCATTTGCCATCTCATTCATTTATGGCATTATTTTTATTAAAAAAAAAAAAAGACTAAATTATTTTGTCAGTGCATTTTCCATGCTTTCACCCATTCCTCAATGTTAGTTGTCTGCATTAGTTCCAATTCCATGTATTTTCAAAAGGGTCATTGAGAAATCAGGTAACATTATGTCATATAAGGGGTTTTGGTTTTTTTGGTAACAGTATAAAAATATTTCCTTCTTCCCTGAAAGGAAATTAACATCATGATCATTCTTTGATCATGAACAGTCTACCGAATCAAGAGCTGTTTTTATTGAAGAGCCTATTATGTCACTGAGCACTTTTTCCTCAGCAGTTACTGTTAGTTTACAATTTAATATATTATATGAGTTGTTGAAATCATCTTGCATTGTGGATTACCTTGTGCTTGACTAGTACTGAATTTCATTCACCAAGCCACTTCCCTTCATTTATCAGTAGTCCTGGCTAACTGGAGGTTGACTGGAAATTACCAAAGGTGACACAAGAAAGGCCAGAAGGAGGATCTGGGGAACTGCAGACCTGCCAGTCTGACTTCAGTGCTGAGTAAGGTTATGGAGTAGATCATCTTGAGGACCATCATGTGACACGCACAACAAAACTGGATGACCAGGCCCAGTCAGCAGAACTCATAAACCTGCCCAGCTCTTCAATGAACCTCAGTCTTACCTACTACTGTCTGACCTACTCTCCTTCTATGACAATGTGACCCACTTAGTGGATGGGGGAAATGCTATGGATGTTGTCTACCTAGATCTTATTAAAGCCTTTGACACCATTTCCTACAATATTCTCCTGAAGAAACTGGCTGATAATGGCTTGTACAAGTACACCTTCACTGCATAAAAAACTGGCTGAATGTGAATGGTGAGAAAAACAGGCCAAAGAATTGTGGTGAATGGAGATAAATCCAGTTGGCAGCCAGCCACAAGTGGTGTTCCTCAGGGCTCTGCATTGGAGTCAGTTTTATTTAATATCTTTTTCAACAATCTGGATGAGGACACTGAGTGTAAACTCAGTAAGTCTGCAGACAGCACCAAGTTGGGCAGGATTGTCAACCTGCTTGAAGGCAGAAAAGGTCTACAAAGAGATCTGCACAGGTTGGATTCACAGTCCGAGGCCAACTGTATGAGATTCAACAAGGCCAAGTGCCTGGTCCCGCCCTTGAGTCACAACAACCCAAGACAATGCTGCAGGCTTGGGAGAAAATAGCTGGAAAGCTGCCCAGAGAAAAAGGACATGAGGATGTTGGTCAACAGCTGGCTGAATATGAGCTGGAAGTGTGCCTAGGAAGCCAAGAAGGCCAACAGCATCTTGGCCTATGTAACTAAACCACAATGACTTTCTCGAAATAAAAAGGTGTGGTTTTAATACTACTTATTTTTCCATTTGATGAAAACTATTGTGTGCATTTGCTTGTTTTTTTGAGGTCTGCTATGGAAGCTCCAGCCCGTTAACCCTGATCAGCCAGAGCTAGATCTAAAGACCAGATCCTCAAATGATAATAATGAATATGTCTCAATGAATGTAAATAATTAATTATTGGGCTTTTTCCCTACCAAAACAACTGAGAATGATCTCCTAATTACTTCCCAGACCTTCTACCATGCATTTTCTAAGCTTTATTTACGGTTAGAAACAACTTTTGAAACTTCAGTCAGAGCTAAAGTGTGTACAATAATGAATCCCAGAGCTAATTCTTTAAACAAGCAACTCAGAGGTAAAAATTACAGAAGTTTAGTCCCACTCCACCTTAGGTGTTATTTGGCTTCATAACTTACTGAAACTTTCTGGTTAAAAAAGTCAAGCTGCCACTGAAGCAATCTATCATAAAATGGAACTGCATGTAGAAAAATTGATGAATACAGAAGTCGTGACATGATTAAAATGTTAATCTGAATGTTCTAAGAATTATAATTATTTTACAAAGCTGAACTGCTCTTCAAAATAAGAAAATAAAAATATTATATATTTCTACAAATTTCTAATATATATATATATATGCTTCTAAGGGAAGTAAGGAGGCCTCAGTGACTCGCTTGTGCTGAAGAGTTTGGTGTATGATCTGCTGCATAACATAATTTCAGCTTTACAACAAAAGGACACACGCAGACACTTTTTTAAAAATATGTTTCCAGAATGCAAAAGCTGACTGTACATTTTTTTTTAATTTTCCCAGTATTTTAGTTATTTTTTTCCCTGAAGTATTTTTTAATGAAGCAATATGCTTTCATAACAGAGAGTCAATACAGAAGTAACAGTTGTCATTATTTATTAACTCAGTACTGAGGAATTTCTGTTCTTTGCCTACATGATACCTCAAACAACTAAAGAACCCTGTTTAGCTCATATTGTAGAATTTTTCTTTAGATGGTATGAATACCCTACTGACCTAGCATAAGCAACATAGTGCAACAAGTCTGAATGCATCAGAAAGGGGCCTGAGTTGTTCACTTAAATGAACAGAGAAGACTAAGAAACTACAGGCAGGTGGGGGTGGTGAAAGTATGCCCCATAAGAATTATCCGTTTTCACCAGCTGAGCACCTAAGAGAGTTACATCATGTGAGCTGTTCCAAATTTTCAGTACTTCAGAAGATGATGAGTACACCCTCCTTCCTCTTAAAATTCTATATCATAGAGGAATAAAAAAATTTCAGAAGTGTAGAATTGGTGTAATATAAGTATGATGCAAACAAACATGATTAGTTAGATACAAGGTTTTTCATTAATTGCAGGATCACAGTCAAATGGATCATGGTTACAAGGAAATTCAGGAAATAACTTCTGTATTAAAATTATCCTCCTTTCCTGTGTTTATATTCAAGTGTATTTTACTGGTGTTGGAGAGAATCTGACTATCACATGGAATGACATTCACCTACGGTTTCTATAGTCACAAAGAACAGCTTAGTGCAATGTCATTATTTCTTTAAACGACGATTAATTCAGAAAATATTAGTATTTTTTCCTGCTTAGAAATAGTATC
>JAOXNG010000001.1:111098758-111111220 GCA_028566535.1 Scolopax minor
AGGAATAGCGTGGCCAGCAGGAGTAGGGAAGTCATCGTGCCTCTGTACTCGGCACTGGTGAGGCCTCACCTCGAGTATTGTGTCCAGTTTTGGGTACCTCACCACAGGAAAGACATTGAAGTGCTGGAGCGTGTCCAGAGGAGAGCCACCAAGCTGGTGAGGGGTCTGGAGAACAAGTTGTATGAGGAGTGTTTGAGGGAACTGGGCATGTTTAGTTTGGAGAAGAGGAGACTGAGGGGAGACCTCATTGCCCTCTACAACTACCTGAACGGAAACTGCAGAGAGGTGGGGGTTGGCCTCTTCTCCCAAGGGAATAATGACGGGACCAGAGGGAATGGTATGAAGCTGCAGCAAGGGAGATTTAGATTAGATATTAGGAAGAATTATTTTACTGAAAGAGTGGTCAGGCACTGGAACAGCCTGCCCAGGGAGGTGGTGGAGTCACCGTCCCTGGAGATATTTAAGAAACATGTAGACATGGCTCTTCAGGGCATGCTCTAGTGCCCAAGATTATTGCTTTGTGGTGGGGTGTTGTGGGTGTGGGATTTAGTTGGTGTGTGCTTTTTTTTTGTGTGTGGTTTTTCTGGTTTTTGTGTTTGTTTGTTTGGGTTTTTTTGTTTTGGGTTGTGGGTGTGTTTTTGTGTTTGTTTGGGTGGTTTGGGTTTTTTTTGAGTTTTTGGTTTTGTTTTTTTTTTTAATGTGGTTGGACTCAATGATCTCAAAGGTCCCTTCCAACCACTAAGATTCTGTGATTCTGTGATTCTGTGAATTCTTGTATTCAGAGCATGGTGGGCTGCTGTCACGCACTTGGTATATTTAGGGGTGATGCTGAACTCCCCTTCTAAATGGCCAGTCAACAGGCTTTACATAATGGCTATGCAATATCTGCTCTGGGACTTTTCCATTTCTAATGGGCAATTTTATTCCTTTTTCTTCTTATGCTAACTGCTTTTGCTCTGCTGTTATAGAACCTTGAAGGAAAAGACCTTACTGAGTGTAGTTGTATATGCTTTTCAACAGATTTGTTATTCCTCCACCTGATGGGGGACATACTGAACACTGCCTGACACAGCGCTCTCTGCCAGAGTTCCCCTGAGTTTAAGCAGTACAGCTAAGGCTGCCAGATGTAAGTGTTTGCAGAGTTGAGAACAGCAGAAGTCATAGCAAATGTCTAGGCATCTACCCTCATTCACCTCTTGCAAATTCACAGCAGGGAAAATGGAAGAAAGATGACAGCAGCGATGACAGGATTTGCCTGTGTCTGCAAAAGAGCTGAGGAGGGAAAAGGAAACAGTGACTTTATGTGACTTTCTTCCCAGGTGACAACATGCCAAGCTTTCAGAACAGGAGTCACAGAGGGATTCTAGCATGAAAGGATATTGTGGCTTTTTTTGAGAAAAATTGAATTAGGAAAATATAACAAAGGTCCTTCCATGGCAGGTATCCCCACATCGCATAGCCATGCATTGATAGTCCACATGGTGATAATCTCAGACTAAAGGATATTTTTCACTTCTCAGGAAGCCATTTATATTTCAGGTGTTTGTTTGCCAGCTGCTAGCACAAAACACTTAACAGTAAATACAGATCATTCCAGCAAGCAGAAAACAGCATGCCCAATGCTGGAAGTAGAAAATAAATTATTTTAGTTATTAGATTTATAAGTTGAACTAAAGCTAGGAAAACACATTCATGCATGTTGCAGTTCTGGCAAGTTCTGGCTCACTAGTATCTTTCTTTTGTGAAAACCACAATTCCCTTGATTTTCCATAACTTCCCTCCCCTTTCCACCCGCCTCCCATTTTTTCTTTATTTTCCCTTGCAATTGTCTGTCTTGGCAGAGAGACAAGTCCTGTGTTCAAGATACAAACTCCTACTCCTTATTATAGGCCACTAAAATGTTTGATCTGACACATTTGCAGTCTGTCACAAGCATTACAGGAAATATTTTTTTTCATTATAGATTGTTGTTGCCTTTTGTTAATCCATCTTAGGTCTTCTCTTCCTCAGATATGAACCTGTCTCCCTGCCAGACTTGTGCTGAATGCTGCTTCTCAGCAACACCAAAAACATACTCTTGAAAATCTCTCTGCAATGGCCAGGGGATGTCCCTTTTGCCATCAGAGACAGAAAGATTTTCAGTGAAGTACAGCAGTTAAACACAGCACAGAGCTCAGGCTTCCTGGTTTTCATTTTATGTTAATGTATTTCTATAGAAAGAGACTCAGAAAGCTCTTAGATCTTCATGCTACTGAAAGGGAAATTGACATAGAAGTCAGTGGTTTGACAATCAGTTACAGATTGGGATATTCGACCAGGAAACACAATGTGGAGAAAAGCAGAGAAAAGGGACTATTGGCTTTCAATCTGTGACTGAGGGACTGTGTGGGGGTTTTTGTGTGTGAGCACTGCAACAGGGAAATGCAGCATTTCCTGCAATCCTCTTTTTTTCCACTGCTTTATGAGAACTTGGAAGAAGTGTGTTCTTCAGGCATATAGGAAAGAGTCTGAGGGCTGGAGCCTTTCCTGTTTCCAAATTTGAGAAAGTATCCATCTTTTACAGCTATAACCACTAACCAATGGTTTGGAGAACTGAGTCACCTGTGAACGCAGTGTGGGATTTTAAATAACAAATGATGCTGGGATTGTCTTGCTTGCAACTATCCAGCTGACAACAGATAAGTCTAGTCACCCTCCTTTGTATTTCTACCACCATCAGTTTGGTACAACCAAAAACTCTTAAGTTTTTTTCTACCTGTGACAGCCTGTCAGTGTGCACTTTACTGAGAAGGTTTTTATGTACCCTACAGGGATCTGTCCCTTGAAAATTAAATATTTGACACAAACCCCAACATTTTCTAGGTCTTTTTTCTAATATATTTAATTTAATTTTTGGATTTGGATTTCAAAGACCAAATGCTGTTCTGAAATTTAAAGTCTAAGCATTCATTTATGAAATAGTAATACTTAAAAAAATCTTTTCCTTGATTTGGGGCTTTTTTTCAGCAAATACCAGCTGTATGTTTTATTTGTGTATTGGGTCTGATGGGGGAATGGTTAATTCTTCCCAGGATCTAGCAGGGACACAGGTATTCCATCCCATGTGAGCCATGCCCAGGGGAGCAGCTGGAGCTGGCTGGAGAAGGGGAGGGACAGGAAGTGGGGAGGAAGAGGAAGGCCCCCCAGGGGAATAGAAGCAGGGAGAGCAGGGCCGTTGGGGTTGTCCCGGGTGCGGTTCGCAAGTGGCGGTATCGTAATCATGGTTGTATGTTCCTCTGTCAGTGTTATTGTTGTTGTTTCTTGCGTCCTTTGCTTTTCTGTTAAATTGCCTTTGTCTCAACCCGAGTTTTGCCTTTTTCTTTCAATTTTTCCCCTTCTGGCTGCCACGGCGGTGGGGGCTCTGGTCTGCATGAGCGGCTGCCACACGGTCCTTTGTTGCTGTCTGAGGCCAAACCACGACAATTTGATTCAAAATATTTTTTAGCATATAAATTATTGAATATTTATATTTGTCTAATAATATACATATGATTTAAAACACAAAAGTTTTAATCCTTTACTAGAAATGCAGTACTTGAAAATGTTATTTCTTTGAAGTGACAAATTCTGTATTTTTTTTTTATTGACGGTATTTTTTTTTATTGACAGTATTTATCTGGAGGAACTCTGCAAATATTTATATGAGTATTTTAAAGAATTTATGTATATATACTTTTTTATACTTTCTTTGAGTTTTACTTTTGGGGCAAGACCAACGGGAGTATTGTGGGAGGAAAAAGACGCATGTTAAGATTATAATAGCCCTAATCCTTCAGTTATGCAATTTCTTAACAGAAATACTCAAATGGCCTCATATAACTCTTGTTTTTGTAAAGAAGTCTTCTCAAAAAATAAGCAAAGTTTCAATATTATTTTAGCACTTAAAATAGATTCAGAGATAATAAACCCTGTAGTATCAAGGCATTAAAAAGGAACAAAAGAACTATCAATTCTTGAAGCCTGGCATTTACAAGAAAACAGAGACAAAGCTTTTTTCAAAACCAGAAAGATAACAGTGGTGGTTAAAAAGCTGTTTTAGCATACTGATTTTCTGAAATTCAGCCTGAAAATCAGGCTGATTTTCTCTGTGGTCCTACTTAGAAAGAAAGCCTGAACTCCATAGATACCATAGTTACGTGTCTTAGAATTGCATAACAAAATGAATTTTTTTTTTTCTAGTTCTTTTATCAGGCTTATGCTGGGTTAATTATACAGCTTACAGTGTCCCTGCAGTCATACGTTTTTGAAATATTGTAGGAAGACTACTATTAAAATATCTCATCATCAACAAAATGTTATGCTTTCATGTCAATCATATTTTGGAATAATTTTTTTTTTCTTACTATCTTTGCTCTACTCCGTTAATTACCTAACTTTTCCACTTCCTGTGTGAATTAAATTATTATTATTATTATTATTTCTTATTAGAAACATAGCATAAGAAAGAAAACTACTTTTTCCCTCCCAAATACTCAGAATTAGGAAATATCACTCATTAGGTTAATATTTTGTTTCTCTTCTAAGACATTTCACTCTTTTAAAGTAAAGCCCAAACACATGAAAATATGAGAAAGATACTTTATTCCTTTCATTGTATAGAAAATGACTTATGCTATTAAATGCTTTTTCTGTCTTTACTCCACCTACTTAAATCCCAGTGTATGGAAGTTACATGTTCTAGTTGCAACACAGGTCCATTTAGACACAGGAAATAAAGTTCTGATCCACAAAGGCAGCTCTCAGGTTTCCAGAACTGAGGGAATCTTTTACATTTGCAGCTTTTATAAATGACATTCCAACACTATGAACACAGTGGAAATAAAAAAGTTTCCAAATATGGAAAAGTTTCAGAACAGCAAGAGACCTTGTGAAATCTTGTAGAAAGTAAAGGAGAATTTCATCAGCAATCCAAGACTCCAAAGGAGATGATGTAATGAAAGGAAGACAATTTGGTTTGAATATAACCATAGACAATTTTATCTCTTAAATTAATTAGCATATTCTCTATTTAACTTCTTTTGGTTCCTCCAGAATATATTGATATTTGACAGTATAGGGTGGGATAGTTGTGCTAACTTATTTTGAGTTGGTGATGAAAAAGAAGTCAGAGCAGTTAGTTTTAATAAATGTTGAAGATAGTAAGAAGGTCTTTTAAATTGCCTGAATATTCAGACTCAGTCCAGTGTAAGGTATTGCTTGAACTTGTAAGTAGTTGCCTCTCATGTTCTTTACAGATGTCATTGGAAACGTAGGATCCTATGAGTCAATTTTTTTCTAAATCCTGAGAAATTTATAAAAAATAAATGACTAGTGGAGACTCACATGGACTTGCTGTAATAGTTTACCAGTGGGATATAAGAATTGTGTTTCTTCACATTTGATATAAAAATTACACAACATGTCTCTCTCCTGATAGGTCAAACCTCTCATCTGCAAACTCACTGACTTCTCTGCAAATAACTTGTATTTTACTTCTAAAAAAAAGAAGATCAGAACCCTATTTGAAAGTCAAAATAGACTTTTGGTTTGTATGTCGCTTACCTACTTATTTTTTTTCACCACTTAATCTTCTGTTACATAATCACAATGACTTTACAACCATATCGTCATGGAATTGCTTAAATGTTTCTTAGACTTATTTTTTTTAAGTTCTGGTCAAGAACAGCTACAAAATCCCCTTTACAAAGAATATAATTATTATTGTCTTTAGATTAAGATGAAGAAAAACTTATTTCATCTTTTTGATCTTCCCCTTGTAGCCTGTCTTTGAAATGCATAGCTTGAGGCGCAGAGTCTACATGACAAAGATTTAAGCCTATATTCTTGCACTCTGCCAATAAGTTAACAAGATTTTACATTTACCATTTCTTATTCCTGCCCAGTATCACTTGATGGGAATCTCACAACTTGTCATGTTTTGAATTGTCAACCACTGTATGCTTAGATAGTGAGGGGATTTAAGAATCGACATTCTTTGATCTTTAACTACATATCCAAACATACTAGAAAATAGCATGAAATTACCTAGTGAAAGCTTTTTGAGCAAAAATAATTTAAATAGACACTTGAAAATAAAAATTATATATTTAAATAATGAGTATGTTGATAATATTCAGGAATATTATTAAAAATAAATATTTACATGTTAGCAGTTAATTTAAAGTAAAAAGCATCTTTTACTTATTCAAAAATAGCATCTAGGATGTTTGGATACAGTGTTAAAGATGTAGAAAGGTTCATTTCTACCATTGCTACAGTATATTTAGGATTACTACTTTCTTTCAACAGCAAAAAATGCTCTATAAGGCACCCAAAAATGCTCTACAGAGGTAAAAACTTAACATTTTTTTCAGCAGTATTTATAAGAATTGCTGTTTATTCCAGCTCAAGGACAATATTTGTCTTGTTCTATATTTTAAAACTACTTTTAAAGGAGAAAACAAATCACTTTATTCTATCTACTAATTACCTCAAACTTGCAGGAAGTTTGAAAACTTCTTTATTTTGAAGTAATACTAATCCCACTGAAGGAATCTGAAATGCTAATGGAATAATAAGAACAAATTAGAGAATAATTTTCAAAAATTTTATTTTCGTTTTCCAAAGCTTGATAAACTCTTTTATACTACTACAAAGACTGTTTATATTAGCTAGTAATTACAACGCAGAGTTACTTCTTTGTTAAGATATACAGAAAAATCATTCCTTTAAACACCAGTTTGATGCATGTTTGTAGAAAGAAATAAGTCATAGTCAGTTGTTGTTAAAAAATACTCTCTACTAAGAGATCAATGTATTTTTACTATATACCCTGAATGTGGTATATTGGTTACTCTGAGCAGGTAGGATAAGGTAACTTTCACAGGTATTGCAGAACCCGTGTAAAGGAAGATGTCATGTTCAGCATAGAGCATCTTCTAAATAGAAGGGACACCAGAGGCCCACCAGTGTGAGAAAGGGTTGTTGCTGGGAAGGGTAGGGACCTGTGCACCTGCAAACTTGCATGTGGGCTGCTGCTAAGTAGAACCTATGACTGGGTTTTGCCTGTCCTCAGTTTCCTCTGTTCACATAAACTTTGTTTCGTTAGGAAGAAAACAGTGCTTTTGGTCGGTGTCTCATTATGCCACTTAATGATTTTTCCGTGAATCCTAGGAGACAGACTTCCTCTGCTTCTTCAAATTAGTAAGCCAAGCAGGGGGTCACAGTAAGACAACGTGACAAGTAAGACAAATTCTCCCCAGGATACTATCAAAATTAGTTTACTGAAACTCAGAAGGCAGATGGTTACAGACTTTGGTATGGAGAAATAACTCCATTTCAGTGGTGATTCTCCTGTTACCTTCCAGTGTGTGAGCAGGAACATATGCTGCTTTAAACCCTGCTGTCTTTGGATCCATGCTGTGGCTGCCTCCAAACAGAAGAATTCAGGATGAAGTAGACAGTTTAAATCAATGGCAACATTTTGCAATCTCCTCTCCCACTGAGGAGACAGAGGGGATATTGAATACTGAGCTTTAATGCAGATTAATTCAACAAGGAGAAGCTCAAAATTCCGCACCTGGGAAGGAACCGTGCACCGGTATATGCTGGGTGTGGGGCTAGCTGGAAAGCAGTTTGGCAGAAAAGGACCTGGGGGTTCTGGTGAACATGAGGTTGAACATGACCCAGTTATGAGCCCTTGCTATAAAGAAGACTAATGGTCTCTTGGGCTACATTAGGAGGAGTGTTGCCAACAGATAAGGGAGGTGATCCTTCCCCTCAGCATGGATAAGCCCACATCTGGCATGATGTGTCCAGTTCTGGGCTCCCTGGTACAAGAGAGATATGGAGCTACTGTAGAAAGTCTAACCAAGGGCCACAAAAATAAATAAGGGACTGGAGCATCTCTTCTGTGTGGAAAGGCTGAGCAACCTGGGACTGCTTAGCCTTGAGTAGAGAAGTAGAGAGCTGTGTGTGTATCTTATCAGTTTATCTAAATACCTGAAGGGTAGGTGCAAAAATGGCACAACCAGGCTATTTTCAGTGATGCCCAGTGACAAGAGATAATGGGCACAAACTGAAGCATGGAAGTTTCCAACTGAACATAGGGAAACACTTTTTTACTCTGTGGGTGACTGAACACTGACACAGGTTGGGAAAATCCATCTGGGTATGGTTCTGGGCAACTGGCTCAAGGTGGTCCTCCTTCAGCAGGAAGTTTATACCAGAAGACCTCCAGAGCTCCCTTTGAACCTCAACCACATGGGCTTTCCCTAATGTGCTGCCATAGTGGTTGTGGGGCTCAACAGTGCCCTGTGGTGGGTCAGTTGGAGCCAGATGGAACCAGTTGTGTCCATCTCATGGCAGCTGCAGTGGCACCCCACAGAGGCCTCCCAGCAGCACCCCCTGACCATGCTTGTGTATGGACACCAAATCTACCATGAAACTTTTTTGTCTCATTGTGGATTTCTCTTCTGTTTAAAATTTTAAAGAATGTGCTTATTACCATTCCTTTCTCATCTATTTTCAGTTGATGAAAAGATATACAGCAATTTTTTCTAGTTGAAAAGTAAAGTACAAATTATTTTTGGAAGTTCTCTGTATTATAAATAGTGCTAACTGTAGAGGAGCTGCTGCTCAAGCTAGCAATCATGTTGCAAACTGCCTTTCTTGTACCTTCTCCACTACACCCTCCTTGTAACCGCTGCATTTCCTTGATAGCATCCTGTGGGTCATTTGTGAAAGAGTAACAGTAAAGCCACAGTTAATGATGATTTTTTTTTGCAGGGATGCACACATAATGGCAAGAACACTATTTAAGATTCAGAGATTGCTATCTAGAGAAAGAGACATCTGACTGTCTCTTTTCTTTGATCCTAAGGGACTGCAAAACTTTCACTCTCTTAGGAGATGCAAGACAAATACTAAATCCATTCACTACTACAGGCGTCAATAGCAAAGCCCACTATCAGGGATAAAAATAGTAGAGTCCATGTGTTCAGGCAGTCCTGAATTGGCTTGGTAGCCATCCTACCTGATGGACTGGGAGCCAGACCTACTGTACTGATATTGCAGGCTGAATGACATCTGTGGCACCAAATGAAAACAGAGTACAGTTCATCTGTTTTGCTTTTCACCCAGTAGTACCTTTCCTTAAGATAATTATTTCAGAATCAAGATGCTCAAATTTACTAGCCGTCCCTCTTACAATGGCAGCAAGCTTTGGGGGAAATGACAAAGTCCACGGAGAAAGAGGAAGAATTCACAGTGGAGTAGAGCTAGCTTATTGGACGATTAAGGTTACCATTTTGTTAGGATATCTTGCTCAGTTGCAGTGACTACTCAGTACAGATTATGTGCACCAGTACTATATTTCAGCCATATATCCACTACATAAAGATTAAGATCTGTAATTAATGCAAATCAGAACTGACTTTAAAGGAAAAAAAGTTATGCATGCAGATAGAGAGAGGCAATAATAAAAACAAACAAAACCCCACAGAGCTTTCTTGGATTATTCAGTCCTCTAAGAGAATTCATAAAAAATATATTCTCAATTGACATTCTGAGAACTATAGAAAAAATTATGAATATTTTTATAATTTCATGACCTATATGGATTTGAGTCTTAAATGCAGTTGTGATTATGGTTGTATTTTTCTTTCCATGCACATCAATATTAATAACCTAGATATACAGAGCACACACTGAGAGGATAATTTTCCCCTTAAATGTGCAAATCCTATTATAATATTTGTCTAAAGGCTGGATTAATATTGAGTTGGCGCTTTTGCTAGCTCATCATAATTTTATCAGTGCATATACTTGAAGTATGAGAATGCTAATGGCTCACACAGCAGGCTCTACATGTTATAATGGAGTCCAATTACTTTTGACTATTCAAATAGTCAAACAAAATAGTTGCAAATTTCAAAGACAGTTCTGATCTGACTACTTTTTCAAGAAAATGTGAAGTTACTAGTTGTTTTTCTACTTAAAAAAGAAGGTTTTTAAAATGCTAGGTAGTAAACCACACTGTCTCATTTCATGTGTACCTAATTGGACCATAATCATTTTTCTTTCATTTTTCACATCATCTACTCTTTCTAAATAAATGGCTTATGGAAAAGAATTCAGAACAACTGTTGATAATGAATTCCACATTTTCACCTTTGCTCCATAATGAGACTCATAAAGAGAGAGATTTCTCTATCAAGAAACTTTTCTGAAAGGATCCAGGTTTTTTTAGGACTGGTATATATGTGGTTCTTTCTTAAATAAGTTCTTTCTTAAATGAGTTATCACGAGTTCACTGTCATTTATTGATATGTGTCAAAAAGTTATCTGTCCATCATGTTTACTAGAGCAATTAACAAGTCCAATACCTGTTTTGTGGCGGTTTCAGATGTCTCAAGATCTAACAGAGACTTTTAAAGACTCATCCAGTCTCTGTATTTAAATTAGCAAATGTAATCCAAGCCTGCAGCTTGATCAGCTATGATCAGCTATGTCTAAGAGTAAAAAAATTATAGGGACTTCTGTAATAAAGGTGAGGATAGAGAGGATAAGAAAAGTTTAATTCTAATAACATTCTTGCCATTTTGATGAGAATTGTTCTATATCTGAAATATCAAGGGCAAAATTAGCCCAACATAAAGATTCAAAATAATCCTCTTAGTTAAAAAAATCCCTAGTCAATATGTGGAGTTTAATTATGTTTCTGATATTCCTATTTACAGTAAATAGATTTATTAATGAAAACAGACCTGATCTACATATACTACCTGAAAGCAGCTAAGCATATAGCGCTTTTTTTTTCTTGCTCATACTAGTAATAGAGTTCTACAATCAGTTTTTAAAACAAATGCTCTTCAGTATAGCAGAGCTATCTTTTTGTAGATTACATCCTGCATGGTGCTGAATGCTTCTGCACTATCAGTTGACTTCCTTTGGGAGTCATTAAATATACTAAATTCCACATATCAGTCACTGATGCTTAGTTCCTTAATAGTTCTGATACACTATCACCTGAGCAAGGACTAATGATAGAGCTCATTTTATGACAATTCTGATCACAACATCTTAGATGTATCTGAAGCAAGTTTTTGTAACCCAGTACTTTAAAATTCAGTATCCCTTTGTAACAGCTCCACTCCTCTCATGCAGATTGCTCAAAGACCTTTGTTTCTTCTCCTCCTAACTCTAAAATGGTCACTAACTGAACAGTCTTGATATAATTATGGTGGCACTAATCCAAGTATAAATTATTGCTCACTGAACAAAATACTAAATGTAATTCTTTTGTACAAGATGCATTCAATATCACTGTAATTGGTTTGGAAAAAGGATATCATCTGGCACTATCAACAATGCAAACATTGCCCTTGGAATGTAGGGCAAACCTAGTCCTGGTGCTGGGCGAACACAACCGTGACAATACTATACTGCCTATGAACAGCTGATCATGGTCTTTGGACTGAAATTGATAGTAGCCTGGGTGTGGTAACAGTATTTTCACTTTGTTACACTGTACTGCATGATGCATCTAATGCTAATGTTAGTTTACCTGTATTTGCAAAAAACAGCACAGTTGAGATGCCCTTAGGTACTATATGCCATTTTGATAAACTCAGATGTTTCTAAGCATCTTTAACTGCCAAAGTTACAAAAGCATCTAAGTGTACCTACATAGGACACAACTGCCTGACTCACTTAAATTTAAGTCTGATGTGGCTACTCAAACTTTTTTGGTGCTGTTTGCAAACCATTTGCAATGGCTAAACCAAAAAGGCTCAGGTGTCTTGTCCTAATTCAGTCTGGATGTGCAAATAGCCCTAACTCTCCTTTAAGTTTTCACCACTTAAGAGCTCATTACTAAGATAGATGGTTTTGTATTGGCTGTTAACTCCCATCTCCTTGAAAGGCTCTTTTGTACCAGATATGCCACAGTAATACTTGTATGAGTTTCATATCTTTGTCAGAGTGTGATTGCTGTGTAGACAAATGATTCTGAAATATAATCTGAGGGAATATATATATTCCTTCACTTTTTTTCTTGCAACAATCAAGATAAGAAATTCTGAACATTATCCTGGAGTATTTTGGATTTGTTAATAAAAAAGTTACATAAGAATAACATCTAGATTGTGAACTCAAGCATTTCAAAATAAAATCTGAAATAAAGGGCGTAGTAATTATTAGTGAATATTGCTAAAGTATCAATAATTTACTTATCCGTTGTAAACTGTTGTGTGACTGTCAACATTCTAAGGTTAATATGTGATTGTTAAGACAATGGAGTAACTAATCTTGCTTATCATAAAAAGAACTAGAAAACAACTGTGGTTCCTGAAAATGGTCAATAAATAACAGCAAAGGCCGTGTAGAAACTCACCTCCTGAATACATAATTAGTTCTAAGAAAGGCAGACTTTTGCTAATTATG
>JAOXNG010000001.1:111117239-111134198 GCA_028566535.1 Scolopax minor
AAGGGAGGGGGCATTTTGGCGCCGTTGCCAGGGCGACCGCAAAGCGACGCATGCGCAGAAGGGAGGGGCCATTTTGGCCCCGTTGCCGGGGCGACCGCCGGGAAACGCATGCGCAGAAGGGGTAGAAAGGGCCTATCTCCATTCTGTATTTCTAAAGTTTAAAAATTAATTAAAAAGATTCAAATCTAACTTACTCACAGATCTAACTATACTGAGATGGGAAGAGAAAACAAGCCCCAATGCATGTGTCTAGAATTAAGCATGAAGTAATTGCTACCTATTGATCCATTACTATTACGATTTATTATTTTTCAAAAATATTGAGTCAGTATTAATTAAATATTTCAATAATTTCACCATCCTCTGCCATTCTGTATCCCATCTAATCCTTCAGAGTGCTAATTTCTTCTTTATTAATTATTTGCTTGATAATAATAAAAAATGTTTTGAATTACAGTTTCCATTTACATCTATCAGAAGTCACATTCTTCCTTGTACGTATTTCATATACACTTTGATTATGTTCTTGGACAGCTTCTAATTCTTAATCGTGTTTCAAAGGTGAAATTAATTGGGTTTTTTAGATCTATTCCCTGTTTTTTATAAATTCTAAATGTAAGTAAGTGCTCAGCTAGGATTTCTCTTTTTTAATCTCCAAATATTTGCATTTATAAAGAAAATGTATATATAAATTATTGGCATAAAATATAAGCTTGCTGATATTTATTATCTTGTTTAGGAGGACAGTATGCTGGCATTCCTGTTTTACTCCTATCCATTCTTGCTTTACCTCAAGATTGTCTAAGCTCCACTGATACATTATAAGGTGAAAATAACCTTCATAAAAACAATAGCATAGTGTGCTCCTATGAATGAAATATTTATAATGCTAACCTTTTGTTACAGCTGCAAGGACAATTTAGTTATATGTAAAACTGAAAAATGACCTTTTCAATATCATCTTGCCAGGATATGCACTCTGGAATAGCTGTTCCCTTTGTATTTTAAAGTCTGAGTGTGGGTGTCTTTTCCACACCACTTTAATGGTATGTTTGGACTGCCAGGTAATGTAAGAAACACCAAGGCCATTTCATGGTTATCAAAACATCTTCCAGTACCTGAGTTATCTTGTTTATCATTGGGTAGGGGTTCTTCACCTTGTTAGAAAGCCAGCTCTATAGGTATGTCCCTAGTCTCAACTTCTGGGAAGCTGTTTTTAATAGCCTTCTTTTTGTTAAGAACATTAACAAATATATCTTTTTTGCATATAATCCACTATTATATACCATTGACTGCTTTCTGGGAACCTCAAATGCATCACTTTATATGTACAGTATAATTTGGTAATTTACTTCAATTAGAACATTCAATAAAATATTCATGAAAGTGGCCTCTTGTTGAGATAGACCATCCATTTACTTAAAGATAGGGCTGCAGCACTAACAGGTATAATTCATTAAGCAAGCTAATTGACATTTTGACCAATAGATTTTTCACGACCTCTCCCCATGAATCTTGACAAAGGCTACTGGTCAAAGTATCAATTCACACGCCTACTGGGTGACAACTACAAGTAAATTAAATGTATTTTTAATAGAACACTCTGTCTAACTGACCCTATCTCAATAAGTAGACACTGCCATGAATATTTATTTAGTAATGCCTTTAATGGAACCTAGTAGAGACACTTACATTACAAAGAAGTCAAGCCCTATTAATTATCCAAACTACCACTTATAACAGAATGCTGGGAAAAATATTTTTTCCTACAGTTTACCAGATTTTTATCTGCCAACTGTTGATTTATTGCTATTAGTAAAATGAACTGCATGCCAATTTTTGCAGAACAAATATAAATTACAGGTATGGCAAATTTCTTATCTGAAATTAGGCCTTGATTCAGCAAACTTTTCCTTCTGTTCTTATTTTTATGAATATGCAACCTTTGAAATGTCATATATGAAAATAGGGTGATGTCTATACAAGTGTATAATGTGTTGGGCACTTGGACAGTGCAAAATCTTATTGATATCATTTGGCTGCACTTTCCTAGGTACTATAAAACAATCCATATAATTAATTAGAGGGACAGTCACCAACATCTAATAGAGTGAAAGATCTTAAAAAAAAAATTCTGTTAATCTGAACTGGTTATAGTGCCTGGCTTTCTTTGCCAGGAATAAGAAGATACTATTATTTCTGCATGCATCTGGGAAAGATTTCTGAAATAATAATGGCATCATTTCATTATTGTTACATATGTCTTCTATGCAAAATCACTTCCTTCATCAAACGTTTATTGGGAATCTGGACACTTCTCAGGCAATATTCTACAGAAAACTCTCTTGAGTTAAGCAGAAAACTAAAGATTAACTAAAGATACCTTTCTATAATGATTTTTTTTTAAAAAATATGGACAGGAGTAACAGCAAGTATAAAAGAATAGTCATTGTTAATTTTAAAATATGGGGACTTGTGCAGTTATTCAATACTCAGTATCTTGTTTTATTAAGGAACCCTTAAGAACAAACATGAAGAGATCACCAACCTGAATTTCATTTACAAAATGAAAGAAATATTGGTAGAAGTATATGTTGGAAACACTATAGCTCCCTTTCCAATATTACTAAAGGGGGAAGAGAAAAAGGGCATGCAGCTCTGAAGGAAGAAGACTCAGAACTTAGAAAAGGGGTTCACAGTTGGGAAAACCCCTGAACCCTGAATTGCAAGAATGAATAGAGAAGAAAGAAGATGCAGGCATGCACATAAAAGGGGCGGGGGGAGGGGGGGAGGGTTAGGGCTATAGAGAGAAAAGATAAAAATAGACATATCTGAAGGAAACAAAAAATTAACTCCAGCTGATACTAGAAGTATGGAATGACTTAATAGAATCTGTCTCAAAAGAAACATTTCAGGAAGACAGGAACAACTGAAAATGATCAAGTTATTAATATTTTCCAAAGATTATAAAGGTTTTAGGTGTCTACCAAAAGTTTAGAGGTTGGGAGGGAAGGGAGTTGCACAGTTTTCCATATCGCAGGGTTTTGAAAAGAAACTACTAACTCCTGAGAAAAAAAGTCTTAAACCTTTACAAAATACCAAAAAACCCAAGTTAATCATTTGTATGGAGAAATGGAGTCTAGCATCTTCTCCAAAGAGAATATGTCAAGATGATGGTGTTCTGACAGTCTTTTTGAAAGCAAGGCGGGTGCTAATTTACTCACACACACCAGGTATGAAACACAGTTGTCAGATGGCAGTGATGAAAGAATTTTTTTTGCCTGGCTGCTCTGTGGTTTTCAAAATGACCTACTCAATAGAAAATATTGATTATAAAGCATGTCTTAGGGTCAGCCACTGAAATTTAAAGGATATTTCAGAGCAAGGGACAGATTTTTATGTGTTTGAAGCCATCTATGGATCCTTCTATCCTGATCACATTAGCAAATTATTTTGGCAATGAAACATATTCAGTATTTCATAAATAAACTTGACAGGGAAGAAAAGCAACTTTTCTGTTCATAAGCTGCAAAAAGCCTTAGATGTGCAAGTCACTGCTAAATTCAGCTGCAATATTTTATAAGACACAATGAATATTTGCAAAGATGTCTTGATAAAAAATTAGGGGTTAAGGCATACATTCTTTTTTAACTATCATACAATCCATTTTAACTAATTAAAGTGTGTAACCTAAGCTTTATTGTCAATAGGTGTATTAGATATAATGCTGTAAAGGAAAAACAGAATTTCGAAATTTCAGAAAATTTCAGCACCAACTGTTCTCCATTCTCCTGGTAATGGTAAAATAGATTAAACAGTTGGATCCAAGAAGCAACCCCATTGGAGAATGCAGTCTAGTCAAAGACTGAATTTGATTTAAGATGTGGGACATAACACATAAAAAGGATCTTCAGAACTATCTTCAGAATCAGTTTTGTTGAACTGTCTCAAAACAGCAGTTTTGTTCATTCCACTAACTACAAATAGAATATAGAGTTCAACTCAAATAAAATATTTTACTTTGGTTTTGTTAGTGAAAAATAAAGACGTTGTAAAATCTCGCTTTGTCCTATAAACCCCCTCCCACCAACCCACTCCTTATTTTCTGTGATCCTTGTTCAACTAAAAAATAATTTTGATGGAAATTTCTATTATGAAGTTAAATTTGGAGTGAGTTGTATTTCAAAGAAAAATGCTGGTTGTGACAGAAAAAAAATAAGAGTGTTTTCTTTTTATAAAGTGCAAATAGTATGATTAGTTTCAGGTAAGGTGCAGCTGTTTCCAAAGTTTTCATAGCTTTTCAGAATAATTCTCAGAAAAATAAAAATAATTTCAAAGTAAAAAAATTTTAGGAGAAATATTTGTCAATATACCTGTATCCCAAAGGCATTTTGGCTAAAGAAGATTAAAGAAATATTGCATAGACTTGCTCGATTTGTGAGGCATTTAACTGTTCCATTTTCCCATTTACTGTGCATATTTCATGGCATTCCTCACCTCTTACTGCTAATGCTCTGACACCATTAAGTTTCAAATGCTGTCTGAGTTCTCCTTGAACTGAAATAATACTCTATCCAGCACTGTTATTGTCAGCTGCCTCAAATGAGGGTCTCTTTAAAGTACTCCAAAAACAGAAGTACTGACAAAAGACATTCCAACAAGTTTTTCGCTTATTTTCTATCCCTCTACTCTGATGAGACCCCACCTGGAGTACTGTGTCCAGTTCTGGAGTGCTCAGCACAGAAAGGATGTGGACCTGTTGGAACGGGTCCAGTGCAGGGTCCCAGAAATGATCAGAGGGCTGAAGCACCTCTTCTATGAAGACAGGCCGAGAGAGTTGGGATTGTTCAGCCTGGAAAAGAGAAGGCTCTGGAAAGACCTTATAATGGCCTTCCAGTGCCTGAAGAGGGCCTACAGAAGAGATTCAGAGGGACTCTTGATCAGGGAGTGTAGTGATAAGGTGTAACTGTTTTAAACTGAAAGAAGGACAATCTAGATTAGGTACTATGAAGAAATTCTTTAGTATGAGGTTGGTGAGACACTGGAACAGGTTGCTGAGAGTTGTGGATGCCCATCCCTGGATATGTTCAAAGCCACTTTGGATGGGGCTTTGAGCAACCCATTCTAGTGGGAGGTGTCCTTGCCCATAGCAGGGGGGTTGGACTCAATGATCTTTAAGTTCCCTTCCAACTTGAACCATTCTATGATTCTATAATTCTACAAAACAGGAGTTTTCAAGGTGGTAGAGAGTGAAACTTTTCAGAAGAATTCCTAGTGTGTAAAAACTTTTGCCTCTTAGAAGAAGGCAAAATATTCTTATAAATATATAATACAATATTCTTGTTCATTTCCATATTAAAAAAAAAAGAAAGAAAGAAAGAAAAGAAAGAGCACCTGAGAACACTTTTTAAGAATCAACTATTTTCCCTTTTAGTACCCACAAAGCATATGGATAGTAACCCCTTCTGGTATTTGTCTAAATAAATCAGCAATCAAACATAATGATTTTGAAGTTTCCATCTCATTGGATTTAATGATGACTTGCTTTATTAAAATTTTCCATGGAAGTACAGTGAAGGCTGTCAAGAATAGATGTTTTGAGACAATCTGAAGACTATTTTGATGAAATTTTCATCATAATGAATGCTTAATATATATTCCCAATAGGCTTATAACTAATACTACTCTTATTCTAGAAGGCAAGTATAGCTCTGTAGCCAAAATATTTATAAACAACAAAATTAGTGATTATATTTGAAAGTTTAAAGAGACTGGGAAAAATTTGCTTTCAAAAACTCAAGAACATAATGCTTTAATAAGAACAAGAATTTTAAGTATGGTATACCAACTTTTAGACAGTATACTTGTCATTTACTTTGAAGATGTTTGTGTTCTAAATATTTTAGATAGTCTATTTTACATTTTTGCTCAAATATTTTTTCCAATATGGGGTTTTTTAGTGTCCTAATCTTTTTTCACATTATACCCTGAGATTCCATTTTTCTTGAACTCTTCTTTTATATTGAACTTTTCTTCTCACAATTTATAGTCTATTCCTATTTAGTGACAGCTGTGGAAAAAGAGTGCACATAGAAACACCCAAATGAGGCATATTGAAAAAAATCTATGAAAGAACAACAAAGATTTGCCATATAATTTGAAAGTTTATAAAGACTAATAATGAGAAATTATCATAATTACTTTAAATCTGGAACAAGTTATCTGTTTAGGATCACATGCAAGGTTTGTCTGGAGCCAAAAATTTAAAAGCCTGATCTTCTGGAGCCTGACTTCCAGAATTATTTACCACTGTCCCTGTGGGGAAAAGCAAATCACAAGAGGATTACATGACTTGCCCTGAGTTATGAAGGCAGAGTAGCAAAAAGTTGGAGACAGCTCAAGTTTTCTGAGTCCCAACACAACTCTGCCTCTCATACAGTACTTTGAGAGGAAGCAAAGCTCTTGAATGAAGCAGGACAATACAATAGTCCTGTACAGCACACACGGCAGCATCTAAACCTCTAAGGTGATTGCAACAGCAGTTTCTATTTCTTGATAAAGTTATTTGTGAGACCTGAATTTTTTTTATTTATCAACCAGCAAAACTCTGAATTAATTCTTAAAGTTGCAATGGTGTTCCAGACAAGCTTTGAGTCATTCTTTCTTTTTAGAAGCATTATTCTAGCCCTTCTCTGCCCATCCTTCTTGCTCTTACTGACACTTCCCAGCACATTATGCACGTCATAGATCTCACATTAAATCCTTCTGGCAAGACAGGCTAGTACTTAACATATTTCAAAAGACACTACAATATACAATAGTGTGATTTGTTCAAGGCTACACAGGAAAACTTAAGGCCAAGACATGAACTGATGTTTTCCAAGTACCCAAACAGAGCCTTATGTGGAAGATGGTCTTCTTTCCAAAAACAGATCAAACTCCAACAAACCTCAAAAAAGTTGTTATGCAAGTCATATTTAAAAACCAAAATAAATAAAAAAGAAAACCTAAACAAGCTAGGAGAAGGTAAGAACTCAATTCTTATTTTTTAGGCATAAGTTCAATGTCCGTAGACAAAATTAGAAAGATTTAAGTCTATATGATCCAACATAGTATGTTGGCATCTAATTCACAAAAACATCTTTTTTCAGTTTCTGTCTTAAATGTCACCCAAAAAACATGCTTCCTTCATCTTGCAGTCAATGGAAACTAAATAGAGCAGCAGTTCCTCAGCAGATATAAATGGTTGGTCTAAAGGAACATTGTCCTTTCATTTCAGGTTTTCCATATGGTTTTTTTTGCTCTGCCAATCTCTTTCCCTTTTCCATATTTTTCTAGCAAGTTTGAAAAGAAAAATAAAACAGAAGTCATATCTGGCAAGCATTTAAAACACTCATTAAAATAAAGCAATTATAATATTCTTAAAAGGAATCTTTGTTTGCATGTTTTTTGTACACACTGAAATAAATTAATGTTGAGTACTGAAATTGTGTTGTGGTATATTAGTATTATTTTGAGGTTTTTTTGAGTTCAAGTCTCTCTGGAATTTATATTAGTCTCAAGGCAGCACAGATTTTCAGGGAGAAAGAGTGAGCCTCTCTCTACTCTTTTTCTGCACTGTCCAACGAAATATGTTAAAGGTCACATAGTAGCTTTGTGCTGCTGTGTCTGTTTTTCCATGTGTTTTAGGTCCAACCCTTCCAGTCTAGACAGTTGCAATATCTAACTCTATAGTACAGAAAACAGATTAAAATTTCTGTGAAACTGAATAGAGATTTACTGCTGAACAGCACTTTTTTTTTTTTTTTTTTTTTTTTTTTTTAAATACAAACAGCACAAAGACAAGGAAGAACTACCGTGCTTTCTCCTCTTTCTGGATATGTTATCTAACTCCACTAGTTTCAGGGAGCTGTGTCATGACTACAATAATGACTGCCTGAGGTAGGACTGTATAAGCACTTTCCACACCAATTGTGTTTTACAGCCTGCTTTTATTCAAGGAAGCAATGGGTGTGATGGAATAAGCTCTGCACAGGGAAGACAGAATTACTTTGTCATCTCTGAAATTATGGTATTTGTACACTCAGGTACAGGCCTAGATAACACACATACATTCTACTGGAAAACCTCCATGCTTCTGGCAAAACAAAAAGAAACGGCAAAGATGGATTGAAGCACAAAATGATCTCTTGCTTGTAGAGACAGTCTGCGCATCTTTTCCACAGACAGTAAAAACCAATTGCAGTCAGACCGCAATAGAATAGAAGTGTGCCTTAAAGCATAGGCAAGTACAAACCAACTGGTCTATAGATCACATCCTAAGCTGCTTCTGTAAAAGGTAACAGAGCAGAAAGATTTCTGCTTCATATTAAAAGTTACTTAGCCAGAACAATTTTGTTATATGTGAAAAGATCAACCAACAGAAGAAAAAACACAGATGAAGAACAAAGGCAACCTGATTGAGAAAATACTTAAGCTATTCAACAAATGCAGATTCCTTTTCTCTTAAAACCTTCAAAGCAGGGCATTTCTGGACAATATGCATTCAACTGAAATTCTGCTTGCTGTTGGAATAAACAAACCTTTCTATTAAGCAAACAAACACAAAACCCAAAACAATAACAAAATAAACAAAAAACTACTCAAATAATTAAAAGCTACATGTTTGTATGTGGGAAAGACATTAAAAACTGAACAATAATGAAGCTATTTAAAAACTTCTATAAACTGAACTGCCCATATGGATTCTTTAAAATTTAAAAAAAATGGAAAGATAAAAAATCGAACTATTTGGAAAACCTGTAGAGAAGTAGTTGCATGTACACAGCAGGTACTGGTAATATAAAAGTTAATTACAGCATTGAATATGATGCAAATATGTGCTCATCCCTCAAGACTCTTCCACTTCCCCAATCTCAAGAGCAAGAATGGGGACTTGTAGTGTCTGGTTCAGAACTGCCTATGTGCCAGCAAGGTGGTATGCTGAATTGCACCTCAAGAATAGATCTGGGAAGGTGTTGATGTGCCCTGTCTTTTGCAGGAATTTGATAGTGATTATCTCTGAGACAAACTTTTTACAAAGGAGAAACAACTAGGAAGGAAGATTAACTATACTGCTTTCCTGTAAGCTGACATTCTTTTCATAAACAAATCATAATAAAATACACCATTTTTACTCAGTAACTTCTGAGCTACCTCTGATTATTTTTTTCTATTTCAGGTCTGAAAAGCTATGAAAAATTAAGATGTAGACTGATAAAATAATTGGCATTCTAAGTTAGAATTTAGCTACATTTAATGATGTCATTAAATTCAAATGATGTCAGAGGTCTCCTGCCAAATCCAGAAAGATCCTGCCCCAAATAATAATCCAAATAACCAACCAGCAAACCAGGGAGAGTCTGTACAAGTATGAAGTTTGAAAGAACACAAAAATGCAATATTTTTCTTACATACTATATTTGTTATATTTATATTTATTTTTAAATTTTATTTATATATTTATTATATTTATTATATTTATTTTTATTATATTTATTTTTAAATTTTATTTATATTTATTTTATAAATGTTATATTTATGTTTATTTCTTACATACTATATTTGTTATATTTATATTTAATACATACTTTATTTGTTATAATTGTTAGGAGAAGTACTTTAGTACTTAGTTCTTTAGTTCTGGTTTCCTGACTACTCCCAATATAAAAATAGATTGCTGACATTGCCTATGATTTCAGTTTTCTTTAAACTAGATGATTCTTTCAAGCTCAATCCGACTGGTCACTATTATCAGTAATATTATTGCTACCCAGATAAAATGCAATACTTTTGAAAAAAAAATGGTTTTTTTCTGTGTCCTAACACATTTTTCTCTTGAACAGAGAAATTAAAGCGTGTTCTGTATTTTTTGATGCACAGATGTTCCCATTTTTCTTTAGAAACAAATGCTTTTCAAGTAGATCAATAAATATATGAGCTTCTCATCTCACAAGTTACACTTTGAGGCTACCCTGAACTGACCCCTGTATATTGAGATGCTCTGTACTTCCTGTGTATCTTGAATTTTCGGCATTGATGAGACAGCAAGGCTGAGTGGGACTGCTGCTTTCCAAGGAAGTCTTTAAAAAACAACCAAGCATAACTTTTCCATGGCTTTGAGTTTTGGGATCAGCACACTGACAACTGCAACTACTACAGTTGGCAGGTCTCTTAACATGACTTTTGCCATAAATAGGATTCAAATAAATTTAAATACATAATCTGGGTTAACACATGACTTTTCAAAAACACCATTCCCTACAATAAAAGTACTAAAACACCCAGGATCTATTGGAGTTGATGGAAACATCCAAAGTAGTGTTAACTAGTGGAAAACCACTGAATCCCTATAAAACATTTCAAAGTGTTTGAGAGCGCATCAGCGGAGAAGAACTTTAAAAGCATACTGCTGTTAATTTATGTTTCCAATTAATCCTAAAAAATCCTGCTATTTAAGAAAAAAAAAAGTGAAAAAATAAGAGCATTCTTACAAGCCTCCTTATCATTTCAGAAAAATTAAGTACTTGTCTGAATTCTTTACATGATGGATAGGAATTGTGAAACAGAAGACTGCACCATAAACACTTCTTGAATTGAGTGAGAAATAAACTGGATACACCCACATCATAGTTGGCTCAGACCACAATAGGTTCCACAAAATTAATATCACTAGATTTTCAAGAAGAAAATTTTGCCACTGGTTGATGCCTGTGAACTCATTCCAAACTCAGAGGACAAGGGAAAAAAAAATAAGAAAAGGAAAAAAACCTTGCATAGCATCAGGCAGTTGGCTACTATGCAGACTGATCAAAGCAACACCTCATGGCTCAAGAGATAGTGATAGGAACTGATGTTGTGTTTGACAGGTTCACAGGCATCAGCTCTAATAAGAGCACAGTTCAGTCTAAAAGCATTAACCAGCAAACTCTACTGCTGCCTCTTTGTAGTTCCTGGAGACATAAAAGGTGGTATGTGCCACAGGGCATAGGGCAGATGGGTTCTGGGATGTTGCAGGCTATACGTAGTAGAACTGACATGCGTCAGCTCCTGAGTCATTTTCCCTTTGGCAATTGTGTTTGGACAAAAACAAAAAATCAATGAGAAATATCAAAAATATTGGACAATTATTAAAAATAAAAAGCCAGAGCGGAGTAGGGGGGGATGGGAAAGCAAGTATGTGGCTGATGAATTGTTCCAAATAAAGTAAAAATTAGGCAAGAATTCCAGCTGCTGAAAATTATTCAAATACAGGGTAATATATGACCTGAATAATAGCTATAATTTCAAGAGACTAGCATTTCAGCATGAAAATTGGTTTTGATATTGTCAAGATTTATAGGCTGCATGAAGAAAAAGTGTCTAATTTACAAGGTGAATATCCTTAGAGAAGCTTAAATAGCTTTTAAAGTGTGTCATTATTATTTTTCTGTATCATTATTTGTTATTCATGTGGCTTTTCACCATCTGCCAGAAAGCTCGTAGATATATAATAAGCCAAAAGAATTGAGGATATACCCTTGTTGACAGGTTCAGCATAATATAGTAGGATGAAAAAAATTAAGATATTGAGCAATAATTTTAATTAGTGGGATACCAAAAGCACATCTTTATCAGTGAGGGTTAAAATTTGAAGAAATTAATCCCATGCAAGAGTTTTCCTCTTACAAAGCAAAAGAAATGAAAAAAAGAAGTATGATTCCATCATGTGTATGTAACAGTGCAGCAAGAATAATTTTTATGTGGAAGTTTCTTAATCCAAAGGAATGTTACTCTTATTGTCAGCCCTGCATTTTTAAGATCTTTTAAAGCATTATACAATTATATTGGCTGTGTTAAAAGCTGGAGAGCAAAAAACTGGAAAATATTCTGGTCTTCCAGTGACTAGAGGTGCAGATGAAAACTGAAGTTGAAGAAGCAGAGCAGAGAAACACAGAGACTTTTACAAAGCCAAACAAATTTTAACAAATTTTGTTAAAAATTTTGGTGAAACATGAAACTTCTCAAAGACTGTGTTTTTCAGATATCTATTTGTTTGGCTTCTTGAAATAAAACTCCTTAAATAGTTGCTATATATTTGCCCACATCAAAGGTTTATAGATACAGGCACTTTGAGGTTTTTTTAATCTATTTAAATAATTTTTAGCTCTAACATCTCTTATACCCTTTTAGCACCCAAAATCATTATTATGGAAATTTAATTTTTAATATGAGACTATGCAATATTAAAAGCATCACATATTTTCTGCTAGTCATTATTACTCAGGACATACAGACACAGCTTGAACAAATATCAATTTGAACAGAATCATACCTAAATAAACTAGACTTGAAGAAGATAATGCAGTCCTGTAACTAAGAAACAAGCAAGAAAGCAGAAGTAATTTTCACTGAAGCTCAGTTTACTTCCCTATGATTTTGATCACCTTTAAATACTTAATTTTAATAATTCACATTTATAGTGGAATATAAACATTTTAATTTTTTTTCCACAAAAGAAGGTGCATAACAAGTACAACTTTAACTGCAAAATAATGTGACATTTTGGCATTAGCAATACCTTCATACCTCACTATGCCTGAAGAGTTTAATTTCTGACAGTTAACTCACCCAGGTTGAACTCCTTATTTTAGAATGGGGCAATGAAAATGCTCTGCTGCTCCTGCATCACTATTTCCAAATCCTTCCAAGAATTTTCAAACAAGTTAATTGACCACAGTGTCTTCAAGTGATTGTCAATGGGGTGTTTGCAATCTTTGTTTCATTAAAGGGCATTTTTTGCTCATAAAGTCCAGAAACATCTTTTCAACACAAAATTCTAGATTCCTTTTAGTGTTTGTTTTCCTAATATTTCTCTCTCGTTTTATTTTTATTTATCATTAAAAAATCCTTTAAAAAATCATATTTGGTTGATATAATGCATCTGAATAAGCCAGGAGATCACTTCATAAGATGAAATAGAAATCTTTTGCCCTACTTGTGCTTCTGAACAGAATAACAATTTTCAATTAGCCTTTTGACTTCTCTTCTGCTGTAGACCAACATAACTAAAGCAGACTAGAAAAATTTTTAACAGATGTAGCACAAATAATGAAAATACTACTTTTTCTTTCTGGGTCGTGGAATGGTCTTCTGAATATTTTTCAGAAAATTACAATTAAGGGATCACCTATACTCTGGTACCCATTTTCTGCTGTGGACAAGAAACCAAACTATATGATGTGATGCTGATCCTGAAATTCAGTAAAATAAAAAACAGCCAGGAAGAAACAAAACAACTAACCCTACTTCAAATGTTCATTAATAAGTAAGATGCTAACTTTGGACTGTTGAATTCAGATACTTACATAAACCAGTCAGCATGGGTTCATGAAAGGCTGGTCCCACTTGTCAAACCTGATCTCCTTCTATGACAAACTGACCTGCTTGGTGGATGAAAGAAAGGCTGTGGATGTTGTTTACCTGGACTTCAGTAAGGCCTTTGATACAGTCTCCCCCAGTATCCTCCTGGAGAATCTGGCTGCCCATGGCTTGGACAGGAGTATTCTCTGCTGGGTTAAAAACTGGCTGGAGTGCCAGGCCCAGAGATTGGTGGTGAATAGAGTTAAATCTATTTGGTGGCCGGTCACAACTGGTGTCCCCCAGGGCTCGGTATTGGGGCCGGTTCTCTTCAACATCTTTATCAATGATCTGGATGAGGGGATCAAATGCACCCTCAGTAAGTTTGCAGTTGACAACAAGTTAGGTGGAAGTGTTGATCTGCTTGAGGATAAAAAGGTTTTGCAGAAGGATCTGGAAAGGCCGGATCGATGGGCTGAGGCTGATGGGCTGAGGTTCAACAAGGCCAAGTGCCAGGTACTGCACTTGGGTCAGAACAATCTCAGGCAGTGATACAATCTTGGGAAAGAGCGGCTGGAGCTGCCTGGCAAAAAAGGACCTGGGAGTGTTGATTGGCTGTCAGCTGAACATGAGCCAGCAGTGTGCCCAGAAGAAGAAGGCCAACAGCATCTTGGCCTGCATCAGGAACAGTGTGGTGAGTAAGACTCAGGAGGTGATTGTCCCCCTGTACTCAGCAGGTACTGTGTGCATTTTTGGGCCCCTTACCACAAAAAAAAGACATTGAGCTTCTGGAACGGGTCCAGAGAAGGGCAATGAAACTGCTGATGGGTCTGGAGAATATGTGTTATGAGGAGAGGCTGAGGGAGCTGGGATTGTTTAGACTGGAGAAAAGGAAGCTGAGGGGAGACGTTATTGTTCTCTACAACTACCTGAAAGGAGACTGTAGAGAGTCGGGGGCTGGTCTCATCTCTCAGGTCACAGGCGATAGGACAAGAGGAAATGGCCTCAAGTTGCATCAGGGGAGGGTCAGATTGGACATTAGGAAATTTTTTTACAATGAAAGAGTTATTAAGCATTGGAATGGGCTGTCCCAGAAAGTGGTTGAGGCACCATCCCTGGACAAATTTAAAAGATTGGTAGGCACAGTACTTAGTGACATGGTTTATTGATGGATTTTTTGTCAGTTAGGTTGATGGTTGGACTAGATTATCTGAAAGGTCCTTTCCAACCTAGACAATTATATGATTCTATGATTCTAAAAACCACAACTGATTTACTATCTGGCAGATATTGCTCATTCTTCTGAAACGGCTTTGTGATTATTGGTAATTTTTCTTCAGCATTTCCTCATTTCCCTGCTCCAGCTACTATAAGTTCTCCATTCCTTACAGTCATTCATTCAACTACTTTTGGACCTGAATAAATAGTGCTCTTTTCTATTATAAAATATCATTCTGGGACATCCAAGTAGAAACAATTGAAACTGAAATACCAAGAGGCTACTACAAAAAAGAAAAAAAAATAATTCATAATACAGTATTTTTCAGGAAATACACACATTTTATGGGCACTAAACTAAAAAATTCTTGAAGACAAATCATCAGCCCATGACTTCATTTTGGTTTTCTTTATAATCTGTTTATTTAACACATAACGAACCATAAAATACACTGAATTATTATTTAATCCTTAATTTATATCACACATCAGAGAACTGTTGCCAAATGATGATACCACCTTCTAAATCAGGCACGTCTAATTGACATATTTTTCATTAACAAAGCTTTGAATTTAAGTTACACTTCCCTACTCAACTTTAATTTTGTTCCTTTAGAAATGCAGTTTATAATATAGTCTACTAGAAATGCAGACCAATCTGGGAAACAAAGATGCTTACAGCCATACACGACCCTGTTTTTCCTGACATAGGTGGACAAAATTTCATTTCTCTAATCTATTTGATTCTGTCTTTCTGTAAAGGAAGATAAAAAAGTGATAAGAAAATTGTGAAGGGCTAGATTATCAAAGCAAGAGTGTCTAATCTGTCAGGAACTGGACAGATGTAACTTGATTTTACTTCATAAGTTTCTGCAAAGGTGGTTCTGAATGACAAATCAGTCTATATCTCTTGTACTTAATACTTCAAATGTATGTACTAGACACAAGCTTTCCAAAAGGGTACAAAACATGAAGGCATATGAGAACAAAGCAAAGGAAATATCTTCATTTCTGCTGATAGTTACCTGCATTTTAAAAGCAGCTGCAAGCATGAAAATATGTCTGTTTTCCATAAGATATTAAGATTCAGACTTTGTAACAATCACTTAAAATTTGAAATTTAAAGAAGTAATGAAATTAGAGCTTTTTATTGAAAAGACTCTTTCAAAATTGTCACTTAAGGGGTAATCATCATGATATTAAATCCAACAAGTATTTATTGCTATGTTCTTGGGAAAAAACCTTTATTCTTATTACCCACAAAATAGAAGATGTATGCTTAACAAATTCAATCAGAGATCAGTAAATATGACTTGGATGAGACAGTACTTAACCTCTTGATACATTCTAAAGGTGCTGTCTGCAAGTCCTGCTCTGAATAAGCCACTACTTATCAGCCTTTGCCTAAAAATGAAACTTATATTATGACTGTAAGTATTGCCTATCTTTTTACTGTTCTTTATCGTGATGAGCAGCACTTCACTCAATTGTACCTAGACTTTTCAGGATTTAAAAAAAAAACAAACAAAAAACTATCAAATGTGTGGCAAGGGTTCACAGTAGAGAACTTAGAAATATGACATTTAAATTAATTTTAAATTTAATTAAATTTTATCTCAAAGGCTAACATCTAACAGAAGACTTCCCAATTATCAACGTAGAGTTACATATATGTTCATAATGTATTATCTTTGCTGCTCCCTCCTCCCCACACTCTTCCCTTGCTCCAGTGTGGGATCATTCCCACAGGAAACAATCCTTAATGAACAGTTCCAACATGTGTCCTTTCCATGGGTTAAGTCCTTCAGGAACAGACTGTTCCTACATGTCTTCCCCACAGGCCACAATTCCTGCCAGAAAACTCACTCCTGTGTGGACTCCTCTCCATGGGCCACAGTTCCTGCCAGGAACCTGCTACAGTGCAGGCTCTCTACAGGCTGCAGCTTCCTTTACGGCTTCTCTACCTGTTCTAGTGTAGAATCCTGGGAGGCAGTCCATGGGCTGCAGGATGGACATCTCTCCACTGTGTTCCTCTGTGGGCTGTAGAGGAACAACCTGCATCACCATGATCTTCTCCATAGGCTGCAGTGGAATCTACTCTGGCAACAGATGCACCTCCTCTCCCTCCTTCTCCACTGACCTTGGTGTCTGCAGAGTTATTTCTTTCACATATTCTTACTCCTCTCTCACAGCTTCTGAACAGCATTTTAACCCTTTTTAAATATGTCATTACAGAGATGCCATCAGTGTCACAGTGATGGGATTTGTTTTGGCCAGTAGTGAGTCTGCCCATACTGACAACTAGCTTTAGGAGTTTAATAGATACCTCTTTAAAGCAAATAAAATCTCCTTTTCCTCCTGGTC
>JAOXNG010000001.1:111185564-111210604 GCA_028566535.1 Scolopax minor
ACAGCACTTTCCCCTGACCCCCAAAAGAGAATCTAGTGACAAAACAAGAAATGTAATCTATCTTTAATGTATAGTAATTTCAACTAAAAAATTTAATAACAGATATTAAGACTCATTATGAATCTTTATACAGCAATCAGCAGCCATTCATTTAATCTTACAGAAGCTACACGTAAACTCTCCAGAGAATGACAGATATCTACATTATATTAATCAGCTTTTCCAGAAAAAAAAAAATCAAATGCAAAATCTCTAATTAGATGATAGAGATTTCAGCTGCCAAGATCTTGATAGAAACAGCCTGTATGAATCAAGCATGTTCCATCCAGTAGCATGGTTCTGATGACCCCTGAATGTGACCTGCTCCCAGTGGAAAGCAATTTAATGCTCTACTGCACATAGAACAGTATATGTGAATACAAAAAAACCCAGATAAATTACTGACAGGTATATCTGAATAGGACTGCTTCTTAGCCACCTATCTGTAACCAGGCAAGCTTGTTTCACCTCACTTTAAAAGATAAAGACACATGGCAGGCTGCCTCTGCAAATGCTCATTAGGCAAACAGCCTCCATTGTCCATTAGTGGAAAAGTCTCCCTATTATTTAAGGAAATGTGACAGCAATGGAGGTGAAGTGAAAACTATCTGATGGCAGGAAATTCATCAGTGCATTACGAAGCTTTTTGCTTGCTACAACTTTCACCAGCCTCTTTCTCTTTCTCCTTTTTTCTCTGACAGCTCAAATGCCCCAGGGTTGTAGTCATGGCAAAGGTCAAGAACATAACAGCAGGGCTATAAAATGAGGCTGTTTCAGGGGGAGAAGCTGCCAAATTCAAAGAAGTTTATTGAGCACTAGACAATGAGATGAGAGTCCACATTTCAGCAAATTTATCTTAGTAGCTTTTGAAAAACATCAACAACCTTAAAAAAGGTTTAAAATGTCTACATACTCTCTGAAACCTAATAAAACTAAGCAATATTAAAATATCTGTTATAATATAAATATTAGAAAGGTTTCATTTATCTTTGGTACTATTTTAAATATGCTTAACTAATACTCATTTTTTTAAAACTGCATCAATCACAAACTATTAATTTAAAATATTCATAAAATTATGTATGGCTTATACCAGGCTCATTTAATACATATACAAACATGCAATTTACTAAAGACTAAATCACTTCACTATGATACTCAATTAAATATAAATAGAAAATGTACCATCTTCTTTGCTTCCTTTAATACAAAGAAGGTTTGCAATGCTACAAACGTCAAGATGAAAGGCAAGAGTTTGGCTTAGATTAATTTCCTCCTGGAAATTTATGGGTTTAATTTTTCACAATGGTAGTAATAAGGTAAAGTTGAATTACCTTTCACAATGTCCAGTAGTACACTTATCTAATCAAAGAACAGGTTAGTTTTCTGATTAGAAATTCTACAATACAAATTCCAACCAAAGCAAAGAAGACAAAGACAGAATCTTAGCTTCCTATTCTGTCAAAATTAATCTTTACTTGTATACATATTCAGTATGTGCAAGGAATAATATAATTTTAAAATGGTGAGATAGCTTCTACATACGTGCCCATTCAGATATGATTTTAACAACTGACAAAAGACTGTCTATTGTAAGAACTGGCTATTATTATTGATACACACATCATATGAAAAAAATATTCTAAAACAAGTTATCATTATACAGTTTTAGGCTCAGGACTTTAGACAGATATATAGGTGTATCAATATTTTGCATTCTCCTGATTGTATATTAACATCTATCATTCAAATGAGAATAGCTTGGCTGGGTAGAGACTTTTTATTTTTAAACTGTTTGCATGTGACTGATTTTCCCATCTACTTCACAACTAGATGGAACAATATCTAGAACAATAGAACTTGATACTAATGCAGTATGTTGCTGGATGAGATAAATAGCATCATGTTTAGAGACCTAGGGTAATTTTTTCATAGTTTTCATCTATAGATTTCATGTATTCAAGACTGAGTTAGATGCTTAAAATGGAAAGCTTGGATAAAAAATGGTGTATCTTATGTTTTGAACATACATATATATTGTTCTGTATTGTTATAACTGGAAGTTAAGGGCAGTGTCTAAAGAAGTTTATGCCATCATTCCATTTTTATCTGTTCCACACTAAGAAAATAATAATAGAAAATATTGCATAATTATTTCTTTTTAAATTTTATTTTTTTTCCAGCAAAATAGCTAATTTTTCTGAGATAAATTGAATTAATTAATCTCAAAATTAATTAACATGCATTAATTTCTACTGTGTTATTTGTTTTTAATATGTTTATTATCAGTTTATAAAACTGTTTATAATTTGTTAACTTTTGTATGTATATAATTCTATGGAATCCACATGGAAATTTTGGAAAACCTAAAAAGGATCAGAAATAATTTAACCAGAGTGACCATTTTACTAGAAATTGTTGAAGTAATGCTTATCAACAAATAAGGACCTTAGACTTTACAATTACTGATAGCACTATGCAGATTGGTTGGACCTATCTAGTTGTAAACCTCTTTTTTACTAATGCACTTTGCTTTCAATGCCTTTATCTCATCTGCAATATCTTAAGAAAACTTTTTTCTTCTTTTTCTTTTTCTTTTTTTCTCATGTGGAACTGAGAACTGTATTTTGAAGAAATACACTTGAATAAAACAATTTTGAAATGTATGCTTAGAGGTTCTTAGAAATGTACTTCGGACATTTCAATGTTCTAAAATGAAATCATTCATTATAAAACTTCTCAAGTTGCAGGAATGCACTTTTAGAGCGTGTATTTTATGTTAAGGATAAAGTGAAATGTGTTTAAAGTAAGGCAGATTATAAACATATGTATTTGTTTGTGTTTGTATATATACATGTATATACAAATATTTATATGTCCCTTAAAAAGATGAGACTTCAAATCTGTCACATAACACACCTTCTCCCATTCAAGATCCATTGTACTGTGCTAGGAAATATTTTGGGAACATTCAACAATAGTAAAAATAGGAATTTTTTCTACAGAAGTTATTCATTATATCCATATCTGTATCTATGCCTAGTTCTACCTCTATTTTTCTATCCATCTATATATTTATACATATAAATATATATGTCCATATGTATAAATATTATGTCCATAATTAATTTCAACAGGATATGGAAGAAGAGAGATAATACTACCCCTTTCTTTTTCCTGTCATCATTAACACATCTCTGGCTTGCATACTGCTTCCTCATCTGTAGTACTCATCTGTAGAATATACACACTTAACCCAGTCATTGCAAATACTATTGCATACTTTGGAGATGTCTCATATTAATCTCTTTGGGCTCCACTAGTTGCTAATATAGATTAAGCTAATATGGCCTAATCACTCTTTCATGTGTCCAACGTAGAATAAATAGTACACAATATCGCTGCCAGAGAACTTTACTTACAAGGATTCAAACACTTCCTTTCAAATCTTGGGTTGCCAGAAGCTAAGAGAACAGGACATCATAGAATCATAGAATAGAATCATGGAATGGTTAGAGTTAGGAGGTGATTGGAGACAGCCAACATGGCTTCACCAAGGGCAAATCATGTGTAACAAATTTGGTGGCCTTTTATGATACTGCCACAGACTCGGTACACAAGGGCAGAACAACTGATGTCATCTACCTGGACTTATGCAAACCATTTGACACTGTCCCTCACAACATGCTGGTCTTAAAATTCGAAACTCATGGACTCAATGGATAGACCACTTAGTGGATAAGGAACTGGCTGGATGGCTGCACTCAAAGGGTTGCAGTCAACAGCTCAATGTCCAAGTAGCAGCCAGTAATGAGTGGTGTTACTCAGGGATCTGTACTGGGACCAGTACCATTTAACATCTTTTTTGGTGACATGGACAGTGAGATAGAGTGCACCCTCTGCAAGTTTTCTGATGACACCAAGCTCGGCGGCACACAAGACATGCTGGAGAGAAGGGATGCTATCCAGATGAACCTGGACAGGCTGGAGAAGTGAGCTCATGCAAATTGCATGAAGTTCAACCAAGCCAAGTGCAGGGTCCTGCACCTGGGACGTGGCAATTCCAGGAACAAATACAGGTTGGGCAGAGAATGACTGGAAAGCCCTGAGGAGAAGGACTTGAGAGTGCTTGTGTATGAGAAGCTCAACAAGAGCTGTCAGTGCACGCTGGCAGCCCAGAGAGCCAACTGTGTCCTGGGCTGCATCAAGAGAAGTGTGGCCAGCAAGTCTCAGGAGGTGATTCTGCCCCGCTACTCTCCACTCATGAGACCCCCACCTGGAGTACTGCATCCATCTTTGGAGTCCTCAACACAGGAAGGACATGGTTCTGTTGGAACTTGTCCAGCCGAGGGCCACAAAGATGATCAGAGGGATGGAGCACCTCTTCTATGAGGACAGGCTGAGAGAGCTGGGGTTGTTCAGCCTGGAGAAGAGAATGCTCTGGGGAGACCTTATAACAGCCTTTCAATAACTGAAGGGAGTCTACAGAAGAGCTGGAGAGGGACTGTTTACGGGGAAGTGTAGCGACAGAACAAGGGGAAACGGTTTTAAATTGGAAGAGTGGAGTTTTAGATCAAACACCAGAAAGAAGTTTTTTACAGTGAGCGTGGTTAGACACTGGAACAGGTTGCCCAGGGAAGTCATGGATGCCCCATCTCTGGAAGTGTTCAAAGCCAGAGTGGATAGGGCTATGACGACCTGCTCTAGTGGGAGGTGTCCCTGCCAATGCCAGGGGAGTTGGAACTAGATGATCTTTAAGTTCCTTTCCAATCCAAAACATTCTATGACTCTATGATTCTAATATCTTGGGAGGGAACTCACCCAGCACAGCTGAACCAAAATGACCAAAGGGATATTCCAAACTGTATGACATCTGCTCAGCAATAAAACCTAAGAGAAAGGAGGAGGAGACAGGGGGGGCATTCATTATTACAATGTTTGTCTTCTGGAGCAATCACTAGGCATACTGAAGCCTTACGTCCTGGGAAGTGGCTGGCCAATACCCACTGATGGGAAGTAGAGAATAAATCTTTGTTTCCATATGCAGCTTTTGCTTTATTAAACTGCCTTTACCCTGACTCATTAGGTTTTTTCCACCTTCTGTCCTGCTGAGGAGGAGAGTGATAGAGCAGCTTGGTGGGCACTTGATGTCCAACCAAGGTAAACCCCCACACTCTTCCTAAAATCTTTCACTTTTCCTCCTTTACATCTCTTCTCTTTTCTCACTACCTGAGCTTGATTAAAAAGACAGAGTTGTAAAGAAGCATTTTGTTAGAGGAAAACTAGTTCATTAACTTGGGAATTTTGAATGGAAGATCAGGTGGATTAATGAAGATTGCATGCACAGTTTGATATGGAAAATAAATTAAAGTATAAATAAATAATCTACACTTTAGCATATCTATGCTAAGACATGACTGATAGGTAAAAATATAGACTAAAGTTTGTTATTCATCCAACAGTCACTACTTGCTAATCATCATGTCTTAATGTAAAATTAATCTGTAAGAAATACTGAGTCAGACTGAGAAATTTGCTTAAGGCGGTGTAGAAGTATCTCACTACAACTTTATTGATGTATGCATGCCAAATAAAAGGCAAACAAACCCAAAAAACCTCAAAGTCACATAAATCAAACTACAACAAAAAAATCCTATTCTCTCCTCACCCTGCATTCCCCTCATTCCCATTACTCAACCAAACCCTTAAAACAGCCATCGGACATGAACATTCTGGTAACTGTTTCCTGAATTTGTCTTGACAACTGTGCAAACTAAACAAATTTCTGCAGATACTTTGTTACAATCAACTAAGGCTTGATTTCATACCCAGAGACTGGGATTTATTTTCTAAACAGAAACTTTGACACTAACATCTTTCACAGATAAAGCCCAAAAGACATTTATTTAATGATTCTGATAACTGATGAGGCAAGAAATGAACTCTGAATTTAACTATGTAAGTAGTTAGAAAAAAAACCCTATGGGCAGAGGTGTCTCCAGTCTAACCAGTGATAGCCTGTTTATCACAAGTCTGAACACATGCAGACTGTAACAAGTGAGCTTTTAAAGAAAATGTATTGTGCAGAGATGAATCCGCTACAGTTTAAGCTTGAATTCTGTGAATGAAAGATTTCCAAAATGGATAGAAACAATTAGATACTCAGCAGCACTCACATTGGAAAACCATGAGAAAGAAAAGTATGCATTACAAATTAGATCTTTGGTGAAAATTTGGTATAGAACTGCATGTATTACTGAATTACTACAATACAAAGGATAATGTAAATTATAATAAGCCTGAAAGAGAAAGGGAAAAAATATTAGAAAGGAAGGTTAGTCAGACGATGGGAACTCATCTTTCAGATGCATGTCTATGATATCCAGTACAGATCTGTTTGTGGTGTTTTGAGCAATAAAAGCATGAGGTTCTTGAGAGTATATAAAATAAGGTAGTCACAAATTAATGACTTTTCAGGTGCAACTAATTCAAATCTGAAATTGCAGAGAATCATTCTAAAAAACCCACCACATACAAAATCATTGATGTTGGAAAATAATTGCATCTTTTTATAAAGCAAGTCAGATCAAAGAACTAGATGTGCATACAAAATACACTTTTATGTCTTTCTTTATAGAAAAAATTCTTTGCCATTCTTAAAATTATAATCATTGACACACACAAGTGAACGTGCATATATAAAAAGAAATCAGTCTTAACTCATCACACTCTGCGAATGGGTTCCCTGGAAGCATACAAGGCACATGATTACTGTCTGTACTGAATGCCAAGAAGCATTCAAAGGAAAAAGAAAATCTTAGTTTTTAACTTAATAGACATTATAAAATCTTAGCAAACACATGCTTTCTTATGCAGTGTATCAGCTTTAGTTTGCATAACATACCTGAAAGTGAATATGGAAGAGTGAAAGTAAATCTTATTTTCTGCTTTCATCCAGATTCACCTCATTGTAAGCTATAAGATCCATCTAACCTCCTTTTCACAGTGGTATGCTGTTGGTGCGTGGTTCTCTTAAAATTTGTTACCGTTTTCTAATTCTCTCTACCTACATTTTTCTGGGGAGGGATGGAGCTTGAAAACACCACTAAATTTTGAAAAATAGAGAGTTACAAACCAATAAACTAAAAGCGAATAGAAATTTTTAACTAAAAAAGAGACAGATACTGTATTACAATTTATGTGATGCCTTTAGTAATTGAGTGAATGAATGTCTAAGTTAACTGTTCCAAAATTATTAAAATATTCTTCCCTTTAACAAGTGTGTACTGTCTGAAGTACAATAATTCTGAAATAAGAGAATACAAGTTCTTTAAAGTATTTATGATAAACAGACAAATTGCATCAGTTTTTAACACTAAGCAGAACAAACAGAATCCTAATCACAATGAATATAATCAGATCCAGTGAATATATTCAGAGTCTACAGTGAAGAAAAAGTCAAGTCACACATTCAAAAATGTATGAAAGAGTCAAATTATAAAAGAACTTAAAAATGCTTAGGTTGTAACAAGCTTTGTTAGAGAACTGAACCGATTATAGAGGTGGGATGTAATTTTACTTTTGCTACTAGACATAAGTTTTAAAGCTTCAGATGGTTTGAATAAAACAAGAAAAATTCTGTGTTTGGAGATAGATAAGAAAATATTTGTAGTAAACATTGTGAAGTAGGTTTTATGTTTGATAATGTAAAAAAACAGATTATTTTTTTTAATGCCTTCTGACCAAAAAATGTTTAACAATTAAAGAGTTGGAAAAAAAGACAAAGAGCCCTAGAAATGAGATTTAATCTCCCAATTACTCGTCTGCATTTTCTTTGCATTCCTTGGGAAACCTAGAGAAGTTGGGGAGAGGTAGGAAAAGATAAGTGTTAAATTAATGCAACTCAAAGTTAGAATTAAAATTGGTAGCATATGTAAGATACCAGTTTGCAAAGGACCTTATGACATAGCAGCTCCTGAAAAAATATTGGAAAGAAAGGGCAGGACAGAAAAAACTCAGTACTTTCTTGGTAGAAAGACAGAAAGTTTTGTCCTGAAAAAACCAACTATTTATCTGACAAATTGAAAGATTATATATTTACATATATTTTTGGCTATATAATTAAAGAGTTTTGGTGAATAGAGCTAAGTCCAGGTGGCAGCTGGTCACAAGCGGTGTTCCCCAGGGCTCTGTGTTGAGGCCAGTTCTGTTTAATATCTTTATCAATGAAATGGACAGGGGAGTGAGTGCACCCTCATTAATTTTATAGATTACATCAAGATAGACAGGAGTGTCAATCTGCTTAAGGGTTGAAAGGGCCTAGAGAGAGATATGCTCAGGCTAGATTGATAGGCTGAGGCAAACTGTATAAGATTCAACAAGGCTAGGTACTGTGTCCTGCACTTTGGTCATTAAACCTCCATACAACACTATGGGGTAGAGATGCTGTAAAGCTACCCAGCAGAAAATAACCTGGAGGTGCTGGTTGACAACCATCTGAGTATGAGCCACCAGTGTGCCCAAGTGGCCAAGAAGGCCAATAGCAAGCTGGCTTGTATCAGAAATAATGTAGCCAGCAGTACTAGGGAAGGGATTTTCTCCCCTGTACTGGCATTGGTGAGGCCACACCTCAAATACTGTGTTTGGTTTTGGGCCCCTCACTACAAGAAAGACATTGAGGTGTCAGAGTGTGTTCATAGAAGGGCAATGAAGACGGTGAAGGGTCTAGAGGACAAGTCTTATGAGAAGCAGCTGTGGAAGCTGGATTTGTTTAGCCTGGAGTAAAGGAGTCTGAAGGGACACCTTATCGCTCCCTACAACTACCTGAAATTGGTTGTAGTGAGCCTGGTGTTGGTCTCTTTTCCCCAGTAGCAAGTGATAGGGCAAGAGAAAATGGTCTTAAGTACTGCCAAGGGAGGTTTAGATTGGATATTAGGAAAAAATTCTTCACTGAAACAGTTACCAAGCACTGGAATTGGCTACCCAGGGAAGTGGTTGAGTCACCATCTCTGGAGATATTTAAAAGACATGTGGACATGGCACTTAGGAACATGGTTTAGTGGTGGAATTGTCAGTGTTAACAGTTGGATTGTCTCATTTTAAGGGTCTTTTCTAACCTGAATGATTGTAAGAAGATTGTAAGATTGCTGTCTTTAAGAGAGTTAATTTATCATTATACATCCGATAGCTTATAGCTACATTTGTGGACAAAACTGACACCAAAAGCAGTGATCAAAAGCTTGCAGATGTTATTTTTTCTGCAGCTGGCAGCAATGATTCCTTCCACGCATACCTTCAACAGGTACTAAAGAACTAGATTTCAAAGTAAAGGAATACTCTTATAGTTATATAGGAATTAGGAACTTATAATGAACAAACATAGATTTATAATGTTCTTGCACTCCCAATAAGGTAAAATTTTCCATGATTTCATACATGTGTATTGAAAGTGTGTTGCAAAACAGCCTTTCACACTTCCACAAAATTTTTAGCTGGAGAATACTTTAGCAGGGATTATTTAGGAGAATATTTCTGAAAAAGTAAACTATGCTACAGGCAGTACATGTTGAAAACAAGGTAATATGAAAGAGGTAGATTTGTAATCAGTGACTTACAAAGACAGATCTTAATAGCGCATCTAGCATTGTCTTTAACCTTTACATTTTCTGGTGTTCATATTTGTAACTGTGGTGTTACTACAACAGGTGGTGATGATTCAGTGTTCAAAAACCACTTTGGGAATTAATTATTTTGCTTTGACTTCAATGTATAGCCTTCTAAAATGTACACATACCTTGCTAAATCAACTGTTGATTCCTCAAAGCTAAACTAAAAGAATATTCTCCTTCCAACTCCAATAATTCCATGATTCCATGAACCAAACATTGGCACGAGTTCACCCACATTACTTACTTCTGGAGATACATATCTATATTATAGATCAATTATACTGATATTTATACCCATATGGTTTTTTCTCCAAAATCAATTGACATTTCACAAGCATGCTGGAGGATGGATTTATATTCACAGATCGAAACACATTTCCATAGACAAAACAAAACCCACATGAATAAAGATATTGATCACACTTACACTGATAAAACACACACAGTGTGCATTCATTTTTCCCAACTGAAACAGAGTTATTGGTTCACTGTAAATATGGTTGGCTTAGAATTGTTAAAAGGGAGTGAAGCTTCCAATGAATATAAAAAACATATATATCTTTAATGTGCATATTTATAAACAACTACACTAAACCATTAAACACAATTTTTACTGTGATTGAATGCTTTATGTGAAGCAAATACCATCAGTTCTGGTTTCTGATATTAAGAAATGGTTAAGAAATGGGAAAGTGATCATAGTATAAAATAAAATAGTAATTAACATTCACCTTTATTAGTTAACATTACACATCTTCTCCTTGACTCATATACTCAGTCATTTTACAGTTATTTTGACAGAAACACAGAATCTAAGTTCAGACTGAAAAAGCCATGCTGTGTGCAGATTTACTTAATTAAAATTTTGAATATAGCTATCCTATCATCTGTGAAGACATTCCAAATCAATGAATTGTTCTAATTACATCAAATGCTTTTACAAAGGACGCCTTATTGCAATGTATCTTAGCTCTCCATTGATTAATACATTCCAATGAAAAGGAGAATGAAACTCATGGTAAGGATATTTGGGTTATATGGCAAACAAAGACAAGGTCTGAAGCACAGTGATGTATGCATAAATTATCCTCATTGTTATTTAAGGAAATTGAAAATGATACTTGAATTTGATAAAATTTTGTTCTTGTTCTGGTTATTCAAGGACATTGTTCTGGTATTTCAAGGGTAAATAATTTAAAAATAAAAAGGCTGAAAAATATCCAGTCAGGCTTAAGTACTCAATAATATATCTTTTTATGAATTATTTAGAAAAAAAATCTGTTATGAAACATCACATAAAAGTCTTCATGAATCTTTTCCCAGACAAATTTTTTTTGATCTGTGGTGATATTCAAATAAGTTCCTCTCACTATAAGACTTTTGTTTTGTTTTTTCTTATATCATCACAGAATCGTTCATTTGTAAGGAACAGAGTAATATCACAAATGGACTAAATTCTCCATAGATCCCTGGTATTGTGTCACTGTTAGTAAGGTAAAGATCAGTGCAAAAAATCCTGTCTTCTCTACTTTCTTTCCATGCTCTACTGCTTAGTATCACCAGCTTTCTAGCAGGCTTCACACAACGTGACATTGTCTGATAAATATAGATTTTGTTTTATTGACACTGCTGCAAAATGCATATTTCAAGACTGAGTTTACCCTAGATTGTTAAACCGCAATATTTAGAGCTGTAGCAGACATTTGGAAGTTCAATTGTTTTGCTTAGCAGCTACCCAAAGCAAAAATGGTGTCCTCCTGTCACCAAGCAGCAAGTTAGGGAAACAAAACTCAATTAACAAGTTCCCACATTGAAGAAACAGAAATGCCAACAAGTGAGCAGAGAAAAAAAATTATGACAATAATCATTGCTCAGCAGAATGGTACTATGAAAAGATGTGCACTGTGTAAAAGGCCTGGTAAACTTTTTTTTTCTTCCAGTTTGGACCAACTTGTGAAATATATACACCAATGATGAAAGTGTTTTCACAGTCTGCAAGAGAACTGAGATATTTCCTGGAGCCACAGCAATTTCAGTTGAAAGATATTCTTCTGTGTTGTTTACTCAACTGCTATAATTTATCTTCATGCATAATCAGTTGCATTTTAATTGAAATAGAAAAGTTAGCGTACACCAAATATTCCACAGAAAATCCCAAACTCTGGAAGCTCACAATTTTTTGTTACTATTACTTTCAAGAGTTTGGTTTTAAAAATTCACATGCTTTCAGCTTTTAAATTATGACAACAGAAAATTCTATTCTGCATTTACTATATTTATCCTTTAGTCTTTGATTCTAATAGACGTACTCCAGTATTACTAATTCTCTTCTCAGCCATGTACGTAGAATTAGACAATATATGTTGTGTTCTGATTTTCTCTGGCTTTATCAACTAACATTTGTTGATGTTCACCTATTGTTCACATCTCCATGAAAATGACAAAAGTATGGAAACAGAGTCCTTCAACAACTTTAATGTGTTTCTGAATTTCAATTCAGCTATGGAATTTCTTTCCATGGATGTTCAGAGGAGAAACCTATATGTTATTCAAACAAGTTGATTATAGAGCTTAAGTTTAAACCATTATGAGAATCAACTCTTTCTTGCTATATGGTTATGTAACCATGGTTTAATGAAAAACAAATCTGGGACCTCTGTGTGCTTAATCTCATTTCAGTATTTAATAATATTAAAATACAGATAAAATTGCATCCCACTATAATTCAAAGGAGTATTTAGTAGCTGATGAAATTATGTTCAGAAATCTGCTTAATATTACTTAGGGATGTCAAATTTGTGAAAGTGTAAGGTTTCTTACACTTATGGACAACTATATGGATTCCAGCTCTTCAAGGATTTCAAGATATTTGTTACATCTGTTGCTGTCTCATCTGAATTGCATATTATGTTAGTTAAAAGGCTGGTATGTCAGCAAAGCACAGTTTTTCTCACTACTTTACAGTTTCTCACATAGCATTCACCCAGATATTTCTGCCGTCAGAGCACCCTTTAGGCTTTCATCTTTTCACTCAGGTTTGGTTCCTTTATACAGACCCCACCCCAGTATTCCTAAACATCCAAAAGAAACAAGTTCTTTTCTCCCAATATTTCAAATTATCCTTGTTGACATACTTTCAGCTCAGGATGTAGTGAATAATTGGTAGTAAAGCCACCAACTTACTTGACTCTCCTCATCCGCCCTTCTGGCTTTGCTAATAGCCACATAGTGCTGTCTGTAGCTATAGTGTAGTACAATACTTATCAAAACTTAAAGTAAAATATTTTAGGTAGAGATTTACTGTGTTTAAGGGTCATCTCAGTGGCCAGTCCGGCCCAAACAACAACAAAGATACTAAATCAGACTGTGACTACTCAATCATTATGCATCACTGGTAGCAAGATTAGTTCCATATGTCCAACAGTTTTTAAACACAATCAAAATGACAGATCCTTTAATCTTTGAAGAAATAGTATGTTTATCTTTAATTTAGCACAACTGTATTTGTTTGCACGTAAAGCCAGGATTTGTGGAATTCTTTTACACACCACCATTGTCTTGGCTCAACAGTTTAATCGGTCACTGAAAATGACTTATATAGACCCAAATAAATTTATCATCCATTTCCAGGTGGAATAGACTTGAAAGTCTAATTTGACAGAGATCTACAAGGGTTTCAACCACAAACAAGGAACAAGAAGATAATGCAATGAGGTATTCATGAAGCATACTTGAAAGCAAGTTTAAACTTCTGAATATGGTTTCAGCTGCATAAAGAAAAGCAGATACTGCATACTTCTGACTTGGCAAAAAACTTTGAAAGTGGTTAACACTTTTCTCAGCCACATTCAGAGACAGAATTTCCTAAAAGTGTTGTAGCTCTTAAATTTTTTTTTCCCTTCTTAATACACATTTCCTGCTTGGAAAGCCACCCAAAATTCTTTTGAGATAATGAACTATAGGTTTAGCCAAACATGGCATTTACTTGCTGAATTCTTATTTCAACCTCTACTGATACAGAAAACAGAGTTTGAATTTTTAATCTATGAAAAAGAGCTTTATAACCCAGACAGTTTGCACTCATTGCAAGATAATATTAATTTCCAAAAAAAGACATAATGGGACTTATAGTACTTGCAGTAATTTACTGCTATTTGCAATATAATGCACAATCATGCTCTTCAAGCATCATTTACCTTAAAACTCTATAAATACAGAAGCTTCAGTTTCACTGTGATAAAATAGCTATGCTACTGTTTTGGTAGAAGGGCCCTTAGAGAAAAGTTTAGGGGTTTTTTCAGGTTTGTCTCCTACATAGTTTTCCTATAAATTCATGACCTATGTAATAACCTCAAAAGCTAGAATTACACTGAAAAAAACTGAAGTAAGCAATTTATTAAAATGAATTGTGAAGAGACCCATTGAACCTGGGATGTGGCAATCCTAGGCACAAACGCAGGTTGGACAGAAAATGGCTAGAATGCATTTCTGAAGAGAAGGACTTGGGGGTAGTGGTGGACGAGAAGCTTAACATAAGTCAATGTGTACTGGCAGCCCAGAAAGACAACCGCATCCTGGGCTGCATCAAGAGAAGTGTGGCCAGCAGGTCACAGGAGGTGATTCTGCCCCTCTACTCTGCACTCATGAGACCCCACCAGTCTTGGAGTCCAGTTTTGGAGTCCTCAACACAGGAAAGACATGGATCTGTTGGAATGGGTCCAGCGGAGGGCCATGAAGATAATCAGAGGAATGGAGCTAGGGTTGTTCAGCCTTGAGAAGAGAAGGCTCCGGGGAGACCTTATAGCAGTCTTTCAGTATCTGAAGCCTATAGGAGAGCCAGAGAGGGACTTCCTCTTTGTCAGGAAGTGTAGTGAAAGGACAAGGGGCAATGGCTTTAAATTGGAAGAGGGGGGATTTAGATGAGATACGAGAAAGAAATTCTTTATAGTGAGGGTGGTGAGGCACTGGAACAGGTTGCCCAGGGAAGTCGTGGACACCCCATCTCTGGAAGTGTTCAAGACCAGGGTGGATAGGGCTTTGAGCAACCTGCCCATGGCAGGGAGGTTGGAACTAGATGATCTTTAAGGTCCTTTCCAATCCAAACCATTTTATGATGAGCTATGGAAAAAGTGTGTTGTGTAGAAATAACAGGCCTTTCCTACAAGCTAAGAAGAAATGACCTCACTGGATTTAACCTGTCACATACTTGTCACAATCTTTCCCACAGATTACACGCTTGGATTTGTAGAGAGAGTTGTATGTAAGAACCAAACCAAAACTCTTAATATATCTTTTTAGCTTCCCAAAGACAAAACCCAAAAAGTTGTGAAGAATGAACTATCACTGCACTGTACATACTCACAAAGATAACTCCCACAACACTGCAACACTTTCAGAGAATATGGCTTCATAGAAAAATCTTGTAAAGGTGCCTTTTTTGATTTCTCAGTAACCTCTGTGGTTGAAGATAGTTGCAGATCAGGTCTTCATTTTAGGTATTTTAAAAATGAAACATCCTTTTTAAGACAGGAAGAAAATAATGTCTCAGACAGCTAGTCTTTTATTATGTAATTTATTTCACATCATTGAATGGGTCTACTCAATTACTGTAGAGTCTTATTGACTCTATAACTCTTTGGTTGAAGATAAAAACAAGTACTTCTCTGAAAAACATAACCAGTGACCACTGTTTGAAAACAAATGAAAAGTGATAAAAAATTAATCTATACCAATTATTTAAATTACAGTTTGAAGATTAAAGAGACAAAGAAATATGTTTGAGAAGCCATGTTTATTTATCTCCACAATTAAAGAAGCCACATATAAGAAGTGAGTTAAGTAGTTTTATTTTTATGTAGTTTATATGGACAAAGCCTTTCAGTAAGGTCTAGATCCATAAGGTAATATGAATAAGAGAAAATGAGTAACGTATCACACTAAAAAAGGCAAATCTTTACGACTGATGCAGTAATGAGTAGTCCAAACACAAATACTTCATTATTTTTTCCCAGAAAATTAAACGACAACAATAATTTCATTTAGTTACCACAAAAGTGAAGTCTTTATAACATTCTTTTAATCAAATGTGAAGATGCCAGAAATTTTTCAAGTCTGTTTTTTAATGCAATAATATATGTCCCTCTCACTTTCTCTTTTATTAGTAGGAGAAAACATCTCATCAGACATATGTATTTTAGCACTGATAAAATATTCAGTCTATCACATGCAGGATTAAATCTCCAGTACAGTGATGGACATCATAATCATCAAAATCCCACTGTCATACCAGCTTAAGTTTTAAACTGAACTCAATCCTGAATTACTTCATCATCCATGCTATTTTGTTTTTTTTTTTTTCCTTTCTTTGCTGCTAGTTAAAGACACAGGTCTGCAGATACAGACACTCAGATGATAAGCAGGATCCTGACCTGTAATTCAGTTTTATTTTCTGGGGCCATAATCGCCATGCAGTGTCACTCTGGTTTGGTTGTACCTTTGACTCAAGCATGACTGCAAGAAAGAGTCATCCTGGACTACAGATGAGTAACATATAAGTCAGGCTCTGCTGCTTGACTTTCCTTTTGGCTTTGGTGAGAAATTACATCTTAAAGCTAAGGCAAAAGCACTAGAAGAGTCTGTTGCAGAAGTGCACTTGCCTGATGTGAAGTAATAACTAGAGTGATCTCCTCACTTAAAGCAAGTTGTCAAAGGACAACACCAGCACTCATAGGAAGTCATCCTTAGATTGGAGGCTCCTTTGCCCATTGGAAGAACCAAACATTAAATTCTTACATAAATCAAAACTTGAAGGTTTTGCATCTTATTCTCTGAAGTTATTTACATGTTTAGGTATTTGTTGCATAATCAAAATCTTAAAAAACCTAAAGATTTTTAGTTTTAAATGTACTTGGGTGTTTAAAAGCTATACTTTCAAACTGTTTTTAAAGGAAGTAAAGATGCTGGCACTTAGTATATCAAGGAAGGAAGAACTATGTTTCTATATGTTTAGTAAGACTGAAAGGTGGTGATTTGAAGACCACTCAAATGTCTTTACTCAGCTGTTCGCAATAACAGCTTTAAACACTTATTTCTGCCTTTACAGTAAACACATATGCATCACAGTTTTCAAGATGAACGCACTGAAATGCAATAAACTGATTCTGACAGGACACAAGAAGTTGTATGGATCAGAGTTTTGAGAGAAATAAACCATGTGAGAAAGGAATGCAGGGGGGGAAAAATCATACATAATCCACTGCAGAAACTTTAACCTCCCATGAGAATACCGAAATCAAGTTTTCCTTAAAACTACAGTACATAAAAGTGCTCAGTGCTGAATGTTGTAGAAGAATAACACATTCCCACTGCTCAGCTGATTGGGTCCACTCCAGGTTGGAGTTCCCACTACTCAGCCTCTGAGCTGTGGCTGAAACTTTCAAAGTATGAACAACACAATTGGACAACAAAGTGATTGAGCACAGGACTGTAGAGCAAACGTAGAAGACAAAAACCCTCAAACTCCTGATAGCTTCTGTCCTGCCTTTAAGAAGTGTCTTAAGACAGACAAAACCACAAGAGATTCCAATAAATTTTCATTCCACTTAGAGCCAGTTGCCCAGGACAATGTTGAGACAGCTTTTGCATATGTCCAAGGTGGGTGATTTTCTCCTGTTATTACCTTGGAATATGACCCTAGCTATCTTCAAATGCATGTTATTATTTTCTCAGTGGGTATAACCCAATACTCTCCCGAGTCTATAGGTGCTTATGATTGCTGTTTAGATTGTTCTACTCATTAAATTCGTTCCAGTATAAGTTACAATATGTATTGAAGACTCCAAATTACTCTATGCATCCAGAAAATTCTGTATTTCACATATATTTTACAGGAGTAGAACAAATTCTAATAATAATTTATGATTGATTTTACCATATCTGAAACAAGTCTATGTGTGAAAGTTTCATGCTGTAATTCTATATAGATCACAAACAGTGCTGAAAACACTTCATGAAAACCACTTGCGAGAAACCTATAACAAAGGAGACAAAGATGTTCTTTTTATTCTATGGCTGTCAAAAGTAATGTCAAGTTTTTCAATATTTTCAGTTCATTAAGTAAAATGATTATTATCTCAACCCATTTCCTTGAATCCCCTTTGACAAGGAGAAAAAAACTATGTTAGAATATCAAAACAGTGACATACAGATACAGAAGAAACAGTGAATAATAAAAGCTAAATGTGTCAGAAAAATGTATCAGCCTGAGTATTCAATAAACAGACATCAAACTTGCAGCTGGCTATATTGTAGTTTAAGAGGATTTAGTGTGGACAAGCTGCATTAATTAATATTTGCTTTTCTTACAATTGTCATGGTCTTTTTGGTCACATTTTCCAACACAAGAGTTTACTTCAAATTGCTATATATATTTTACACCAAAAATTACTGTGTTGTATTTCTGAAACAAGAGGAAAGAAGACACATTGAATTACAAAAACCTGAAAGAGGTATTATAAATAACTTCTCTTACTGAATATTGCTGAAAGTCCAAGGTTAGAATTAATAGCTTGCCTAACTCAAAGTTATTCAATATGAATGCTTAGACAAGCTGTTTACATGTGTGCAGCTCTTGTTAACTTTGCTATGCTCCTTTGTCATTTGCATTATAATGATTTTTTTAATGTAACTGAAGGTATTAATTTCATAAAATTGAAATGCAACAATTACCACATTAATTATTGCCTACACACATATCATTTTTCTGTATGTTATTAATTTTTTTCTGATCTTCTCTTGAAATAATTTTTCATGACATTTCTGTCTTTGCATTATAAATGTTATTGGATTGCTCTGCTCTGTTCCTGAAAAATAAATCTTACATGGTTATTAAAAAGTTTAACATACATACATCAAACAGAATACGTACTTAGAAAAAATAGATTGAATAGATTGGAATTTCTTCCTTGTTTATGACAAATTGCCTGGAAACATTCTTTCCCCTATTTTTTTTTTTTTTAATCTACATAAGAAAACATGCAACTCAATATTTTTCCTCCCTCAAAAGGCAACATTTTACAGTGACAGTATAAATTTAACTTGTAAAGGATCAGCAGAGTTGATAGGAAACAGTGAGTGGTCTTGGTTTTGGTTGTGACAGGTTTTGAATAGATGTTTAAAATGAAATTGCTAAGGAGCAATACAGTTTAAAGAGGCTTTCCGAATAGATACAGAGGACCATGTATTAATAGATAAGTGAAAATGCCATGCATCAAAAACCCCACAAATACTACTATTTAGAGATCTGACCTCAAAATATTTCAGCTTCAGTGAAATAAACAAAACAAAAATAGAAGCATGGTAACAAAAACTTATACTACAACAGAAGCAACAGTGTAAAATTAAGTTAATGAATTAATTTACTTCTTAGTAATAAAGGGAAAGTTATTATCCATGCAATTATTGTTTAGATGTTTCTATTAACATTCAGCAGGAATATAGACCACAAGAGCTTAGCTTTTTTTATTAAAATTTTTGAAGGGCAGAAATTTAAAGTTATAAAAACTGACACTTTTTCATCCTCATATATCACAGTTTCAAATGGAAGAAATCCTTAATAAACTACACACAGAACTGCCTCCATTTTTGCCCTCCATGAATCCTAAAGTTGGGTACATCTCTTTATTATATCGTTTCCAGCTTTTCAGAATAGTTTTAAATGTTTTGCAAGAGTGTGAAAGTAAACCATTTCAAAATGTAAGTTTCAATTTAAAAGCATTAAAAAAAATATTCAAAGTTGTCAGAATATTTTTGATTCCCTCAAAATTATATTCTGAGGAAATTACCCCAAATACTGTAAAGCATTCCTAAAGAATGGAGAAGGTTTATTATTCATGTCTACTTCCCCTGAAAAATCTAGTTTAATCTTCCCTGTCCTATCAACAGGATAGGAAGTAAGACTATTAGTAGTGGACCATTAATTCAGTCATGTTTAGTGACAAAGCCAACATGACCACTCCCCCATTCAGCAGTCTCTACTTCTTGTTTGGACTCCTCAGGCTGTAAGGATTTAGAGACTCCAGGTATTAAAAATTCAGCCTGCCCCTAAGCCTTTGGAAAAATATTATAAGATCTTTCCTCTCCCAATTGCAAGTGCTGGGGAGCTCAGCAGAACACACCCCCAGGACACTGCTGTCCATCGTGGCTCAGAGGGTTCTTTGCAGTCAGCGAGGGTGATTTCTGACAACATCCCTGTCTTAATCCTCAAAGTAACAAAACAACCATAAAGTAAGATGCCATCCAGAGCTGTGCAGAACTGGGCACTCACTGTCACATCAGTGCTCCAACTAGTTATCCAAAAGGAGAGGAAGGCCACTGTCCTGGTTGCACCTACTACTTTGCAACCGCTTTTGAAATTTATCCATGGTTAGTGAGATGTGCTCTTAGAATACAAATGCTCATGAATGATATTGTACTTCTTAAGAACACCACCTCACCAGAGAGGAAGAGAAATCTTTCTAGAGCTGCCTTCTATCTGACCCATTGGCTACATCCAGATATGAAGAAGCTTTGCTAAAATACTTCATCTGGTTTGCAAGCTAGCCAGAGTTTTGTTAGTTATATATGCTGAATATAAGGTCACCATAATTTTCTTAGCAAGGTAGAGAAATTGCTGTATGCCACCAACAGCTAAAAGAGTACAATCAAAACATGCATACTACTTTTGAAAAACAGTTCTGAACCTCCTTTTTAAGCTCAACCTAGAAAGTACAAGATTTTGCATATTCATAGCCTTCAGTAAGTACTGCAGCCCTTGATAAGGTTTGAAAACAAACAACACTGTACATCAGAGTTTATTTCATACTTGTACAAATGCACATTAAGTTATACATTTCACAGGAAGTATTTAGTAGGAGCAATAGGAAGAGATAAGAGAAAGCCAGTTCATCAACACTTTGTAGTGTAATGGAAGATCTCAAAAATATCAGGAAGATGAGGTGTCTTTGCCTTCTGAGTAAATTCATTATCATAAATTTAATGATCATTAAAAGCTTAACTGCTCAGCATTTGTATACAACTTCAGTAAAAGTTTGCAGAAGTAATGGTAGTTTAATTTACAGTGAAGAATCTGATGAAAGATACCTTAGTTTATCAGTGTCACTACTACAGGAATCTGATTTTATTTATCTAGATAGCAATGTGTGCTGGTTCCATTAAAAATAGAAAGACAGGTTATTTAGTTACTCCATGGAATTCAGAGCAAGAAAGGAGTTTCTGTTTCGGGACTGTAATTTGTCTTCCAGTAGGAAATCTTATACAGCAAGAGAAGGCTAAGAAAATATTGTTTACAGAAAGCAGCACCCAAATAAGTCACAATAACCAAAAGTCTAGAACTAATTGTAAACAGAGCATATACTTCACCTGAACACATATCCTCTAAGTAGCTGTCAGCAGCTTAGGTCAGTCAGACTTGAAGAGATCTTTTTTCTTCCTTTAAACCACAGAGACAGGCACCAAATATGCAGGGGCATTAAAAAAAAATAGTTCTGTACTAGAAACGTATTTATTTGATTTTTTTATTTAATCTAATTTCTATTGCAATTCATTGTCATTAGTGCCTTACTAGGAATTTAATGTTATTGAACATATAACATAAGGAAAACAAAGTTCTAGAATGGCTTCTAACTAAAAAAGAAAAGAAAAAAAAAAAAAAACAACACAAACCAAACCCAAAAATCCATGAACACTACCCTAACAGATGACTAATACATTAACATACTGCCCAAGCATTAGCTCCCTTGATCTTTAAAAATTGCTTTGCAATTTCAGATTAAGTTTCAGATTATTTTGACCCAAAATTATTTTGCTCATTTTCATGTGAACAAGTAACACTTTCCACTGACATAGAAAGTTTTCTAAAAGATACCATACCTTCACATGGAGGAAAACACAATCTTTAGAAGTTCCTCAGTAAATAAGTGCAACTAAAATTCACCTGAACCATACAATACTGTACTCAAAAGCAGGAAGATTCATATATCAGAGTGTATATAGATCCATACAGTGCTTAAAAGCAAGCATATACATTCTCTGCTTATGATACAAAGGAGAATGGAAATAGTGACAGCTATTACATAGGTGACCACATACAGCCTTTTAACCGTTCATCATTCCTTAGTAACTTTTGAAGATTCAGTTGCTCAAATAATGGAATGATTGTTTATAGCAAATAGTTCCAAATAGTTTGTGGGTTTTTATATATATTTATATGCATTTATATAAATGTATCTATATAGAGACAGAAAATACGTTTACACTTAAAGAATTACTTACTCATCTTAAAAAAAAAAAATAAGCACAAGCCATTGAATTCACATAGACAAGTGCTGTCAAACTAAATAGAGCTTTGGTTATTCACAATCTTAAACCAGCATAACTTTAGAAAACATGGCACACAAAAAAACCCTAAATTTTCAACTTTTTTACTCAAGGGAGAGACACTTCAACTATTGAAGTTGCAAAGAAGCATGGAATTTAACCTGTTTGGTATCTAATTTTAGGATAGGAATATAGAAGGGGTAAGTGCATTTCTGAAATAACGTACAAGTATAGCTTTTTAATGCATGCTCATTATAATTCCTTTTACCTTTAAAATAATTCTTGTTGATTTTACACTGAGCATTGTATTCCACCCTGCCATTAATTCTTTCCCCTCATACTCTTCAGATCTCTTTCTGCTATCCATCTCCTAATTAGAGGCAGAATGCAGTGGAGCATGAACAGATACAGATGGCAAATCAAACACAACAGAAATTCGAAAAACTACCCATGCAAAGCAAGCCATAGTAGCTCATGTTTATAAATTGTATGAAACAGAACCATATAAACAGTATTTTTTTCCTTTCTTAGGTTTGTGTAACTAATCCAGTAAAATAAAGTTTTATAAAAATTCTAGATTATAGGTGAAAAACATTGAAGCTTGTAAAAGAGGATGGCTACAAGACTTTTAAGGCAAATTTCTTTCTTCAAGAGAATTATTGAAAATGTCCTAGACAATACTGACAAGTAATAAGGCTCAAAGTATTTAATGTTTGATTTAGAATATTTACAGTTCAGTTCAGGTACAAACCAATATAACATAAGAGATGCAGGTCATTTTCTCTAGAATTAAAACAAAAGAGAAAAACTTTAACTAGAATATTATATGCCAAAGAGAAATATTATTTAAGCAGAGACCATACCACACTGAAAGGGACCGTTTTGTTTTTCAGTGTTGTCTAATTTTAGTTTTAAGGTCAGAGATACTGCAAGTAGAGGACAGGTGTTTATGCAACAACCACACTGGATTCCTAAAGTGACCTTTCTGCTAAATAATGTATCAGTTGTGAATAATTGTGAATGTCAGGAATGATCCGCAAACCTGAAACATTTGAGATTCCTTCCTTAGTAAGGAAAAAAAAAAAAAAACCAACTAAACTAAACTAAAAAAAAAATAGACAAGTTATTTTATGACCTCATACTAACTCAGTTTTTAATTCAGACTTCTATAGCTGAACTGAGTTTGCAAGGGTAAAAACTGGCAAAATTACAGATGTGCAAAAATGGCATTAGTAAAACTTGGTTCCTTGAAGCTGTTCCACGGTAGTCTCTGTATGCTGGGGACTACAGATTATCATATACACTTCAATTGTTTGAAGTGAAAAGTAAGACTGGAGAGAAGTCTTGGAAAAGCTGGAAAGGCACATACATGGTGCTTCCTGTTCCTACTCCTAATCCATTTGTCTATTTAGAATTAATGCTCTGCAGAAGCAAAGCTAAATTGATTGTTGCACAGACACATGATGCATAGCATCTAAAAATCTACTCAAACCTGTGACGTCCAAGACCTGCAGAAAATAAACAAAAAATAAGGCATGCCACAAAAATAATCTTAGTATCACTTGTTTCCCCTTAGAAATACCATGTAGTATTTGGTGAGATAAGCTAGGAACATACACTAACATAATGACAACTGCCTATATACTATAATTTATATTAAATAAAATGGTTGAAAAAAAGACTACATAATGACTACATTCACAAAACTGAACAGGGGTTTGTGTTGCCATTCTGTGTTAGTGTAGTGAGGGCATGGTGCAGAATAAGGGAACGCTCATGTTAATAGCTGGCTTTCAAATAGCCAGAGGTATTGACAATATGAACATAACTTCCTGAGAGGCAGGTACTATCTTTTATTTATTGATACCTGTATGAGCAAGGAGCCTGACACTATAGTCATTAAATACAACTACTGACATTTGGGCCATGAAAGTTTGTAGTCTATTTGATGTTGATGTATAGAAATGACATGAATATCAGTGGGTAATCTGTGCATTAAGCAAGGAAAGAATGTGCTATTTCAGGGGCACAGGAAACATAAAATTTGTAATTACAAAAATGTCTATTACTCCCCTCGTTAAGGTAAGTTCATAATTTGTCATCCTTGAAAAACCTTGAGAGACTATTGAACTCACCCTCTGCCCTCGCAACTGGCTATGCAAGAACTTGCCAAAAAGAAATATTTTGTCCTATAATAATTACTTCCTAGTATCTGGTGTAGTGCTGAATTTTGGATTTAGGATAAGAATCCACTCCTACAACACCACAGGCCATTACACTATTAGTGTGATGGGCCAGAATGATGTGAGCTTTAATGAGACCACCATCGATGTCACAGTGAAACGTCGGCTCCATGGGCTGACCATCAATGCCAGCAGGACAGTGGTGCCATTAAATGGCTCGGTGAGTTTTGTAGCCATGCTTGTAGCTGGCAGTGCCACCCGCTACTCATGGATCCTCTGTGACCGGTGTACCCCTATCCAAGGCTCCTCCACAATTTCCTACACTTTCCGGTCTGTAGGCACATTCAACGTCATTGTGACAGCAGAGAACAAGATCAGCTCGTTGCAGGACAGCATCTATGTCTATGTCCTGGAGCAGATAGAGGGCCTGCAGGTGGCTAGCAGTGACCTGGTGGAGGACGTCTATTTCCCAACCAACAAAACACTCCATTTACAGGCGGTGGTGAGAGAGGGAACAAACATCTCTTACAGCTGGGTAGCTCAAAGGGATGGCAATGCTGTGCAGACCTTCACTGGGAAAACCATCTCCTTGACTATCCTAGAAGCTGGAAATTATACTGTCTATCTGAAAGCCACTAATATGCTGGGAAGCGCAACTGCTAACAGGACACTGGAGTTCATTGAGAGCATCAGTCTTTTAAAGCCTTATGCCTTCCCCAACCCAGTTGCTGTCAATGCCTCTGTTAACATAAGTACCACCATAACCAGTGGCACT
>JAOXNG010000001.1:111251801-111262145 GCA_028566535.1 Scolopax minor
GGGGGCTAAGAGAGATCAATAACCTTTGGGGCAGTCAGGCCAGGCCAAAGAGTTTTCTGAACTGTTCCACCTGCTAATGACACACCTCTGCAATCCCACCTATATAGCTTCAATAGTCTTTTTTTATTGCCTTGCAGGATGGAAAATTCTGTAGGTGGCTCTGCCACACACTATCCCTTACAGTAATTCTCAGCATTTTCACAGCCTTTGGTGATTAGACCTCCTATAGCTAAAAATATACCACACAGTCTAAATATGTAACAGACAATATATGCCTGCATACCTCACCTATCTAAATATATGACTACATACCTATCCAATAACTGCTACAAATACGAATCATAACATTTCTCTGTAGACAACTCTCACAGTAGGTTGCACTCAGTCACCGAAGCAAAGAAGGAAAGTCCCAGCCTAAAGGTAGCCATTTCGCTGTGTATAGATCTCCTTGTTGAGGTTTCTTAAATACATTTTAATTGGCTGGCTGGAAAAGAACACATTATATTCCTACACACATACTTGCACATATATGTATGTGCATATATGTATGTAGCTATTAGGAAGCACCTATTTCACCATTAATTGTACTAAAAGGTTTATTGCTGACAGTTTATCCAAAGCAGAGCTAAACAAAGAGCATGCAATTTTTGTTCAAAGAATTAAATGCTGAAGTTACCAGATCACATGAAAGCACCTGTTAAAATGTTACAAAGACTACATTCACTATGGAAAATTATTTTACTGCTTATCTACAGTTGTCAACAATACCCACAAACAACAGTAAGCTTGCTGTCCTCAACCACCTGGATTTAACATTTTCTTTTTCCCAAAGTCAAAAACAGTAGTGTCACCTGTTAGTTCAGGGGCAAAACTGATGCTGAATCCAAGTGGCTGAAGATGCTTTATTTCATCTGTGTTCCCTACTCACTTGCATTGCTAGCATGACATAAAAGGCAATTTAAACTATGATTTCTATTTCAGTAATGCTTTTCTTTTCCATGCTAACCAAACACCAGATGATGTTAAGGTATAAGTAAGCAAAAGTGAGGCAGCTTCATGCAAAGCTTGAAATGTTTTAGCTTTGCTGCAGTAATAAGGCATGCTAAAAAAGCATTTTGTTCCTATCTGCAAACGTAGTATAATCTACCTCACCTGCTTCCACACAGATTACTGGAATATGCTCCCTAGCACCCTTAGGCATCTATTCTGTGCTGCTGTCCCCAAAACTATCAGGTATGAAGTGTGATACTTTTGCCTATAGACAAACCAAGATTCAGCCCAAGCCAAATGCATCACTGCCTGTTGAGTTCCCAGCCTGTCCCCTCCAAGGACAACTGAACAAGGAACTGAGTTTATGATCTGATCATTTTTGATGGCTCATACACATGGTAACCTCTGGCAAGCTTATGGCACACTTACAGGGGTGGGCCAGATTTTGTGCTAACTTTAATTCTGTGCCAACTTACTAAATTTTATTGGATTGTGTGGGTGCAAGACAGCCCAGTCTCTGGATCTCTCTCTTTTTTCTTTCGTTGTTGTTGTGTTGGTTTTTTGTTTTTTTTTGTTTTTTTTTTTTTTAAACAGGACAGAAAGGAGATCTCAGTAAAAACATGAAATCTGCCTACATCCAGGAAAATCCTCAGGAGGCTTGACTTAGTTGGAGATGGTTGTTGTAGGAAAGCTATAATTAAGCAGTTGCAACAGTGATGCTGACTTCTCACAGTAGAGGATGCACATGTTGACTGAAGTTTCTATGAACAGCACTGATTTGAGTCCTCTGTAGGTAAAATTGTAATGGTGTTTGACTGACATCACAGCAACAACCATGGCGTGCAATGCTTTCTCAGAGTTTCAGTTTCCCCATGAATTTGGGATGCATTGGTGTCCCTTTTAAAATAGGTCTAACAAGCTGTACTACTTCCCTATGTTTAAAAGAGTATTCAGGAGATGGAATTAGCACATTTATGTTCATCTCTCTCTTCCTTTCCCAAACAATATTATTTTTGCTTACATGTCTTTAATCATCTAATGTAAAAATTTTGGTATGCCTAGACCAAAACTAGAAAATCTTCAAATAAGTCTTTTTCTATCGTTACTTCTGCTGGAAGTCTGTAAACTGGTAATCCATTAATGTCCAATTCTGTAACGATATGGTCACACTAAAGTAATCTGGAAGCCCAGACTCTGAAGTGTTTCTCTCTGATGTTCCAGACCAAGTGTCCCACATGAAATTAATTGTGGGATAGGAAAATACTCGCACAATGGTACAACTTCTCAAGGGTATCACACACACAAAAAAAATCTGCATGCACCTGTGAGGAAACCCCTGTAAGATACAGTTAAGATACATATTAATTTTGAAAATTATTTCCCTTAGGGAATTGTGTAAGACTCATGTCACAAAAACCACAGCATTTACCCTCCAAGAATTAGCCAGGGCTCAGTCCTGTAAGGTGTGGGGTGGGATATAAGCCTTCTTCTCAGGAAACTGCATGTCTCCTGAAAACCAAAGATGCTGTAAAAAGTTCTTTTTGCTGCCACTGCTCCTTGTCCCCTGTAGTGTTATTTGTGACTACACCTACTCTGAGCAAATCCATCAGGGGAAAGGAGGAACGTCAGGATGAAGTTTCTCTCCCCACATGGTTCAGATGGCTGGCTTTCACCACTCATCTCACCGGCTCCGGCTCTGCCTGACTTGAACAACTGGCTAGGAGTTTCCAATTCCAGTAGATCTTGGATGCCGGTACAAGTCATGGTGGTGGTGTTGACTGAGGTGGTGATGATGCTGCTGGCAGTTAAGGGGTCATTTTTTTGATCAATTATTTTACGGTTACTGGTCATGTAAGATGCTCTCTGCACTGTCCAAGTCTCTCTTTATAAAACAACAGTTTCAATGTTTTTTTACCTCTTCTGCTTCAATCAGGATGCCTAGAAGAGGAGCCTTTAACATTAACATAGCTCACCTTCCACAACCCTGCATAAGCACTTTTCTGGGAATGTGAGCCAATGAGCTGATGCTATGATTGTGTGAGGTAATTCAACTGGTATTTGGAAAGAAATAAAAGAGACCACCGTAACTTCCACCATAATCTCACAGAATTGTTAGAGTTGGAAGGGACCTTAAAGACCACCAAGTACCAACAGTCCATCATAACCCCTTAGAGCATGTGGGCCTTACTTGTCCCCAGGTTGTCCGAACTAGAAGGTGCTCACCCTGACATGTTTCTAGGAGGGATCCCAGTTCCTCAAGGAATGAGATCAAATAAATGAGTACATTTTATGCTATCTACATATAGGATTTACTGAGCTTTTATCTTGAGCTCTCATTACTGTGCTACCAACTAACACACTACATCAGCCCGATGAATGCTGTTTTAACTTCCTCCTAGTGCAACAACTTTATTTCTTAAGGCTGTAAAACTATGCCTTCTGCAATTACAGGATCACAAGTTCATCTTGTGAAATCAGTGTTGGAAGAAAAATGAGCTCGTATAAATCATACTAGACAATCACCTAAACATATCCTGGATCTTCTAGTGTGGTTGCATCACTTTAGTGTTCTCATGCTAACATGCGTCATTTCTAAACATAGGCTTTACTAAAGGACCCATGTCATAAAGAAAAATATCCTCTTACTCTGTTTAGTATAGCCATTTGAATAGGACTAGTCACTAAACAACTCTTAAGCAGTCAATCATCTGAACTGAACCTGCCCTTGTAGCTTCCACTTAGTTCCAGGCAAGAACTAATGGTGCTAATAACTCCTCCATACAAGGATATCTACTTAACACTGGAAGACTTGGGCAGTATCCATACAGCTTCCCACAAACAGGCTATAAACAACTTTCTGCAGGCTCTTCTTTATATGGATGACTGAAGAGAACATACTTAGCAGAGAGAGGACAAAAACCAAAGTGCACTTCCAAAGGACGACCTGCTCTTTTTGATGTATGATTTTTCAGCAAAACTTTCTAGTATAACTTCCTAGTTATAATTTCCTTTGGAAGACATCATTCTCCTGATTCAATACAGGCCGATGGAGTAGTGGTGGCTGTATCATATATGACCTTGCACAACATTACTCACACTTTCAGATGTGGTGCTTCCCACAGCCTGCTCTCTTCTGCCTGCTCCCCAGGTAGGAGCCAATACGCTTAGCATGCTCAGCTCTTACAGTCTCACTTATATTTTCCCTTAAGGATGGTAGCTTAAGGCAGAGTGAAAAAAATAAAGATTCTCTATCTCGTGAAGACTGTCCACTAGCACATTTGTCCAATATTCCAGCAATAAATTTCACTGTGGACAGAATTTTAGACTATGACAACCTGATGAAAGCAAGTGTATCAGGGCTTCAGGATGCGAGCATCATACTTCATGTAGTATGACTGGCTGTTTGCAAAAGACAGTGTTACATAGTTAGTGTACACTGTTACAAGACACTGTTCTCAAATTGAGCATAACAAATGAAATATGTATTTCAGTGGAAGGTATGGAGAAATAATAAGCAGGTCTCTTAGTCTGCAAGTAAGTTTTAGATATAGTAAAATAACAGGTTTTGTATGCAAATCAGGAAAGAAAACATAGGAGTTTAACTTTTTTTTTTATATGGCCCATAATAGAAACAAAACAAAACAAACAAACAAAAAAACACTCAGAACACCCCACCAAAAAACCCTCAAACCAAATGTGCAAACCTGAAAATCAGCAAATACAAAGTAACTATTCAGTGTCATTATGCCTTTTTTTATCGCTTCCATTTTGTTGAAGCATTACTGATTTTAAGAGAGTTGCTTCTGATTTACATTACACTAAGAGCATCAGGTCAAACTAATTGCTATATCTTATTTTCTTTCCCTGCTACAAAACGTCTGACCTAGACCGTTCAACACATGAGGATGTGACTTGTGGAAAATACAAACACAGCATTTTCAAAATAAACAAGAATGCATAAATAGCTACACTGGATAAGGTTGAAGATCTGGCCAGCCCTGTACCCTGCCTCTGGTGGGGTCAGGAACTAGCAGAGTATTAGAGTATAGGGAATATACAACAATATTCTTTTGCTTATTCATCTGTGTTTCTGGCAATTTCAGCGCGAGCATTTCCTGTACAAGGGGTTGTACCCTCATCTCTGTATGTTACAGCCTTTCATGAACTTTCCTGCAGAATTTCTCACACTTTTTCAATAAGCAATTTATATTTCCAGCATCCACAACACACTGTTCTACATTTACAGTGAAATGGCATGAAAGTATTATATTAAAAAGTACTACTGTCTGCTTAACTTAAAACTTGAACTGCAAAAATTTATTGTAATCATTTTTCATTGTACATTTTATATCTAATTGATATCAATTTTGTTAAACTGGGCAGCAACATTACTACAAGTATTTGGTGATGTTTCAGTCCATGATATATAATGAATGTAAAAATGTAGAATTTATCTCTAACCCTTCCAGATTGTCTATACTCCAGGAACAACAAGTCATGACAGCTGAACACTTTTATACCATTATATGGGATTGATTTACCCAAAACACTCATATAATTTTCTAATAGTTTGTGTATATTACATAAAAATGTATTATAGTTGAGAGAACTTGGAAGTTATTAACACAAGTAGAAGACTAATCTATGTTTTAGCATATTTCTGATTTTACAATAATAAAAAAGAAAATAAAATTTAAAAAGTGTGTGCCCACTGCTAATGAATATTAATAGCCTAATAAAATGTAGTTAATATAACAAATTCACAAAAAATTTATTTGGGTATGTATTTGACTATGTGATGATAGGTAATAACGAGAAAAGGGTAAAAAGTATCGCATGCAGTTTTTAGGAAACTATTCAGCTTAAATCTTCGTCTGTTTGTATTTTTCTTATGTGACATTGTTTGTATTGACTGACTAAAATATGGGAATATTTAATGTTTCATAGCTCACAAATCAAGTATTAGTGAAAATAAAATAAATAAAAAGTATCTTTTGAGTTAATAGCCTGTCAGCATTTATTTTGAGTACAGTTATTTCTTAGTATTTTAGGTAGATCATACATCTTGAGGAGAGCATATATTACATATCGATGAACATGTAAGAATTACAGCTACCCTACAGTACAGTATGCAAATCATAACACACATAGAGAAAATAGCAAGACCCCATCCACAGTCTCAAGGTATAACAATGTTCATAATAAATCAGAGGTCGAGAAAACCCAATATCCTGTCAGTGGTAAGTAAGAGATGTAAAAACAATGATAAGGCAGACCCATGGTCATACCACCAAGCTGGCTGGGGGATGGACTGTGCGGGCTCTGTCTTTGGAGTTATCAAGGACTATAAAAAAAAAGATGAGCAGCCTGGCTTATCCTGAAGCTGGCCTTGTTGTGGGTAGGAGGCAGGACTTGGGACCTCCTGAGGGCCCTTCCCACCTGATTGTGATTCCTTTTCAGTTTCAAGCAAATGTCGATTCAAGCACATCCCTTCCAAGCAGGGGAGTCTTTAAGACCCCTTGGCGGACCTTTTTCCTAGAAACTTATTTTAGATCTTCAGCAACAAACTAATCTCCATTACCTGCTTGACATTTTTAAATCCCATTGCCAGTATTCAGTATAAGCGGCACTTAAATTTTAAGGGGTTTAATTTGGTTTTAAAGATTCCTATCAAGGACTCCCAAGACCAAGGTAAACTTGCCATGTTAACTGTATCTCCCAAGTAATCCCAAATTCATTCTCCCTGAACAGGGGACATAGAGATATTTTATTTCTTAGTCATTATTTTGGTGATGTGTTATAGAAATCTAGGAATCTTCAAACTTTTTCTTCTCCCCCCACCTTTGAATAGGAATAACTCCTTGAACTAGAACTCTGTTCAACTGAAACTGGAATTTCAGATGGGCCTGAGAATCACTTGGAACTGATGAGAGGCTCCAAACTGTTAAAATTCTGTCATATTCTACGTTCTCCACCAGAAGTCAAAAGAAGCCTCTCTGAGTATGTTTACATATCAGTGCAGCTGATAAATGACCAATGAAGATCACACTCAACTCCCTCCACCATAATTAGTATGTACATATTTGACTGGTTTCTCATCTCTAATCTTAATATTCCTCTGTCTTGGGAATTGAAGATCAAATCCACACTATTCCTCCCAAAAAGCGTTATGCATAGACTGAAGAAAGGGGGGGAAATAACCAAGAATATGCAGTGACTGGAAGACACCTTTCTACTTTTTTACACCAACAGTCTATCTGAATGCATGTCACAAGGGAAAGGCATGCCATCAAAGAAATTGTGGGGAAGTGGTTAGAGAAAAGCACCTCTGCTTTTGACCTCCATCCAGCTTCATTAGTCTTGAATGACATATACAAGCCATCAGAGACTCGTTAAATATATTCCTTCAGTGACACTTGATGGACTCACCTTTTAAAGAGGATCTCTGACACTGAAGAGGACTGAAAACTAATGTCAGTGCTATAGATGCATGCTGCATAAAGGATTTCTGTGCACAACCTAACCTGGCTTCCCTGCCCTATGCTTATATTACCTCTAGAAAAAACTGGGGAATACTTTAGACATTAAAATCTTGCTCCATCATCTACTCTATATACATGTACATCTCAGCTGCATAGAATCATAGAATCATCATAGAATCATAGAATCATCTGGGCTGGAAGGGACCTTCAAAGGTCATCTAGTCCGACCCCCTTACAGTCACAGGGACACCCCTCCCTTCTTTGTTTACAATGTTAGCATACAAATATTTCCACGCATTTACCTAGCTTCTGCACCTAGCATAGAACCCATACTTTGCTTCAACTTGCTCTTTAAAAACTTTGCAATCTTTCCCTCAATAAACTTTTAGGAGTGAATCTGCTGGTGCTTCTCAGTCTGCTGGATACAAGTTGTTGTTCTCTCATGCCAGGCAATGACAAAGGACTTTGACATCTCAGCAAGGAGTTCATCATTGTCCCACAGTGATAGCCTGATATGAAAGATTCATGCACTCTCATTCACCAGCAGTAAGTGGTGATGGTATCCTTTTCTGTCTTATGATGTTTTACCTTTTATAGACATATTCTGTCAGCTTAACGGCCCTGAAAGATTTATCTAAATTTGTTATCTAGTGATAGAAGTGTGCATTAAAAGTGTTAGGATTGTCATGTGCATGAAACACAAGTTTCTTCATTCCTCCCTCTCCTTCTCTTGCTCCCTCCTACACACACATAAATGTATAAAATAGATAATAAAAGTCTGTTAAACAGATAATAACAATACACATTTAGGAACTCATGCTTATTGGACTGCTATCTGAACTGTATGTAAATAAACTAATATAGCTCTAGTTTAATCAATTCAGTTCTTAAAAATATACAAAGGAATGCTGTGTAAAAACACATGAATTTGTGATGAAATTAAAATTCAATTTCTGCAAGTTAATTTTTTTTCTTCCTATAAAGACGTTTACCTACTGCACACTGCCACAGCAGAATGTATCAGTGTATATGGATGTACAGGTTTAAAAACTTTTCAATGTTCTTAATATTGATAATATTCTTAATATTGATAATATTCTTAATATTGTCTTCTGCTTATTTTGCAAAAGATAATTTGAAGGCGATAGAATGCAGTGTTGACAGGCAGTTTTTTTAGGATACTGTGAAAAGAAATGGTGCAAGAAAAGTTTTGTTGAGTGTTCTTGTACTAAGCTGTCTTTTGCATCTCCGAAGAGCAACACTGCTTTAGAAAAGTAATATGTTTGTGTCTTTTCTGGGCCATGCAGAAATACAAAGTATTATTTCTAGACTGAATTAGAAACCTCCTTTCCTTTTCTGCCAGTGTTTAGGTATTTTTCTTTTTTGTTGTTGTTGGTTTGTTGTATTTTTTAGTGGATTTTCTCTTCAGAGTTACACCTGTGACAAAACTAACTTTGTAAAAATCTTTCGTTTAGGGTACTTTGATCAAATTTCAATGCTTGGATATAATAGAATGTACGTAAACTGATATATCATGAGATCATCACTTCTGACTATCAAATAAAGATATGGCAAGCCTTATGATACGAATGTGGAATACTTTGTCATTTTACAACAGTATTGTATATGACAGCAGACATAAAAGACAGAACTCACTTTTTTTCCACAGTATGTCTAAAAAAACTGCAGTGCAGGTAAAGATTTTTTGGCTAGAAAGAAAGACTTTTGAAAGAAGAGCTACAGCTTTGTTGGTGACTTCTGACAGATGAATGCTTTGACAATACCCTAGCTTTTTATATAACCCCAGAATGGACTGAGTTTGCATACGTAAAGTAAAATTTTGCACAGTACGATCGTTCCTTTCTATCATGTTTCATACTTTGATTTTGCAACGACGAAAAACCTTTTAATGTTATTAAATAATTCAAGTTGAGCCTTTAGTATTTTACAGTGTTGCCTTTTATCACAAGATTTGAACACAAACTTTACACTAAGAAGATATGGACAATTAAACAGATTGAACACTACCATATGTGTAGAATGACTGTGTTTTAATTCTCCTCATTTACATTTTTAACATTAAGGATTTTAAACACTCAGTTTGTTTATACAGTATTTTAAAATGCTTTTAATCTTAAATAAGCATGTGTATTTTCACCTCTACAGATAATCACTCCTATGAGGTAATCACCAGCAAGGCTAGTTACAATCTTGTCATTATCTAGCCAGTCACAATCATAAATTTAAAAGAGCAGTATGAGGAAACTGCTCTTGGAAGTTCATAAGTAGGTGGGTTTTTTCTATGAAAAAGACGTTTTTTATTGGTAAAGCATTCATTATACTCATGGTTGCACAGCATAGCTATACACTTTATGAAGGGGTATCTTTGCTGATATGTTATATAGACAAGCTACAAATGATCTCCAAAGAGCTAAATCTGATTCTGATAACAGTTTGATCATGGCAACAGGAAACTTAAGACAAACTCAACACCTGACTATTTACATCTTTTATAGCCTATAATTAACTCTTAAGTAACTTACTTTTGTGTACAAGTAAAACATCAATAAATAAATTTTATGGTTATTATGGGTGGACTGCTTTCATGGAATCACGGAATTGTCAGAGTTGGAAGAGACCTCTAGAAATCATCTAGTCCAACTCCCCTGCCAAATCAGGATTGCCCAGAGCACATCACTCAGGACTACATCCAGGCCGGTCTTGAAAATCTCCAGGAAAAAGGGACTCCACAACCTCCCTGGGCAGCCTCTTCCAGGGCTCTGTCACCCTCACCATAAAGAAGATTTTCCCTCATATTTGAATGGAACTTCCTCTGTTCCAGCTTGAGCGCGTTGCCCCTTGTTCTATCGCT
>JAOXNG010000001.1:111321277-111332202 GCA_028566535.1 Scolopax minor
AACAGGACTGGGCCTAGTATTGACCCCTGAGGGACACCACTGGTCACAGGCCTCCAACTTGACCCTGCTCCATTAATGACAACCCTCTGAGTTCTGTCCACAGCCAGGACTCAACCCACTTCACTTCCCCCTCATCTATCCCACACTTCCTTAATTTTCTAATGAGGATATTGTCGGAGACAGTGTCAAAAGCCTTGCTGAAGTCAGGGTAGATGACATCTGCTGCTCTCCCTTCATCTAGCCATCTACTTATAACATCATAGAAGGTTATCAGATTGGTTGAGCATGATTTACCCTTGGTAAATCCATGTTGATCACTTCCAATAACTTCTTTGTCTTCATGTGTTTGGAGATTTTTTCCAGTATCCCATGAATGACAATCTAATAGCATTTATATACATGTAACCCTAGATTAAAAATTAAGTAATAAATGCTGACCAAATTTATGGTAGACATCTTAAAGGCACAGAAATAGTTTTGTTGTGAGAAAACAGTTATTGTATAATGTTACTGCACAGAATAGTGAGGAAACAAGTAGGTTGCACAAAGCAGCTCACTGCAAAATTTGTCATGGTATTCAAATTGCCAAGTATAGATTCAGAAAACATAGAAACCTTAACACCGTGCAGCCAAATACTGCCCACTTATTCATATAAGGATAATTCATCTGCATTTATGCACAAAAAGTCATCATAACAGATTGCATGTTTTGATTATGTTGTATTTTGATAGTACTGTCATTAATGGATTTCTGATTCAGTAAGTCATAGTAATACCTATCTTGACTAAGATTATAAAACAGCCGATTAAATATAAACTAGTATTCAAATATTAACATCCAATAACAACTATTAAGACAGTTGGAATACTGTCTCATTTACTAGTTGAGAGGCCTACATGTGAGCATGATAAACATTTGAAGATAAACTAAATAATCAATTAAAGCAAGAGTGAGATATGGAAATCTCAGTAGATAAAACCTTTAAAGTGATTAGTTTCACATGGTAAATTTATTTCTGAAAGGGTTAATACAGGATAAAATAGACTAAATGCCACAGTGTTTAAGAAAACAATCTGATTGCTAACTGGATTTTGTGCTCTTTTTTACATGCAGATGAGAAAGTCTGTGCTAGTAACTAGAGACTATCTGAAGTTATTTGAATAATTATAACATATTTTCTAGTTTAATGTGATTCCAAAGTATTATCCACTATTACACATCAAATTAGACCTTTTCTCATAGAGAGAGAACCAACTGTTAAAATGATTGTTACAGTTACAAAATATTACAAGTAACTTTGGGGTTTCTTTACTAGCAATTTCAAAGAATGAGTTATATTTATACTCTGTTGTGGTTTAGCCATAGCCAATAAAGAACTGCATGGCCATTTACTCAGACACCTGCTGGGAGGAGAATGGAAGAAATAGGCAAAACTTGTGGGTTGAGAAAAAGGCAGTTTAACTGAACAGCAAAGGAAAGAGGAAAAAAACAACAATAATATTGATAAAGGAATATACAAGCACGAATAATGTACACCTGTTCATGGACTGGAACACAGAAAGCCCAACTGGCTCCCCAGCAGCAACTCCTGCTGTATACTGTGCATGGTATCACATGGTATTAAATGCCCCCTTTGGCTACTTTGGGTCAGCCAGTCCCAGCTAATTGTGAAAATTAACCCTATCACCACCAGAAACAGGAAAGAATCAAATAAACAAACAACATATGCCTGGATTGCATTTGAAAACAACTTTGTTAGAAGTTTATTAGAGTGAATGATAACTAATGTAATGAAACAGAATTTGAATGGAAAGATTAAAATGTTATCTTCCATAGATAATGCTCTTTCCACAGACGGGCTTATTCATGCCTTCCATATTTAACAGATATATAGGAAACAAAATATGTCTACATTTATAAAATATATTACATCCAGTTTGTTACTTGATATGAAAATTCCATAGAGATACTGACTGCATTTGCAGAAACTCAATGAGACATTTTCCAATGACCTACCAAATGTTACAACAGGGACTTACATGCATCCTTGTTTAAAGATAAAGGTATTTGTTTGTACAAATATGAATATGCACAAATATAGATATGATGACTTCAGTCTAAACAATCAGAAAATCTAACTTTAAAAGATTAGTTTTAAACAAAGTGAGTGCACTGATGGCAATACAGAACTGAATAAAATTTGCTGATACAATTGTTTTAAAGTCACATTCAGTATCAGTTCAAGGTTTGTGAACCATGTAGAAAAAAATCTGTTCTAGTAGTGGGGAAGAATAAGACAATAAAACTGAATGACGTGTATTGGGTATACATGGCAAGATTTTGGTAGTAGGGAGGCTACAAAGGTGGTTTCTGTGAGAAGCTGCTAGAAGCTTCCCTCCCAATGACAGTCAGCTCCAAGAAGGAGCCACTGCAAGCCAAGTCTGAGTCCATCAGCAACAGTGGTAGCACCAGTAAAGTTAAGCCTGAGAAGAAGTGAGGGGTAGTAGAGTGGTGTGGGTTTGTTTTTTGTTTTTTTAAGATTTGATTTTATTTCTCATTATCCTACTCTGATTAGATTGGTAACAAATTTAATTAATTTTCCCCCAAGTTGAGTTCTGTTTTGCCCATGACTGTAATAGCTGTGGGATCTCAACCCACAAACCTTTTGTCATATTTTCTCTCCCTGTCTCCAGCTGAAGAGGGAAGTAATATAGAGGTTTTTGTGGGCACCTGGCATCCAGCCAGGGTCAACACACCACATGAGATTTCTAGTGGAATGTGGCGGAGGGACTATAATAGCTGGGACAGCATCTAGTCTGGGAGAACAGAAAAATTTTGGAGATAGATATGAGTTTCTTGGAGGACTTACAATGAAGATTTACTTTTTTCTCTCCCACACATCACTCCTCCCTCTGAAAATCTCCTTTTGTTTCTTCCCCCATAATTCACACTTTTCAGCTGATATCTTTTCCTGGCAACCCCAGTTTCTGAAATCCTTCTTTGTCATTGTCTATCCATAATGCTTCCCTGTGCCAGCTTGCACCCATGGCACTGACGCTACACTGCTAGCCACCTCATGGGGGCTGCCTACGCAGGAAACAGGGATGAGCTTGCTTGTGGAGACTCATTCTTGTCTGGCACATGTAAAGGACACAGATTTCTTCCTGTAAAAGTCTGCTATTTATTTTGGCAATGTCTTGAGCTGACTCAAGTTGAGAAGTTCAGATGCATGTTGGCAGTAGCAGTTAATTCTGATGACAAAGATGGTTAAAAATGTAAATTCCAGGATGGTATAGCACAAAGACATAGGCTGCTATATACAGCTCAGAGTATCAGCAACCTCTTAGTGACACTAGACACAGAAAATAACATTCTCCACAAATCATTGCTTGTATAGGGTGGTCAGAAGCAATAACTAGAAAAACTGAGCAAGTCCACAGTATCACGGAAAGCATTACTGCAAATAAACATAGCATATTTAGTTTCGTAAGCCCAATGCCAGAACCATTGGCCAAAAAACATGAACAGAAGATTAAAAAAAAAAGTAAATTAGATGAGTTGATTTTTTTTTCTTTAAAAAATAAGTTACTTATGAGATCACATTAACACAGTTACACAGCTTCAATGAGAACAGGCTGAACATGAACTGCTTAAGTAAAATAGAAATTTTCTATGTCTGTGAAACAAAGCAGAATGTATTCCACTCTTCTCTCTTCATTCATTTTCCTTCTAAAAATAATTTTTAAAAAAGCAAGTAAACTGAGATGACAGTGGATTCCTTCTCCTTCATTGAGAAGAAAAGTAATCCCCAAGAATATATATTGTTCTTTGCCAAAATGAGAATTATAATATTGCAAGGTGTAATACACAAAAGTATTGCTATCAGGGTACAACATTATCAGTCAATGTTCTTGCAGCATCCACCAGTGAGGAACAAGCCTCCAGCCATATTCAGCAGGGCTACCCAGTCTGAGCTGCACAGCCAGAAAATGTTGTTACTAGAGAAATCTTTGCATGTTAGAAAAAAGCTATATATTTCCTTGGAGTTACTCTACAGATACATATGCATTGCAGCTGAACCTAATATCGGTTGTCAGCTCTGGTCCAAGACAAAAAACATGGTCTGGGTTACAAATGAAAGCAGATTTTTGTTTTGTCACTGTTACAAGACAAACAAATGCTCTTTGTCCTTACTGCTTTGTTATTTCATTAAAATATCTGACAGCTGGTGTTGGGCAGATGTCATTGAAAAGACTGCTATGATTCAGGTAATTTCATTATGTCTGCTTTCCAGACTTCCAAAATTCTCTCTAGGCAATCTAAAATCCTGAAAGTGGGAAATATCTCAAAAGGTATTTCAGCTGCTTGTTACACTGGGAAATGCAATTATATCTTTTCCCAATTGTAACAAGTATTGTGAATCTTTGGAAGCCATAAGGCTACTGGAAAAATTTTATCACTCTTGAGTAGGAAAATTGTGCCTTATACAACTATCAGGGGCATCAGTCCAAAGGATGGCTAGACTGTGGACCACCAAGCTCCCATGGCTCAGGCTCATCATATGACTGCATCCTATTTCCACATCAAGGAAAAATCTGCCAATAGTCTCTATCTCCTTTCTTCCTTGCAGACCTTCTCCCCAGCTCCCACCCACCAGCATAGATATCTGCAGTATGTCAGCAACAGTCCTGGGAGGGAGGATCACACCCTCTGCCATTTCCCAATAGGGATCATCAGGATCCTAGGACACAGCACAGCCTGTGAACCATCCAGATGCAACCACTTACCAAGACCACCCACCTATGATAGAAAAGAAACAGAAATACACACACAGCAGTATTATGTACTTACAGAAAACACTCCTTTTCCAATACTCCAACAGCAGTAAAACCAATACTGCTTGTGCTCTTACTGTATGATCACATCAGTAGCCCCGATATGTATTAGTTGTTTGTAGCACTTACTTGTTAATGTTAGTAGTGATGTGGCAAAAAGTAAATAGAAATTGTGTGACTATGGTCAAATCAATATAAAAATGTGTGCTAATATTTGTGAATAATGCACTGTGCATGCCTATCTTAACCTGCTGCAAGACATACATATATAGTTCCTGCTACTGAAAGGAATGGAAATATTTCCCCTGTTCTGATTGTTAATTATTCAATAATAAAACTAGTCTTCTTGTTACTCAAGGAAAAAAAAATTAAAAAAATAAAAAGGGAGGATTTACTAGTTACAAATAGAACTAGGTGCCGAAAATTATCCAATAACAAGATTTTGTCTTTGAGAAAAACAAATAAAAGAATACCCCCAAAAGAAACCAGGGAAAGGACATGAAACCTGCTGGAATAGTGTGGTAACAACCCCACCTTCTTCTTGTACACTGTTATTAGTAAATGCCACGGTTGCTGCACCAAAACATATAGACAGAGTTGTTTAACAAAGCACAGTGAGGTACACGCTCTGATCCGAAGGATACACAAGCTCAGCAGCTCAGTCTCCAGTGGGATCAAAAGAATGTTTGACAGAGAAACCTCTCTTCTGACAATATTGTTTGATCTATGTCTCAAGGACAGAAAAGAAATGTTATTTCCATATTCATGCTGACACACAGGAGCTTGCCGGAAGGATGTACTCATAAACAAAGTGCTGCAGACCATGCTATCATCCAGGTCCTATTTTTTTTCCAGATTTCAGGGTAGGTGTAGCTCATAATGCAAAATATTTTATGGTGAGACTAGGGCATACGAAAGTCCAGTAAAGTTATAAAACCCACACAACCTTGGGAGATACTCAGCAGCTACAATAACTTGCTACTCCTGGAAAAGCAGGACATTGTATTTTGAACATACCTGGAAGATATATAAATATAGCCATCCTTTACTTTCAATTATCCATGGGTAGAATCAACCAAGTCTTTAATTTGTAATAATGAATTTTTTTGCCTTTCAGTTTAATTAGTAATGTAGTATTGGTATGATGATTTTAGCAACATGTTCAGGGTGGTTTAATTGTTTTAGTTGTTTTAACAACTAATAGCCCATCTCTTCCACACCAAATTGTCCAATCACCTATATATTTATTTTTGGTCATTTACAGCTTATAGTCAGGCAGTGTGTAATTAGCATTTAATGATGGATGCAACAGAGTCAATCAAATTATTACTTTCTGCTTAAAGTGTGATAGTCCATTCAGAGTGGTAAATCAACTGCTGGCTTTGGCATCTGGGAGATTTGCAGGCAAAGTCCCTACTCTACATTGTTCAGGGCTCATTCTCTCCTTCATCTGTCTGTCTACCTACCTACCTACCTACCTACCTATCAACCTATCTCCATTTTTGTTGAATAAAAATTTTGTCCTGAACCTGAGAAGACTTTCCATATGAATGTTTCATCAATATGATATCTTTCCACATAAAACTTGCATTTTATTTTGGTAACTGGTATTTTCTATGATAACAATGTTTTGCAGAAAAGATTCAGGCAGCTCTATTACTATATTTCAGTTAACCAAACTCACTGATTAAGAATTATGCTTATGAAACTAATCAGACCTTAATAATAAATGTGCAGATGAACCATGAGAGTTGGTTGAACAATTCAGACACAAAGAGAGTCAAATAATTTAGATCTTAATTGTTAATAAAATATTTACAAAGTAGTGTTGATTTCACAATTGTGTTTTTTCCATTATTCAGAACGATGCAGCAGTTCAGTTCTTACAGAAAACAGTCTATGATGCAGTTTTCTTGGAAGGCATTAGTATTGTCCATCATGGCCAGAAATAATTCTATACTCTACATAGATCCTTTTCTTTTTGTATTTTCCTAGAAATTAAAAAGCTGCAAAAAGGACATAAAAGAGAGAGAGATGATTTCTGGAGAGCAGGAAGATTCTGCACTTTATGGAACAACATAGCTGAATGTACATCCTTCTTATGGTCTGGAGATCATTCTCCCTCTGTTGTCTCTTGCTTGTTTGTTCTTTTCTTTGCTGCCTTTCTTTCCTTTCTCTTTACGTTGGAGGTTTTGTTTGGGCTTGTTATTGTTGTTGTTGTCTGTTTCAGTGGTGCCCAGTGAAAGGACAAGAGGTAATGGGGAAAAACTTCAACATAGGAAATTCCATCTAAACATGAGGAGGAACTTCTTTACTTTGAGGGTAGCAGATCACTGGAAGAGGCTGCCCAGAGAGGTGGTGGAGACATTCAAAACCCAGCTGGACATGTTCCTGTGCAACCTGCTCTAGGCTACAAGCTGTTTCATTTATGAAAATAAATTTTTTTGTATTAAAAGCTAAAGACATATGTCAATGGAAACAAATTATGTCCAGCTTGTGTCATACCACACAACTGTAGAGGGAAGAAAGTTAGGAAATTTTTGTTAAATCTACTGACTGAAAAACTGCAGTGTATAAAAATATATTCCTAATATAATGCCAAGACTGTGACAAACAGGGTTTTCTGCATGACAGAGTGGGTATCACCATCTAGAGAGACACATATTAATCACTGATTTGTCATAGGCTTGAAACCTGGTACTCACTCCCCAGTTGTATTTCTTGAATAAGTTACTCCTCCTGTGTGCAGTTTAATGAAACCTAAGGTGTCTGCAAAACAGGTCATATGAGAACGAGTGCAAGGTGCTGGTGATTTATATGTACAAAACATAAATCATGACAGAGTAATGAAAAAAAATTTTCACCAACAGAAATCAACAAAGTAACTTGTTCTGCAGAAAACATTGAGAAAATGTTTAGGCAACAGGTTACAAAACTGCTGTATAGTCACACACAGAGTATGAGTTATGCATGTCACATTTTGGAATGGTTCCAGTAAGCACAGAAACAAAGTAATTTTTCCAGACACTGTTGTGAGCATACCCAGCACTCAAATCTTCTGTGCTCTCAAATCTCATCACAAAATTATCCTTGACCTACTTTGAAGCATTCGGGTGCCAGAGAATTTAAAGTGCTCAAGTATTTGATGTAGCAAGTAGCCTGTCAAAATGGAAAGTAAAAAATAATTTTTCGATGCATTCATCATTGCTTGCATGAACTTGGCATTCTAAATGGCTTTCCACCTGTTTCCTAGAGAGAAAAATTTATCGTAGTGCTATGAACTCCTTTCAATGACCACATTAAATTCAGAGAATAGGTTCTTTAAATTATAGTGGATCTGAAATCTTGGGTAGGAACCTTGTGCAGAATCCCTTACAAGCCTAGACAGAGGAAAGATCAAACTCTATATTTGGAAAACCGAAGATAAATGCAGTTTCTCAGGCATTCATTTTGGTTTATTTTATGAATGACCTATTAAGGTTTTGTTTACAAATAGCAATTTAGCAATTGCTATAACAAAACAGAGGAAACTGCAAATTTGGCCTAATAATTGAAGCTGATTTGCAGTACCACAGGAAAATAAAATCAAAACCTGAAATGCACCAAATCATTTTTTATTCTTTCCCCTTTTCTTACACAGCTTTCATCAGGTTTTGTTAAAAAGGGCAACTACTGTTAATTACCTTGTATAAGTATCTATTTTTCTACTGATAATTCTCTTAGAGTATCCATATTTGCCATCATCAACCTAGGCTGTAATATTATGTGGCGATTCCGTTACCATAAGTCCTTTGGTTGTATTTTAGAGGCAGATCCTGTAATAATCAAACATATTGGAATTTTGGATATAAATTTTAATTCTCTGTCAGTGGTTTACAAGTATTTTCCCAATCCATCCACCGTCTATGACAACACTTTACAACACAGACTCTAGTCTGAGCTACATCAATATATGAAGACAGTGAGATATTTCTGTCAAGAATCATGTAGACCTATACCATGATCCAGAGTTTGGTTATGATAACATGGCATGTGTGTTTCTATGTATTCTTGCATAGTGACTGGGATTAAATTGCAGGACACACTGCAGAAACCCCAAGGAAGTTGAACCAGTGGCTCTATGGCTCTACTCACAGAGGATAGCAGAACAAACTACCATTGGGAGATTAAGCTTGCAGCTGTTTGTAGTAGCAGTGATTTATTTGATTTATTAACTAATTAAGCTCCTTAGCATGCCTGTGTAAGATTTCTAATCATGTTATCCCCTGTAAAAGTTCAGAGAAAGGAAGAAATTTCCTTCAGGATTTTATTTCTCAGTATCATTTCACAGGAGCAGAGAAAACCCTAATCTTTCTCTGCATGTGAACAGGAAAAGAAAATCACTCTTCAGCCATAGATGCCTCAGGAATCCATACTTTAGTTAGCATTTCAGGAGAGAAAGCAGAAAAAGTTGTTATAGCCTATAATAAAATTAATTTTGGTTAGTTTACGTACGTGCTTTAGCTTGAGGGAAGGCAGGCAAATATGTCCTCCTGTATGACCTCCTCAACAGGCAATACTATTCAGGCAAGTGGCAAGGGAGACAAGATGCATGGCTTCTCTCTCGTTCTATGGATTGTGCAGGGCAAACCTATCCAGAAGGGTTTGCAGTATGCTTAACTATGTGGGGACCAAGGATTTTCTCATCAGACTGGATATCCACAATGCCAAATACTCTGTATTCATGCTGCAATGATCCTGCAGTGTCCTCCTAAGCTAAATGCAAGGAAATCATCCACTTCCAGATATCGTCAGTCCTCACCTTGATATCCATTTATAGGGACAGCAGGGCGGATGTAAATCAAGCCAGACTTGTAGAAGGAAAAGATCTTAAAAATGAACTTTTCAAATATGTTTGTACATTGACCTGCAAACTGCTGAAAGATAGCTGTGACTTGTTGGGTGAGGGGCAAGAGATACTGATATTTCTGTAGTATTTTGAACACAATGGATTAAGACTGCCATCTATTGTCTCTGATGCTGTACTTGTGAAATCTTGCTGAGTTATTCTGAACAAGTTCACATCTCTCTACAGCTAATATCCAAAGAACAAAGCTCTTTGTGTGCATGTTTTTCTTCAGTTTTCAGGCTTTTCTGTAAAAGATACCTAACAGACTAAGGTACTGAGGCAGAACACATTCTCAGCAACTGAAATCTTTGTTAATATTTAAATGCATGCATTCTTTGTAGAACAAAGCCTTAAAGGTACCTTTCTTGGGATGGAAGGTGTATTCATGAACGATATAAGTGTATTGGAAAAGAAAAGGAAGTTAATTTATGTTTCAGACATCTGTAAAACAGATGTAAGGAAAACCCTAATCAAGAATTACTTTTTCCCAGTGCATTAATAAGAGATTACATGTATCACCTGAATTTCTTGAAATGAAACCTAAAAGTGACCAACTCAAAACCCAAAAGCAATTAAAACAGCTTTGGGAGTGGAAACATTGATAATTGCGCTCTGCATTATTCATTTCATGGGACAGATTTTGTCCTAAGGAATATTCAAAATGAAGGAAAAGATACAAACTATTGCTAATCACTCTCACCTTTGCAGTAATTTTGAGCATGACATTCCAAGAAAAATACTGACAAAAATGATCCAAATGCAAATTGGATCTTGCTCACTGGGCAAGTTCAGTGTTTCAACAGCCATTAGATGTGATGGGATTACAAAGGAGGATGAGGAAGCCTTAGGGAGAAAAATCCCACTTGGAAAAGTGGGCGCTGTGCTCCATGGCCCAGAGGGAAGGCAGCACGACCTCAGCAGAGCTGGGGGACTCTGCAGGAGGGAACCAGGGGTTAACAGGGAGATTCTGAGTCCAGGTTCCCAGTTGGCAGTTGGTGGAGTCCTTGTCCTGCTACCTGCACAAAAGGTTTGGTTGTGTTTAGTGTTGTTTGGGTTTTTTTTTCAATCCAGTGCTTATCTATCTACTGCAAAAGCCATAAACTCCCCAAAACAGGGATCAGATGTGGAAGAGGTTGCCCAGAGAAGCTGTGGCTGCCCCATCCCTGGAGGGGTTCAAGGCCAGGCTGGATGGGGCTTGGAG
>JAOXNG010000001.1:111345502-111359612 GCA_028566535.1 Scolopax minor
GATAACAGCTTTAAATAACAATAAACATGATGTATCATACCAGAGTTCTTTAAGAATGTTCCACTTACAGGGCTGTTTTACCCACTCCTAAAAATTAAACAGAACTCTAACCCCTAAAATTAAATGCCTTATGAACCATTACAGCTCTTGTAGAATGTTTAGTGACTTCTAGATTAATTTCCTTGTATTGCAAATGTTTGACCACATTTGGTTTTCCTTCATTACACTTGTTCTGCCGTTTTAGCACTGCTTGTTATTTTGGTTACCATCTTTGTTTTTGTTAAAACATGTTTAGGAGACACACAAGTAATTATACTAATGTTTTACTCAAATAAGCCTCACTGATGTCTCCAAAATACCACCTCATTCTCCATCATTTTGGTCATTTCCAGAGAAAGAAAGACACAAAAGAGATGAAGAAACTCTCCATCACCTTTGTCAGATGCAAAAGAAATTGCTGTATTCCTCTAATCTTCTGCACTATTAAATCACACCTTCTGCCAGCCATAAAGCTTATGGTCAAAGGGAGAGAAGCCTCACACAGAGATAGGCTCACAGGCCGCTCTGAAGCTGCACAGCCCAGGAACACACAACAGGAATCTTTTTCTCTGTTCCAGTTATAAATATTTTCTGCATGACCAGGGAACAAGAGCAGGCCAAAGAAGGTAACACCAACTGTAACAATATCCCAAAATATCACAGTTGTTCAGTAAAACAAAGTGTGAACTGCAGAAGAGTAGTCTGGATTAAGTCAGAGATTACAAGGAACACTTGCTTAAACCACTTGTGTAGGTGCCACAGGGAACAATCCCGTGGAGAAAGCAGTGGCTGCATCCATGTGGAAATGAAATGGATTGGTTTGATTTAACTCATGGAAGACTCTTGGCGATACAGCACCGATTCGTGAGCACCTGTATTTCAAACACATTAAATGACTAATTAAACCTTCCAATAAACAGTAGTCATTAGAAGCAAACAATTTAATTAGGACAATCAAAAACACCCTTTTGGGTATATAGGGTGAAAAAGCTACAACCTCCAATAACTCAGAGGTTCTACTTCACGGCTTCAAAGTCATCAAGAATCTCTAGTTTCAGCAAAAGCCCCACTTGGCCTTCTAGACAATAAACTTGACTAACGAACTGCAGCAGTTTCTTTTAAAAATTAGCCAGCCTAAGAGGTGTGTAATCAGTCATGGTGTTGCGCAGTATCCAGAAGTTTCCTATCAAACATCACGTGAAACGGACCCAAAGCCTCCCGTGTGCCGCTCCAGCCCTCGTGGCTCTCGCCACCGCTCCATGACGAGTCAAATGCCACAGGGGGGGAAAGACAACGACACATGCCAAATTACACAAAATACCATAATTATCACCTAATCCTAGGCTCAGAAACGGGACCCTTGCTGAGGCACAAGCCCTTCTACACCATCTACATTTAAGTAATAAGGTAAAACTATGTGAAATGGTTTCCATAATGTTGGTAAAAGCTCAAAGTGGTTTTCATCAACCACAGTATCTCATGAACTGCAGAGAGCTGAATGCCAAAATAGAACTACCAAATCTTTAGCATGCTTGTGAACAATGATCTTCTGGGGTGCATTAAAAAAAGTGTGGCCAACAGATGGAGGTGAGGTCACCCTCCCCCTGGTGAGGCATTCTAATAAAATGCCAGGATAAAAATCTATAATACACTGTAAATTCCATCTCAACACAAGGAAAAAATCCTTTGCTTTGAGGGAGTATAGAGCACTGGAACAGGCTGCCTGAAAAGAGTGGAGTCTCCTTCTCTGGAGATACTCAAAATGCTGGACATGTTCCTGTCCAACCTGCTCTAGGTGAACCTGCTTTGGTGAAGGGTTGGACTAAGTGACCTCCAAAAGTTCCTTCCAGCCCGTATCATTCTGTGATTCTGTGATTTGTGGAGAAAAAGTTACAGAACTTCTTCCCCCAAATAATTCAATGCACAAAGAGCTTCACTGGATTCATTATACATATACCTACTCATGTGAATGAGCCTTTAATAAGACTCTCATCTATTCCCCTTAATAAATTATTAACTTAAGAAATAATTTTAAATTCTAGGGATTTTCTCATGCAGGTGTTCATGTTAGATGCTCTAATAATTCTTTTTACTTTAAACAGAAAGCTATACCATTACAACTCTTTCCTGTGAACTCAGCCCTGTGTATGCTGCTTCAGCAGCACACAGACTGTAAGAACAGCTTCAATGGGTTCTTCCAATTAGCCCATCTCTTTATTTGCTTTTGTGTACATGCACACAGGAACAACTTTGCAAAGATTCTACTTACTCTGCTTGCCACTAAAATTTATTGAACATAGTTAATGAAGATCACAAGAACTAAGACAATCTAATTTGTTCTCTGTTATGGCAGTTTCAAAAAAGAGCTTGTTATGTCTGATGTCCCCCAAAATGCTTCTGAATAAACTAAGTGGAACAGAATAAAACAGCATAAGATTTTTTTTCATTTTTCTCCAAAATCTGTCATTAGTTGCACTGATTAGAAAACTGAAGTAATGTATACAAAGTCAAAACATCCTCTGTAGTTATTGCAGTGAATATATCTACATTATTTGGAATAAGTAGAAAAGTAAAAAAAACATTAGCACCTCTTTTTGACCCAAATAGTGTGTTGTATTAATTATAATCAGTTAGTGATATATTTCTAATTCTGCCTTCATCAGTAATGAACACTTTCAATCTACCCATATGTCTTAGTTGACTGTTTACTCACAAAGAGTGATCTATTTAAAATTATTTGGTGCACCAAGTTGAGTGGTGAGTTTCTGTGACTGTAAGCTACTGCCCACTTCATGTTTGAAGGGTTCTGTTTCTTTTATTTTTCTAATTATACTGTATGACTTCTTTGAAGACTCTGAGTATTAGTTCTGTTCTTTGGTTTGAGGATCTAAGCTTCATTTATCTGTAAATTATCCCCATGAACTGAAGCTGTTTGCTGTTTGAGGATTCTGTCCTCCAAAAAGCAGAAATAGCATTTCAAATAAGCTGATACAGAGCCCTTCTGTCAACACATCTGTCTTCTATCAGTCTCTTTGTCATGCTACCGGACGCAAATCCCCCACCCTGACAAAAAATAAAGCATTTCTGCTGAATTAATTGGCAAGATTTAGTTCCATGACCATTGTGTTTCCTCAGCACTCATATTAATACCAGTAAGGATGTAGAGCATATGTGACTTGATTTGTTACTTCTTCAAGGTGACAGCTGTTTTGCCTTTTGCAATATTTCAGGCTTCCTTTTCTAAAACTGGTTCACTTTCAAAGCTAGAGAGGGCAATTCTTACAATTGTCCTTTTACCATTTTTTTAAACTGCTAAGTAACAAAACAGCTGTTCTGACGCATTAGAAGTAGTGACCTAGAGCAGCAAAGCCTGTACTCTCCCTATTGCTGAAGGCTGTGCTGTGCCAGTTGTTTTAAAACAACATACCCTTGCTGTTTTCCCTGCTGTGGAAGCATTGCCAGCACAAATGGCTTACTTTCTTTCTAGGATGATGATGTTGTGTAGCCACCATGTCCTAGCTAGGATATCTTTAACAGAGAATACAGAGGTTTAACTTGAAGACCCATACCTACCTATTATGACATCTATCTCAGGAACTCAACAAGGTTTACTTTTTGCATTCATATAACCAATGAATCTTTGCAAAAATCATGTGGGGTTTGCAGGTTTTTTGGAGGTGATAGTGGGAAGAGATGATTCATTATCATCTTGTATTGTAGATTTATTTGTACAAAAATAATTTTTCAAGTAATTTCTCAGCTCCAAAGAATGTGCAAGTGGAGATCATACCATTTATAATAAGGTATGTTCCGCTCTGTTACCCAGTATCCTGGACTTTTATTAATTCAGACTAGACACCCTTCTGCATGAAAATACCTGCATCTTTTAGCCTGACCCATGTTCCCTGACTGCCTTTTGCCTGAAGGAAAGAGTATGTGTACATATACAAGTCTGATCCTGACAGTCAAGCCAGAAACAGCAAGCATGTGTATATACTCTGAGAACAAAAAGTGCTCCTGGGTCCTTCAATTTACACGTACCCATGGCATGCCAAATAGAGTCTATTCATATGAGGGCACATTGTCAGCAGGGGTAAATCTTTATCCCTCTACCCCCTTCAAAGGCATTGGTTATTTTTACACAAAGAAAAAATAAAGCCTAACTACTTTTAGTTCATGTGTATGTGTGCTGTTCAGTTTTTCAGATAAGTACAGCTACTTCTTGAGAGTTTGATTGCACTAGTTATTCAGGGTAACAATAGAAAAAAAAAATCTCATCTTAGTACTTATCATCACACAGTGCCACTTCTCCATTTTCTCTTTCCAAAGGGGTCTGTACCCAGAGCACACTTTCTTGTTTCTATAAAGGTCTTTTGAGACTCAGCAGAGTTCTCATTTATTTTTAACAACTGGGGGAGGCTGGGAAACTTCTTGGGGGTGGACATGTAATGAAAATGCTTCTTCTTGCACAGGGTCATTCCTGTAGTCACAGATAAATAGCTATGACTTTATTTTGAAATAACAGTGTTGAACTATTCTTAGTGCCCAGTGGAATAACTCATAAGGGAATATCAGAGACACAGACACATTACTACTACTCTGTTATTTCTAGGAGGGTAGATCAAGGTCTTTCTTCACATACTGGACCTTAATTCACAGTGGGATCCTGTTTCAATTCTGCACTTCTCCCTCTTTACGTCTTTACCACAGTGACCTCGGCTGAGAGAGTTGCAGAGATTTGAACAGTAACTGCAAGAAGGAACTTTCCCTCATGTAGGTAGTTGAAGCACCATATCTTTAGCAAGGCAAAGGTGGGTCTGACATCTGCTGCCAGATTCCACAGAAATTGCTTTTCTCTTGCCTAAAACTTTAATCTTTCCTCTTTCACAGACTCTAAGCTGTGTATCAGCTGTCTTCTATCACAAATTAGGCTGAAGAATTCTGTCATCCTTAGTTTCCTTGGTGGTATGGGATTATCCAATATTCATCTAGTTACTTCACCTTTCACTAGGTCCAAGTAGCTGAAGACCCAGGAAGTCATAGGACATCATGTAAACTGTGACTATTCAAGCTAATTTTATCTGTGAATTTAGGGAGTTAATCCCTGTCTCCCTCTGTAGTTCAGATGTGCTAGGATCCTGCATATCAAGGAAGCTAAGGAAAGGTTCAAGTCACTCAGGTAAAAGGCAGAAAGATCTACAATGCACAGACACTGCACAGACAATGCACAGGGCAGAGGGATGACTGGTAGAAGCATTCAAACTTCCCTGAATGCAAATCACCATTTAAGCCACATGAAGAAGGAATCACTTGCAGTAAAGTACATATTTATTTCAGCACTGTGAGCTTGTGGACTTCCTGGCATCAGAAGGGAATCAATAGAAGTCACTTATGATCAATGTTCACTTTAGTGCTAGGAGACTTACTATTTTTCTGCCTATGTGAAGCTATTTCTGCCTTCTGGATAGTACTTTCAATCTCAAGCACAGTTCCTGTTTGTCAATATCATCTTTCATTGCTCTGTGTGTGGAAGGGACTGGAAAGTACAGCTTTCCTCCCAGAAGAATGCAGAACGAAACTGCATTTTTTCAATCTTTTTTTCTCTGAGACTGCTGCAATACCTGCACCTAAGCCACAGAAGAGTGGAAAACTCAGAAGGCCAATGTTATTTTGCACCCTAGAGTGTTCTGACTCTGCATGTGTAGAGATATTCAGCCAGATTCTGTAAACAAAACTAGAATCAGACTTGCCCCAAACATATGTATGAATTATTTTTCATTAGCTATGTAGATACAAATACTTCTAAGCTTAAGTAAAATATTTTCAGTATGTGAATAGCATTTTCAATCTTACACACCACTATATACCACCATCTCTCTACAAATGAAACCAGAATTTTTTATAAGCATGGTACATGTCTGCAAGGCAGTCTGCTTGGAAGGAGCTTGGGTGGAAATGCAAAATGAGTTGAATCAATGTGAGTGTCTGTGAAGAACCAGACCAGGGCTACTGAGCTCAGGTTTTTCAGGACTGTGTTGATATGGCTATAATAGTTCAGAACTTGAACTTGTGTGTCTGTCTAATATTATAAGAACACACCATCTGGTGCTCAGACATTTCAACAATACATAGCAAGAAATAAAGAATCACAGAATGATATGGGGTCAAAAGGGACCTCTGGAGATCATCTAGTCCAAACCCCCTGCCAAAGCAGGTCTACCTAGAGCAGATCACACAGCAAAATGTCCAGCTGGGTTTGGAATGTCTCCAGAGAAGAAGACTCCACCACCTCTCTGGGCAGCCAGTGTTCTGCCGCCCTCAAAGTAAAGAAGTTTCTCCTAATGTTTAGATGGAAATTCCTATGTTCAAGTTTTTCCCCATTACTTCTTGTCCTGTCACTGGGAACCACTGAAAAAAGACTGGCTCCATCCCCTTGACACCTAGCCTTTAAATATGTGTGATCAGATCCCTAGGAGTAAATATATTTCTTTGAAGCATTTCAATGACTTCGTCCTTTTCTTCATGAAGGAAAATACATAACTGCAATGTGGTAATTTGGTACATATTTTATTAAAGCAAATTCTCTTAAACCTGTAGCTTGTGAAATCCCAGCTCATTGCAGTATAGAGGATTTTTGCTTTGAATGTTTAGGCCTGCCTTCCATGCCATTTTCTTTTTTTTTTTTTTTCCTCTACAAGCATGTATTTAGAAGTTATAGTCTATTTAACTCATCTGTGCATATACTTGCTGTGTGTGCCTGGAAAAGGAAAAGACTACCCTTTCACAGACATTGCAATACCAAAGTGATTGAACCTGACTTCAGATACATCAGAAAATCTCTTTATTGTAATGGAACATCATTCCTTATAAAAGGAATCAGAAAGAGAAAAAGTTAACTTCTGTTAACTGATCAAACATTATTCAGCCTCCATATATACATAAGTCACTTAATCTCTTTGCAGTCTTTGACCAACAAGAGGTATCATGTCATGGAAAAGTTAGTCTATTTGGGGAGCCCAGCTACTGCTGATCATAAACTTTTCATGCTCTACAGTACATTTATTTTAGGAGCATTCTAGTGCTGTGAAATCTCTTTCAAAATTAAACTTGATAAGACTGCTACTTGCCCTCTGTGATTCAACAGGAAAAAAAAGAATACCTGCAATGTCTATATTTCAAATCCTGAAAGCAACAAGCTCTTATTCCTTTTTTTTTATTTTTTCATTGTTATTTATGCTACATGATCACCTTGTCAAAAGGTTTGGGGATTTTTATTTTTCAGTTAAAAATAAAATTAATAGGAAAATAAAACCATTTTCCAACTAGGGATATATTTGATTTCTTAATTTAAAAAAAAAAATGGATTTATTAGAATCCTAGAATCATTAAGGTTGGAAAAGACCCTTAAGATCATCAAGTCCAACTGTGAACCTAACACTGCCAAGTCTGCCAACTGTTTCTGGAGATCATAAGCATGACGTAGATGTCAAATTAAAATTCTAAAGCCCTTTCAGATTATTAACTTAAAATCACTCCAACTCAGAAAATGTTGTTTATTAAGAAGTCATTTGATAATGGAAAACATTAAAATAATTAAACTAAAAAGAAGCCTCTTTTCAAAGTAACAGGAAGAAAAAATGCCCCATTGCAAGATAATTCTTCAGCTCATATAACACTAAAATACATTATAACTTTTCAAATTATTGTCTTAATATAAAAGAATTGATTTTTCCACTTTGAAAAACATAAGAACGGTTTCATCTTGTTAAAAGCCACTTAATATAAGAACACACTTATTTATGTAATTGAGAATGTCATGAATTTTTCAGCTAGATTTAGTGCACAACAGCCCATAACAGATCTCTCAGTACTGCAATGTTTTAGGTCACTGATCTACAAACTGGTGTGGAGAATTGTATATTAAGTAACTTTCCAGCTATCTTTGCTGTGCAGTGGTAGGCATGGTCTGTGATCTCTCTGTAGCAAGTGCCTCTGTTATGCCTGATACCAACCATGCAGGGTTATACAGTAATATTTCAGCAGCCTTTTGTCAATACAACAGAGCTTTGTGTGCTCTTTCATTGCTACATGGAAGACAAATATGAAGAGTCATATGTGTGCACATATGATCACATACACAGACACATATTTATGTAGTGAATAGAAGTATGGTTTTGGATGAGCCCTTTGCTAGTTTTGTCCTTAAAGTTGAAATCAGAGCCGCTATAATAGGTTTTGCTTTTATGGGGTAGTGCAGAGGCATTAATGTCCTTCTGTGAGACTTTAAGTCCAAGATAAGGGAGAGATGTACAACAAAACCCTTTTTCTTCAGTTTTTAGACTCCAAATTAATAAATAGGCCATTTAAAATATAAAGAGTAGTGTAGAAAGAAAAAAAAAGCTTCAGGAAATTTTTTTTCAAATTCTCCCTTCAGTTGGAACTAAGTGATATCTAAATTGCTTTACCTAAAGAGCTGTAGTAGAAGCCATTTTTTGCATATAATCTAGACATATTTTCTGAGTTTCATTTAGGGTACATTAGTATAAACACTCCTAAATTTGATTATTCATTATTCATTAATAATGAAGTAAAAGTACTACAAAATGTTTCACTGGAAAGATTTACTCAAAAAAAATTTCTTTTTTTTTTTCTTTAGTGGTTTGTCTTCCCTCAGTGAGCCAGCATAACTGTAGAAATGTAGATTACAGTACTTTTGTGGACTACAGAACGCTGCACCACCAGGCATAATTAAAACTACATAGAAGGTTTAAGATGTATAATAGAGAAATCAGGAATGTGTTTTTAAAAGAAAATCAGTTACTGCATTTTTCCATGTCAACTTTTTGACAACATTTATCATTTCCCACAAAGGAATCAGGGTAAGCATTTTACAAAGCTCTTTAGGTTAAAAGATGAACCTTTCTGCATTATCACATTGCATGTCAGATCATGCAATACAAAAATTTTGAATAAGTAGAGATAAGCGGATAGTTCACATAATAAAAGACCAAGCTAGCTAGTAGCATAACAGTCTTTGATTTTCACTTCAGTAAAAGAAAGGCATCCAGAGGAAATTTTGGTAAATAGCTGTCTACACTGGCAGATTAAAAGAAATACGTTCACTTCCATAACTAGACTCAAGAGGAGACAAAGAAACCTGTGACATCTTTGTCCACAGGTTCAAATAAAGAGAGAAGTAAAAGCAAAAACAGAATGAGGGAAGAGTGAGGGAGAACATCTTGAATATTGAGTGTCTGAATTACTGATCCTAAAAAGAATCTGCTTTTTGAAGGAAATCAAAGTCAATGAAAAAAGCCCTTGTTTAAGTTGTCTTGGGGACTAGCAATTCTTCCAACAAGGAGGATGGAGGTGTTGTGAAGGAAGCAAAATTTTTTTCTTAGAATACTAGGATTTAGAGGGTAAGGGCATTAATTAATTAATATTAATAAGAAAAACCTGACACAAACAAACAAATAGAAGGAAAAAAAAACACAAACCCAGTCAAAACCCAACTCAATTTCCAATGTCTATAAGCCCTGATAAAATCTGGGAGGAAAGTTTAACTGCAAGGATAATTTCTTTGCCTAGCAGATATTTTCAGTGTGAAACCTGTTATTTCTGTATCAGATACAGAGAGAAGCAATGGCTGAATCCCTCACCTGGTATCCCATCTTCTCAGGGTAATTTACAGGACTGAATTATAAGTCATATACAGGATGCAGCAAATAACAGTCCCAGTACAAAGATCAAAGCAACTTAAACTTGATAAGGAAGTGCAGTGAAGTTATACAGTGATTACAACAGCAAGAGATCACCTTAACAACAGTGTTACAGATAACCAGAGTAAGGCTAGATATCTACTAAGGAAGGTATGCTGGTATCACATAAGACAATCCATGCATGAAATAAAGGCTCAGCAAGAAAGAAAAATGGGGTCATGGATTCTGGTGGAAATTCTTGATAAAATGTAGGGGAAAAAATTGTTTGAGTGGACAAAAAACCTGAGAGAATCCTTTCATTTGACCTTGTTATACAATTTACTTCTTCTGCATTAGTATGCATACAAATGGAAAAGACCACTAATTACTACAATTTCAAACAGGCTAGGGTTTTTTTGTGTTCTGTTAATCCAAAGTTATAATTGCAGAGGCAAAATTCAAATAAATAAAACAGCAATTTTTTTCTGTTTTTAAATACAATATGTAAATGCATAGGAAGCTTAGTCATGTTTACTCACATTTTTCTTCTCCATTTTTGTCTACTTTAGATTTTCAAAGAATTTACATTGTACAAATTTCAAATATATCTGCACCCATAAAAAAAGATGTGAAGTTATTACTACAAAGGCACGAGTCAGTATGGAGTGTACAGATATGTATGCCATACCGGACCAGGTCAATAGTTCAGCTGATCTGGTTCCCTGTCTCCAGTGTTAGGGATTACTACATTCCTTAATGGAATTTCCAAGAAATGCAACCACAGAAAGATCTTCCACCTACACTTAAAAGCATTTTTCTAATCATAACAAGTAGAGCAACAAGGTTGATATATGGAAATAAGTACTTGCAGGTCCTTCAAAAATCTTTTCCTGGGTGTTTTTTTCTTGCATCTATTATTGCTAATTCTCAATATCTTGCTAAGTGAGTATTTTCTCCCCACAATAAAAACAAAATGTAGCTTTTCTTTGTATTATAGGACACTGGTATAATGTATGAGAAACATACACTGGCTTGAACTGTTAGCTTGCACACTGTGGAAGAGTGTTGGAAATATGGTCTACAACCATCTATCTAGCCTTATTCTTAGAGAGGTATGTGTCCTTATTTCCCTAGTCTTGAGTCAGCATCACACTGAAGAGTGAAACACATTACTAGCAATCATCCTAGGCATAGTGTAACAAATCTTCTAAATGAGAACAGATATAAATTTAGTATAGGTCAGTATGGATGGCATATACAAGCTAATACCTTTAGTTTCTACTCCATGTGTCACCACCACACCATTTGACCTGATGACATGGTGACTTCATCCTCTACATCTGCTTCCCAGTTAAACCATTCTTTACTTGGGTTTATTATATAACTTAGAGTTAAATTAAAATAAAAATCTAATGACTCTGTAAAAGATAAGATTTGCTATCAAGAACACTGTGAGTGTGATTATTGCAAGTGTCCTAAGGACAGAGTTTTCATACTAGAATCATGATTTTAGCCAAAATCTATTCCTTTGGAAAAAGCATTGGAAAATCAAGGGGGTATTCCTTAACACAAGGAGTCTTGCCTTAAAATAAAGGGCAAAAAATGTCTAATCTTACCCATAGATACATTTTTGTGATCCTTTTCTTCCTGAAGTACTGTTGGTATTCAATTTAAGGGATGCACAGTCATAGATAATTTTTCATTTAATGTGCAAAAGACCATATTAATATTGTGAGGTAAAATGTTTTTATTTGTTAGTTGTAACTGCCAGAAAGTTATAAGGCTTATATATGCCTTTACATTAAACATTAAAAATCTTTATTAGTATCTTCCTGCTCTTCCCCTACAAAGAATCCAACAAATTTAGGAAAAGGCAGCAGGCAATTCTGTCCACAGACTTTGGTGCAACAGAGATATCATATTCCCACTTAATAGGGTATTGAAACTCATCAGGGATGTCAGATGGTGTCATACTTATGTTGGGTTTGATCATTCTTTTTCATGTTTACCAATAAAGAAAGGACGTGTCAGCTAGGAACAATAACTTGTACAATACCAGCAGGAAGAAATGCCAGCTCAAAAATTTGAAAATCATTTGAATGCATAAAAAGACTTGGTGCAATGGGTAAGGATAGAAGGACTGTTTTTCTTATGATATCAATAAGAATGATATATTGCTCTCAAACTGAGATCATTTTATGTTGCCTTCATGCATAGAAAGAATTCTCCAATGTTGTAAGCTGGACATTGGTCAATAAAGAGTTTCTTCTAACTTTGCTACATAGGACTGTTTGCAATTAATGGGTTCTAAAGTTTTCAAGAGGTAACAAATAACTGAATGCCTACTGTTTCATTTTTAGGCACTGCAAATTACTTAGTCTGTATAATGGTATATGGTCCTCTGTGAGAAAAAGATATTAGATATAAAAAAAATCACACATTAAAAGCACAATATTGTAAAAATAATGTATGCCCTTAAAAGCACAATATTATAAAAATAATGTATGCTCATAAAAGCCCTGGGATTTTCTGATATTCTGTTATGTTGCAATTCTTGTACTGTAAAATGAAAATGCATGACAGGTACTGTGTTAAAACTGCAGTAAACCAAGCTTTAAATAATCAAATACATATCATCTACTGTTTTTGCAGTGTAACTCTTCCTTTAAAAATTCTACAGCCAACAACTAGGGGCCAGATCCTTAGGGTTAGATGAAAATCATAACTTCTTAATGCAAAGAATTTAAGAGATTCTAGAGTTTTAGTTCTGCATTAGTCTCGAGTACACGCCTTCTGTGGAATCCTCTAGGTGGTTTATAAAATGTATATGTTGTTGTTATCTTTTAAAGGCAAGATTGTCTCATCTTCCACATACTATGGGGGGTGAAGAAATGTGCAAGGCTTTTAATTTCTTGCCAGTTTGGTTGTCTGCAAGGCATAATATAGGCCAGAAGAGATGTGATGTAGTTACAAATACAAGTACATCAGCAGTAAAAGGAAGACTAGGGAAAATGTGGTCCAGCTGCTGAATGAGGTGGGTGCCCTGGTGACAGAGATGCAGAGAAGGCAGAGTTACTGAATGCTTTCTTTTCTTCAGTTTTTACTGCAAAGACTTGTCCTTAGGAACCCTGACCCTGGAGGTAAGAGAGGGAGCCTGGAGAAAGAAAGACTCTCCCTTGATTGTAAAGGATTGGATTAGAGATCACTTAAGGAAACTTAACATCCACAAATCCATGGGACCTGATGGGATGCACCCATGAGAGCTGAGGAAACTGGCAGATGTTGCGAAGCATATTTCCATTGCCTATGAAAAGTCATGGAGAACAGGAGAGGTGAATGATGACTGGAGGAAAGCTAATGTCTTGACAGTCCTCAGAAAGGGCAAGAAAGAGGATCCAGGAAACTACATGAAAAGGAATAGCTCATCCTGAACATCATCTCTAAGCATTTAGAGGAAAACAAGGTCATCAGGATTGGTCAGCATGGATTCTCCAAGGGAAAACCATGCTTAACCAGTCTGATATCCTTCTATGATGGCCTGACTGGCTGGTAGATGAGGGGAGAGCAGTGAATATTGTCTGCCTTGATTTCAGCAAGTCTTTTGACACTGTCTCCCATAACATCTTGTAAGTGTAAGGTCCTTTACCTAGGGAGGAATAATCGTATGCACCAGTCTAGGTTAGGGGATGAACTGCTGGAAAGTAGCTCTTCAGAGAGAGAACTTGGAGCCCTGGGGTTCAAGTTGACCATGAGTGGCCTTGTGTCCAGAAGGCCAATAGCATCCTGGGGTGCCTTAAAAAGAGTGTGGCCAGCAGGATATTTGTTATAGCAGGATATATGTTGATATCCAGCAGGATATTTGTTATCCTTCCCCTCTACTCTGCCCTGGTGAGACCTCATTTGGAGTACTGTATCCAGTTCTGGGCTCCCCAGTTCAAGAAGGTCAGGGAACTACTGAAAAGAGTCGAGTGGAGGGCTACATAGATGATCAAGAGACCTCTCTTATGAAGAAAGGCTGGGTCTTTTTACCCTGGAGAAGACTGAGAGAAGTTTTTATCAATGCTTATAAATATCTAAAGGGCAGGTGTGGAGAGGATGGAGTCAGGTTCTTCTCAGTGGTGCCCTTTGGCAGGACAAAGGGCAATGGACACAAATCAGACCACAGGTAGTTCCATCTCAATGTGAGGAAAAACTTCTTTATTTTGAGAATGCCAGAGCACTGGAACAGGCTTCCAAGAGGGGTGGTGGAGTCTTCTCAGGAGATGTTCAAACCCCACCTACATGTGCTTGTGTCCAACCTGCTCTAAGTGAACTTGCTTTGGGCAGGGGAGTTTGACTATATGAGCTTTGGAAGTCCCTTTCAACCAGATCGG
>JAOXNG010000001.1:111383528-111395316 GCA_028566535.1 Scolopax minor
GATTTGCTGAAAGTTGATCGGTCCTGTAAAGATCAATCCTGCAAACGTATGCCTGGAACATAATGAAATTTGGATCTTTTATAACTGTATGTCTGGTATAGCATGATGTATGTATTAAATTAACTTGTGTATATTTACAGACTCTTCTGTGGAGCTGAGTAACACCCTCGAGGCTAATACAGAGAGCAGTGTGAATACAGAAGGCATTAGACACTCCCTTCAAAGTGAAACAATAATGTATTCCGTGGAAGAATGCACTTGCAGTGACTGTGGCTTGGTAAAACCTCAGACTGGCTGTGAAACTTCATTTCCATTACCAGCTACAGAAGAAGGACCTACTGTTCTAGTTACCACAAAATCTTTTGATTATTGCAACTATGTTCTGGGTGCTGGGTGACTGTGAGAGAGGTATATTTTTACTGTGCAAAAATAAATTAGTCATTCCAGTATAGTCAGTGGAAAAAGCTAGTACATCATCCTTATAGATCTTCCATTGAGCTTTCATTAATATTGTCATATTATTTCTAATTCTAGTATCTTTTTGGTCAAGTATTTCTACATTATTCTCAGGTACTAGTTATTAGAATTTTAATTTCTGAAAGTCGCTATGTAGGATAGCTTTTTCCACCTTTAGAGATTGTATATACTTATGCTGGATATATGCTAACCCATCAATGAGCAAGTTTGCAAATATATATTTTATGTTAAACTCAGATCTTGTGACAAAAATTGCTTGATGGTACACAAGGAACGTTCCAAAAGGCAGAAAGGAAAACACACATTATGATCCCAGTCTTCTTGATGGAGCCAGCATTCAACCCATCATTGCTGGTTTCTTAAGCAGCCAGCTGAAGTTCTGCTACTACAGAGCCTGTGATCAATTTTAAATGTAATTATCTAGCACAGGAAGGCTTGAGCTCTTCAAATGTTCAGTTGTAAACCAGTTAATCTCAAATGTTGAAAAGGTCAACATGAACAAACCAGGAGCAATAAAGCAATAAAATACAATCCTGTTAAGTGAAGAAATTTAATAGAAAAAATATTTTTTACATATGTTTCTTTATACTGTAAAACAAGAAAGCATGCCCTGTACTTTAAAACAATGAAGCATGGCAGGTCATTTTTAAAGCAGCAAAGGTACTAAAGAATACAGCTGCTAAACAAAATTCAGTTTTAGTCAAGTGATAAAGACCAAAAACTTCCCAGCTACAACCCACCATGCTGGCAATCTTGGCATTAAAACCTTTAAATAAATTGAAAGAGAGAGGCATTTTATGTTTAGGAAGACATTTAGAGGCAAAAGAGACTCCTGCCACTCCTGCCACTTCATTTATTCAATGGGCCAAAATTTTCAACAGCATTATAATAATGTACACTATTACAGCAAAATGACTATATAACGCAGCATGAGAATTAAAGAAGGAAAGGTGAAATAAATCTGCATCTTCTATTCAATTTTCCTGCTAATAAACAATTTCAAGTATTTAGGTTCAGCTTAATTTTAAATGTCTAGAGAGACAGATACTTCATTTATTCTCTTGAGATAGTAATCCACTCCTTTGAAAACTGCTGAGAATCTTTCTTTGACGTTCAGCCCATATCTCAGAACAGAAGCAATCAAGTTTGTCTCGCAAGATTTCCCTTCATCTACCCTTAATCCCCTGTGACTGTTTTTCCAAATAGCAAAGTCAAGAGCCACCTCAATACAAAGATGTTTCTAAAACAGAGGAAAAGTCTGGATTCTAAGAAAATAAATTACCTTATTCTTATTTTACTATTTTGTTTTTTGGTCAAATTGTAGCACTTGACTAAGAACACAGTACTTTGTGGTAAATAGGGTCCCAATAGGCTCTTTTCCTAAAGAGAAATGTAAGAGCCAGAAAAGAATTATTTTGTTGAACTAGGTAAAACTCAGGGATAGATCATCTGATATAAAACTTTCTGTATGAATTAACATGAGTGGAACTCAGCCAAGTTATGATCTGAGGATTTGGACCATTAAGTTTAATATAGTCCTTTGCATGGGACAATCACCATTGATTAAACATTATCAGTTTTATTATATAAATGCATCTGAACATGACTTTTATTGAACTTTCCTTAGCTACTTCTCTTAATGATTTTGTGTTGTGAAAAGGAACTTTTTTATATGGAAGTAGTACAACACTGATGAACGTGCATTTGTTCATGCTGACATAAATACTTTGACAAAAGTTTCTGGATAAAGCTCTTAGGTATGTGAAGATGAGCATAGTCTTTTTTGGATAATGGCCAGTCTCAGGTCCAGACATGAAATTCCCTGCAATATATCAGTATGAGAATATTCCAAAAAGATTATAAATAATTTATGACTCCTAGAAAAACCTGAGAAGTTATAATTTTCAACGAGATAGGAATTAGAGCCTGAATAAATAGTTTTAGAGAATCAGTTGCTCAGAGTTGAGACTTTTGCATCTCTTGACATCACTTAGATCAAGTGATGAAGATCAAGTCCATAAACAATGGACTCACAATCCTTTTCTACTTTGCCTCACTGAGCCTTCACCTTCCATATAACATTTTCCATTCACAAAGGTAAAATCAACACATCACACACCCAGAAATAAGTCAACTGGAAAAAAAGAACTCACAGCTGTGTCACATATTTTCCTTACTTGAACATTTCAACAGAAATCAAACATCTCTGGGTATGTGTCTGATGAGGCTGCTGTGACATTGAACTTTCTGACTGGGCCTATGAATTGGCTACCACTGTTTGCAACACAGTGTAAGAAATGAGCTAGATATAACCCTCACAGAAGTCATGTTGCCTTGATAAAACTGTTTGTTTTCCAGAACTTTTGTCAATATGACATTACATGATTCTTCATTCTTGTATCTCAAGATACACCACCATCTCAAGATACACCACCATCTAAAACAGGCAGTACAATACAGTTTGTGTGGTCCATAACACATTCCAATAGCAAAACAAAGCAGTACCATCTATTTAACCTAATGCATGATCAGTAGTCCTAAGGATTTCAGCAAGATCACTTTCTGTAGATGAGTACAGTAAAAGCACAAGTTTTTGCAGTATAGGAGACTTACAATGATAAAAATCTTGTGAATGACTGAAGCTTCTGAGCTGCAATACAATATAGCAGTGGGAACAACAATAAGAGGTATTTGCTAGAGCTGACAGATAGTTTCATTTATACAATAGTTCTCAGTGCACTGATTTTACTTTTCAGTCAACCATTTAATATACTTTGTGAATTTTAGCTTACAAGATTCCCTAGAACATAATTAATTTTTACAGGGGAAAATCTTTAAAAAATAAAAGCCTGTTAAAACCACTTTAAAAAGCTGAAACTAAATGCCACTCTGAATCAAGAAATATATTTCATAAAATAAAAAATGTAAAATATGTAGGTTGTTCAAAAGGAATTTTTTTCTGATAAAAACATTATACAATAACAGTTTCGTATCTCAACAAGGAAGTAAAAGATGACTGAAATATATTAAAAATTAGGAAAATATTAAAACTGAAAAAAAACCAAACCAAACAAACAAAAAACACCACTGAACTGTCTTCAGTAATTTCAGTGAAAATAGTATTTATTACTGATGGAACGGTGTTGTACTAATTGGTGTATACTGTATATGCATATCCATATAAATATATACATCTATGAAGGAAATGGATAGTGCATCCCTAGTTATGGAAAGGTCAACAGAATAATTCAAGATAATTACTGAAAGAAAGAGTAAATTGGTAATTCTCAGATCCAAAGACTTTGTCTGTGATCAAAAATGAGTAAATTCACACAGGAAGCCACCTCCAATAGGAGAGAAGGGCATCCAGTAGATGATCAACAAAGTAAATGAATGAACCTTCTATGGACAGAAACTATTAAAGGAATGTAGAGGCAAAAGAGGCAAAAAAACCAAGGAGCCCATATTGTTGTTTTGGAGACTATACTTGAGGTAAGAACAAGCAGTGAAGATACTATTTTAATGATTTGTAATTATGTGATTATGTATTTTTAAAAGTAGAAATCTGAAATACCTTCAGAAATTCAGCATCAATCAGTGTACACAGTATGCATAACATCATGCATACAGCTGTTTTAAAGCTGTAGTAAGATGTAAAGCTGTAAAGATAGTAAAATCTCAGTGATGTCAGAAGGTAAAGACATTTTGCTGCTCTACTGTAGATCAGTTGCTCTATGTTTAACAGAGCAGTAATTATGGTAACTTTTACAACATGAAGTAAAAAAAATAACTTTCAGGTTCTTGAAAGCTGTTTATAATGGGAAAGTATTTTTATAGCCTATCATTTAAGGTATGCATATGAGTTATTGATGTTATGGTTTTATGGTCAGATGGAAATTACCAGAAAATTTGATTTGTGAACCTCTAACAGTAAAATCACACAGTGCCTGAACTTTAAATTTGACTTTGTAATATTAATGTCACCTGGAGAATTCCTACTTTTTAGCAAAGTTAATGGAGATATTGTCATGGTTTCAGGTGGGATAGAGTTGACTTTCTTACTGGCAGCTGGTATAGTACTATGTTTTGGATTTGGAATGAAAACAGTAAAAACTGATGCTTTTGTTGTTGCTAAGGAGTTGAGACCTTTTCTGCTCCACCAGTCTGTAGGCCAGTGTGCACAAAAAGTTGGGAGGGGACACAGTCAAGACAGTTGACCCCAACTGATCAAAGGGATATTCCATGCCATATGATGTCATGCTCAGTATTTAAACCTGGGGGAAAAATTAGGAAGGGAGATATTCCGAGTTATGGTGTTTGTCTTCCCAAGTAACCATTACAAATGATGGAGCTCTGCTTTTCTGGAGATGGTAAGTAGTGAATGAATTCTTTGTTTTGCTTTGCTTCCAAGCATGGCTTTTTCTTCTCTTACAAAACTGTCTTTATTGCAACCCACAAGTTTTCTTACTTTTACTCGTCTGATATTCTCCCTTATCCCAGCTAGGGAAAGTGAGCAAGTGGCTGCATGGTGCTTAGTCGTTGGCTGGGGTTAAACCATGACAGCTATGAAAAGCTAGTTTTTCACAGCTATGATGAGAGAAAAATACCAAACGTATTTCTTTAGAAAAGCTTTGAACTTTAATTTCCAGTTATTCTAAGGACTTCTCATCATGGCTTAGTTAAACCATTTCAAGTCCTATTTTCGTGACAAGTGGGAATTTTCACTGTGAAAAAATAAAATACAAATTAATGATTTCTATCACCTTTAATTGTTCACTATAATGCACAGTTTCTCTCTAATTATTAGAGAATGGCAGTTTTTCCAAGCTTTCAAAATATTGGTAGTCTCTTAAACTTAAAATAGGCCAGACGGCATTTGACAGTACTCCTAATTTACCATGTCAAAAATCTAAAGATTAATTAGCATTTGATTTATGAGGTCTGTGAGTTATGGCCTAGCTGAAATGCTACTTTGGAATGTATGATTATTGTGAATACCATCACCTTTTCTTGCTTATCAACTCTCCCTCACATGCCAAAAATATTTAGCCATATCTCTCTTAAATCTTTAATAAATAAAATATTTGTTAGCTCATACATACCAAAATGCTACACTCCAATTTAAGTTATCTTGATGAATTTAGATTAAATTTATACATGTATAAGGTATGTGTTGACTGAAGAAAGGATTCATCCATCCCACACTGTTAGCTTCTTTGACCTGTGATATGTTCAGACCTGGAAATCAATTGCCACTGCCTACAAGTCTGAACAAAATACACGTGTCCAAAAGTATGCATGTGTATCATACCTCAGTGTTTCACTAGTTCTAAGAATAGGGTTGCTTGTGTGTACTTTTGTATATAGCATGCATTAGAAAATGATATTTTTGAAAAATAAAAGTGAACTCATTTATTTTCATCTCCTTCAGTAGTGACGGTGCAGTTCATATGCGTATTGCAATAGAATTTAAGGGCAACTAAACCAGTTTACTGATGATCACCATTACAAAGTTTATAGCCAAAGGGACAATTACACTATAAAATCAGTTTGTACTTTTCATGTACTTATAATTTTCCTTGATAACCAGAAATCTCCAATTTCTCTAAATTTTATATTTGATCCTCCATGCCAATAAATGTGATTTTCTAGCTTCTTGCAAAGCTCTATTTCAAACAAATACCAGCACCTAGTAGAGTAACCAACATGGCATTAGAGGTAAGGAGGTTAAGGAATCCACCCAACTGTAATATTATTTGGTAAGTAAGCAGTAGCTAAAGAATCACAGAAAAAAAATTACAAGACTTCAAGCTGTCCTAATTGCAATGTAGAAAGATTACAATTTTTGCTGATTGTACTGATTAGAATTCTGGGTCGATGGACCTTTCAGGATAGTCCTGAAGTTATCACAGCAGGACTTCAGTCTAAATATAGTCTTGACCTTAGCATGTCCCCTCTTTATGTGATGCTAATATTAGTGGCAATCCACACCAAGATGCAGTTGAAGGAGGAAAACAGGCAAAAAAGAAGAAGCAGAGCAGTGTCTGAAACCTTTAAAGTTTCCAAAAATAATTGATGAAAATAGAACTACTTGCCTTAAAATAAATAAGTAGTAAGACTCCAGGGTAGGTTAAGCCTAACCACTCACTTTCTTAAACAAGCAGTTCTTTTTCTATTTCATTTTAACATTCCTGACATCTAAGAATGCTTTTTTTCCCTATCAGACTGACCCTATTATCTTACTAAGGTGACAATCAGGATAGAAAGCACACAGCTTAATGAAGAAATCTAATTCTTTTTCAAAAATAGATTGTTTGATAAGAAAGCTGCATTCAAGGCATTATGCAGCACAGGACTGTGAGACTGGAGTCTGTATGGTTGTGCTGATCAACCACTTAGATTTTCATCCTACTATTTCCTCCCCAGGGAAAAGATAAATGTGTACAGTTATATTTTTCCTGTTTTGCAAAGGACAGAAAGCTGCATATACAAGCAGAGTATTATTTCCAAAAAAATCTATTTAATTTAAGGACAATCAAGGTTTTTGGATATAGTAACTGGTTTATCATCTCAACTTATGCTCATTAGAGTAAACAGTTTCTTAACCTGGTGCCTAAATAAATATTTAGATTGTGATTTCAGGAAAACATAGATAGAAGTAGGGGCTACCATTACATTTCACTTGCTGTGTCTGTTTCAAACTCATTGTCTATTTTTTAAACTAAAAATCTATGTTATTATAGAGTAAATATTCAGATAATATTTTTGATCATAAATTCTTCAGGTTAAAACTGCCAATCCTAACCTTCACTGTAACATAGAAGCTTTCATCATAAAGGCAGTGATATATATGCTTCATTTCAAGCACATGAAAAGTAAAATTATAAGCTGCTAGGCTACATAAAAGAATCTCTTATATTTGTTTTACTCAGTCAAAAGCAACATTCAAGTATTTTTAAGAAAAAAAAATACATCCTAGTTATATTAAAAATTCTGAGTGTTGCATTTGTAGTCATTGAAATGTAGAAGATCTCATGATTTATGGGTGAGTTTGATGTTGTTTTGTTTAGCTCAGCAACTTGCTGGCCCAGTCTTGTTTCCTAAGGTAACCCATTTCCCTTCAGGCTCATCTTTATTCTTTACAGTTTGTGTTTTCTCAGTAGAAAATCACAGGAAAATTCATATCATTTTGGTATGCTTAGTAGATAAGATAATAATTCTTTTTAAAATAGCATCTAGAATATACAGGGTTAATGCTTCAGCCTTTTACTTACAGTTTAAATAACTTAATATCAACCACAGAAGAAGGTTGATACTGAACATTGAAACTGAACTTTATTATGGTTAGTGGATCATGTTATTAAATATATATTGTTAAAGAGACATGTTTTTCAAATTCTGTTAACTGTTAAGTTGCAAGGAACATAGTGAATATTGATTTAATTGCATACCATGGGTTTGACCTAAACTTAGAATCGTTAACTGGAGTAACTAAATGCACAACTTTAGCAAATTTAGCATATGCATGTCTTCAAAATAGCAGAGAAAGAATAAACAAAATGACAGAACTTTTTTTGAGCAAGCAATACCCAGTCCCCTGCCCAACTCATCCAAAAGGTACAGAAAGGCCTACTTTCAACTGCATTTGTATACCTTATAGATGTTTCCCGTTCAGTTAGGTAGTTGGCTAAGGATAGTAAGGACAGGGATTTTAGGTAGAGTACCTTCTCTTGCCCTGTGACACCTGGATGCATGACTGCTTGGAAATTAATGTGAATAAGCTCACATCTGGGTAACTCGGAAGCATCAGGTAACTAATTTTATACCAAATACATAATTTTTAGCTTTTTCTGAAGAAAACTCAAGTGTTCTTTCTAGGCAAGTTAATAGACTAAGTAGCTGGAGTTTACCTTAGCTTATACTAGTTTCTAAGGGACTTCATATACAGGAAAATTTACATTATATTAATGTGTACAGATGTACTCCTGTGCATAAATTTCCTTCTCTTTCCTCAGAAGATAACTATAAAAGGTTATCTGGGTGAATGTTTTCCCTTAAAACTCTTTACTGTCCATGGAAAAAGTAAATTCATATTCTGACCAGCTGAAAAGAACATTAAATTCATTCTTGTATGAGTAGGAATGAAATATTTAGACAAAATAAATTCTGTATTTTGTTATCTTCACTTTGATTTGAAAATGAGCCATAGTCGTTTTATTTATTTCAGTACAGTAGGACAACACTTGTGTTTGAGATACATTCCTTTGAAAATTTGTCACAAATGGTATTTGGACTAGACTGGACCAAAAAATGCTTACAAATAAAGTTATCCTACAAAATCAGTCAGCTAACTGAAATGCTAACTATTCTGTATTACTTCTATAGATATCCTACACATATCTCTTCAGGATACATTTAATTGAGAAATATCCCCATCTATTTATATAATCATTGTTTTTTGCAAATTTTAATTATGAAGCAAGCAAAATGCAGTTCAGTAAATTACATGAATTAACATAAGAAAATATTTCTAGAAATAAATATAATTACAAAACAGTTGTTTTGTGGATTCAAAGTAAGTAAAAGATTTCCATTTTTCACACATTATTAAAACATTTTTAGTCTCCATCATCTTTATTTTCTTCATCTTTTGTACAGAAAATCATGGGGGAATGCTTGAAAATTTTGATTGTTACTTTTTCAATATTTACCTAACATATATTAACTGTGAAAGAGGAGCAAAACAGAGCAAGACTATGTTACGAAGACACAGTTTGCTTTTCCCAGACTGCAAAACAAACTCCAATACCACTCTAGGTACACTATAGATATTTGACACTAAGAAATTTTTCTGGGGACAGAGTATGATAAGATTACTCAAATACAAAGGAAATGATGGTATTAAGTATGCTATACAATGGGTTTTTTTATGACCGTGATAAGTTTTTTTGCTTTCTTAAAGAGATAAAACCTTAAGGTTTAATCTTACAAATCCTGGTTAGCTAACTCAGATCTATGTTGAAATCTGTACAAGTCTAAAAATCATATATGACTCTTCAAGTCCTTTAATAGAGTATGGAATTCCAATGCTGTAAGACAAGAATTCTGATTTTTATTTGTCTAATTGAAGAACACATTGTGTTTTACAAACAAAAAACTTATTTTTCATCTTATCTCATCGGATGAAAAGAAGATAAATATTTGCCCAAGATGTGGCAGATTTCTTCTGAAAGAGAAGGGAAAAAAAGATTTCTACTCAGTGCCCTGCTGATGATCTTACCTGAGAAGAAAAAAAAACCAAACTATACTAGATAGCCTTATTTTTCTTTTCAAGATTTCTGAGAAAATTCTGTAACCATTATCTGATTGCTTATACTCAGTGACTTTCCATATTTTTCTCATTCAATGTTCTGTGTCAGAGTACAGTTGATATGCTTTCTGTATGATTTTAGATTTAAATAAAAAATTTTTAACTGCCATAAAAAAACCCAGAATTTGACAAGGAAAGAGTAATAATGTAGTATATGAGATTCTGCCATTGCAAAAACCTTAACATATATTTTACCAGAGAACTTGTTATTCCAGTTCTTCACTGTAAATACTGGAGTTTTTACCTCGAACTCTGAAGGCCTGTGTCACTTAATCCCATAATGCAGAGAAATGTAAACAATATAGGTGAAACCCTCACACCACTGTAGCTGTCCTTAAAACTGAAGGACAGGAGATATATCTATAATTAGATATATTAGGAGGAGGGTAAGGGATCATAATCTGGGTCATTATGAACCCATCCACCCTCACATCTTTTTTATATTCCTGTAAATAGAGCACTTTTGAGCTCTGAATTTATCATTTATTTCTTGACTTCTTTCAATTTTAAAACAGTGAGAAATGGCTGATCTTCTCCTATTAAGCACATGATTAACTTCTAAAAGGAGAGATTCATTACAAACCAACGTTATTGAGTTGAAGGACACAGTAATTGAAAAGCATCTAACGGTGGCTTTTCCGGAAGAAAGCAAACAAAAATTCAGTGGCAGAGTAATGAATTTTGGAGTGACCATGAGCTGCTAAATGAATACAGGTGTCTGTTTCCACAAGAAAGCTATTTGTAATAGACTTTAAATTAGCAGGAGGGAGATATAAGCTTTAAATACTTTCAAAATCTAACAAGTGTGAAAGACTTCATACATCATAACTGAAATAAAGGAAGGTGATTAATAATTGTCCTTTACCTAAATGAGTTGCCAGATGCACTGACTCTCAAGTGTAAAAAAAAAAGAAAAGCAAAGGGAATAATCTGGAAAAACTAGGTATTCTTGATGCAAAATTGCTCACAATTCTTCCTGTTAGCCCTAGCAAGTTAAAGTAATTCTTCAAAGATTGCTTTGTATTAAGAGCTCCAGCAGGTATTAATAGACTCCTTAAGGAATTTTAGTTTCAAAGGTTGCTGGGTTCACTGGTCTGTCTGGTTCAGCCTCTCCAGTATAACATTCATGCAGTCATGCATAACAAAAACTTAGAATTAATAGTATCAACCTGAATTCACTTATCTCATATGCTTAAATAATTTGATGAATCCCAGTGTTAAAATTACATTTATTATCTTACTACAGAGGCAAATGTTACTGTCTTACTGTTTGTATTTTTTTAATACTGCAGTTTTTAAGAGGGATTAGCTGCATTTATTCAAGTTCTTTGATTTCCTTTATCCTCTAAAAATATTTTTGGAGAATTTCCCCCACATTTATGTGGAAGAAAACTGGAGATATTAAGTCTTCCAGTCAACAAATAGAAGCTGGTGAGAGGCACAACCCATCAGCTTCAAGGCAAGGCTAGGGAATGATGACAATGGCAAGTAGGGGTTCTTCAGGTATAGGAATCATGTCAGGAAAAATGTGGTGTTACAAGACACCACAAGAGAGTGTGGAGTTAATAAAAATTTGAAGACATGCAAACACATTGTATAGCAGTCTTGCTCCCTAAAGCTCTGCTTTACTTTATGATTGTAATCATGACCATGTTTTGCATTACTGCCCCTCTGGAAAAGCCTAGTTTAAAGGTGTGGACAGGAAAACAATGGCTAGAATGGTGTTAGACTACTATTGTAGTTTTTTACAACTAGGCACACAGAGAAAAATCCTTGCCTCAGTTCTTGTTTCCAAAAATCCTCTTCTTTAAGAAACAAACATTGAAAAATAACCTGTACCTAATTTTTCTTTTATTTGGGACTATCTAACTGTAGTTTTAAATATGGAAGTAGCTTTCTGCACTTTCACAACCAGAAATGTTGTGATATACATACTTAACC
>JAOXNG010000001.1:111457124-111481317 GCA_028566535.1 Scolopax minor
AAGAAGTTGTAGAAATACTTATTCATTACCATTTAATGATTGATACAGGAATTCCTTTCTTTACAAGTTCGTTCCACACCAGCGTGTTGATATGATTTCTTCAGCAAAGAAATTCTAATATTCACACAGATTCCAGGGTAGGAAAAGTCTTCAAGCTATCTGTATAGATGGTATGTGACCCTGCTCACCGATTAGGCCCAAAAAGAGTTTACAAGGAATAGCAACAAAGTCAGCTCTTAAGAATTACGTTGTTACACAAGGTTTGGGACTGTCTACATTCCGATTATACTATTATGTATTCAGCAGCTAAATACTATTGACTCTTATTCCAAGTAGGAGGCAAAAGATCCTTAACACATCTAACTGTGGGCAAATGGAGTCTCTTTTTTTTTTTTTTTTTCAAAGCTTCCTATATAGTTAATCTTAGGAAAGTGAGATATTAATTTTAAGAAGCTTGTTGAATATATGTCTATGATTAAGATAAACATTGGCATTTACACTGGACACTTGTCATAATCAATAAAAGAAACGCACCTGAAAGCTATTTTTTATTCAGAATATATTTGCATTTAACTAGATTGCATTTATTCATTATGGAAAAAATATAAATCTAATTAATTTTATCTTTCATCCTGTGTTAGTCTATTTTGCAATATTTTCTACCAAAAAAAAAAAAAAAGAAAATATTTTCTTTGAATAAAATTTACTGAGAATAATATCTTTCTAAACTAATAAATTACTGTTCAAGAGATTGCCTTTATTGATAATTATTGATAGAGAAAACATTATTATTTTATAAGATCAATAACTAATCTAAAAATGAGGTAGCTACATAAATTCAGTGAGATTTTTATAAGGATTTTTTGCTACACAAGTTACACCACATCTAGAACTTAGATTCTTCTAAATACAGTACATTGCTTTGACATAGCCAAAAGAAAGAAGGCATTGTCCAGTATATCCTTTCAGTAACCTCAAACAGATAAGGGGAGTGTTTCTTGCACTTCCAGTGTAACTCTGCAATCTGCTCTATTTGATGGAGAATTGGACCGAGCCTGCAATGCTTACTGACTGAATACTAAAGGCTCATTAAAAAGCATAGATCAACTATATAGTTATTTAAATTAATTCAGAAGCACTTATTTTTCTGTAGGACCACCAGGAAGAACACTGTCAGTATGAAAGCGTGACAGTGACCTCAAATAGCTTAAATTTTTCTGCTAAATTGGTGCACTTGATAAGGTGTGAATGTAAAAATGCTAACATATGTGAGTGCACTATAGTGCTATGTAAAAGGATGGAATTTTCTTTCACCGATCTCACCTCCCTCATCGGCTAAGCTATTTTGAAATTTGGAAAATATACCTACAATCTACTTTCTTGAATTAAACTATCCTAAATGTAACAAGCAGTTCAATACACCGAAATGTTTAAAAATACTCTCTTTCTATTGTGTTGCCTATGCAGTAAAGTGCTGGTAAAGCTCTTAGGTGCTTAGTTTTAAGCATATGAGAAGTCATGTTATCTTCAAAGAAAATACCAGTATGCATAAGCTTCAGCACTGTGATGGAGCTAGCTTCAGTCCTGTCAGAGGACCAAGAACACGAGCAAGTCTACAGTAAACACTACAGTAAGATCCAAGAACATGAGAACCCCAGTAGGATATATAAATCCCACTGCAATTCATTCCAGAGGTGTGTGTAATATACTGCACTGGCAAGTCAGTGGGTGTAAGATATGAGTAGAGAACATTTAGCTGCAGTAGAACATAAGGCTGCTAGCATGATGGTTATACTACAATTGAGTTTTCAAGAATGTATATGATTTTTAAGTTAGAAGGCACAAATAAACATTTGTTATTAATCAAAATTCTCATGGCTAGATCTATCTATACTCTAGGTGATCTGTGCAACTAGTCTTTGAAGAAAGAGTTCAGTATTGTTGGCATAACACTACCTATAACTAAAAGGTGAGTACTTTCAAATAAACTGGAGAGTACTTATGTCCCATTTAAAATGAATGTGAATGAATAATTTAAAAAAAAAAAAAAGTTAATTAAGAGCCAGTTTAAATAACCTAAGGTAACTGATACACCCTCTCTGAAGACAGCTGAACAAGGCAAGAACATATATTTAACAACTGCTGGTGAAGTTGTTTGTGCAAACTTTCCCTTTGAGCATTTGTTGGCACCACTGTAAGCTGTGAGCTGAATAATAAACTCTTAAGAATGCCTCTAATTATTTGATGCAGCTATTCTAATTCTTCATTTTGAATGTGCAGTTGCCTTTGGAGAATTCAAAAAATAATTGTGTTTGTTATTTCAGTGGATCTTGTAAAAATTTAATTTTATTCTATTGTAATAGATAATTTAATAATTTAGCACCATATTCACTCTAATTTTGATGTTTGCTGGATCTCTAACACCTTAGTTTTTATTTTGGAATCATGGCAGCATGAGTTACAGATAAGTAGGAAGTCTGCATAAGATATCCAAAGGAGATACAAGCAAAACTTCATTCAGGATTTGGGGGTTTTTAGTGGTTTTGTTTGTTTTTAAACACATAAGTGTTTTCCACTTTTCCTCTACTAGATTTCTATGGCATCTTCATCGACATGCAACAATGTATTACTTCCTACTGGAATTAACAACATCAAACCTGATAAACCTGATAAACAATCAGACTACCAAACAACTAAAATGTTAATAAAAAGAGTTAAACATTAAAAATTAAAAGAAAACATGGGACAGAACATACTGTAGCTATTTCAGAGAAAACCAGATCTATGGTGGATATGATTAAGAGCTTTATAATCTGAATTATGAATATTTAATTACTCTAACACTTTCAAAAGTAGTATGTGCAAGAAAAGATTGGACAGCAGATGGCTAGGAAATAAGATGGAAACTTCATTTAAATGTTTTATTCATTATTACTCAATACTGAAAACTTATATGATTTTGCTAAACAAAATTTAGCATCCTTGTCCCAAAGATCTTATGGTGTGATAAGATACCAAGGAAATTACTGACTTGGTAAGAATTTTGTATAGTTTCACAGAAAAATATTAGGTAAGAGGGAAGGGAAATCACAGACCAAAACTCCATATTATTTACATTCTGACTGCTTCAAAGCATTAGTTCTGAGCATATTACAAAGCTGTGAGATTTCATCTACAAATGTTAAAGTGGAACAAGGATCGTTTTGATTCTTACATACTATATAAATTATATATTATATATATAATATATATATAGTATATATATCTATATACTATTATATTAAACTAGATTCAAAACAGCTGGTCAGAATCATGATTTAAACTTTCAATCTTCAACACCACACCACAGCAGTGATCTCCCTAGTATCTGATACATCTAATCTCCATTACTTCAAAACATGAGTTAACTGGTTTTAATGCATTATATGTGTGTGGGTTATGTATTTGTTCTGATGGAATAATCTTTTCTCTGTTGACTAAAATTAATGAGAATTCATGTCTCTTTCTTTTTGGTTTTCCATTTTGCAATGTTCAAAGCATAATTTCAGCTTAATATTTTCAATGTTGAGGTTCATGCTTTAATCAAAATTTATAAAGGAACAACAGTAGTTTGCAAATTATCTAGGAAATTACATGGAAATAATTCCATGATTGTATGAATAATAAAAAGTCCTGTATGATATAGTTACTGCATGGCATTTGTCACTTGGTACCGTAAAATATTATATAGTGATATAATATCAATATAATATGATTTTACTATTCCACCTCAAGAAAGACAAGTTGAATTTTGTGTTTAAAAGGAATCATATATGAACTATATAGAATCATATGAGAAATGTTACAGCTTATGTATGCAATTACTTCTGAGAAATAAAATTTTAATATTCTTTAGCTAAGTCTAAACAGCCCCTGTGAAAAGGAACAGGTCAAGCTTTTCTGTTTTTTTTTGTTTATTTAAACAATATTATTGTATATGTGCTGACGTTTTCTGTTGCAATATGTACTTCAGTTCCTACAGAGGAAAAAAAAATAAAAAAGAAAAAATACTGCATTTGTATTCAGGTGGAAAAGAGATCTGAACATTTCCTTGCCTCAATCAGTGCAATTTACAATTTAAAACACCTACCACTTATTTGAGGAAATTAACTATGATTGGCAGTTTTGTTCAGGAAAATAAACCATGGAGCTTAAGTGTGTTGAAGGTCACTGACAAAGTGAGTTAATGAGGTTGTCTGAAGGTAGAACTGGCACAGCATCAGTCCAAATTACATCTGCCTGTATGTTGTCTTTACTCTGTCAGTCATACCACTACTGAAATACACTTACAAGAATAAAGTGGCAATACTGGCACCAAAGTCAACTTTTCTACCACTAACAGCAACGAGAAGAAGGTATCAGACTTAAAAACACAGCAAAAATGATTGCTATGATCAAATCTCTCAGGGTATTATTTCAGTTTTCTCCTCGCATCAACAAAACCTCAAAGCCTTCTGACAAAGATTACGTGGTGTAGCAGAATGAACTTACTCTGTGCCCTTGAACTCTCCCTTCCAGTCCAAAGAACATGCAATTTCTGCCGTTTTTCACCCAAGGCAAAATTTGAAAGGAAACAAAGCACTAGATGAAAGGTGAACTTTATAGTTGTTGCTCCGTTGGAAAACTGCCAAAAGGCAAACTTTAGTTTCACTGTGTGTATATGTGGTTGTATATATGTGTCTGTGTGACACTTGCCATGTTCTCACACTCTTGTTAACCTTCTATGCCTGGATCTATTAGCAACACAGGAAAATGCTGAGAATGTTCAATGCATTGTGTTTTGCTTTTCAGGTACCACAGTGGGTAATTTCATACTTCTTACCAGCAAACTCTGATAAAATTGGCCATAGGAAGAGGATAAAGGAAATGAAGGAAAATCAAATGAGGCAAATCATGCCTGACTAATCCAGTGGCCTTCTACGATAGAGTATCTGCATCACTGGAGGAGGGAAAAGCTATGGATGTCATCTACCTAGACTTCTGTAAGGACTTTGATATGATTCACTACAATATTCTTGCTGCTAAATTGGAAAGATGTGTATTTGACTGATGGGTTATTAGATGGATAAGGCTGCATGGCTGCTATTCAAAGGGTTACAGTCAATGGCTCAAATTGGTCTCCAAGTGTTAGTGGTGTCAAGTTACTGGTGTCCAAGTGGAAACCAGTAACCAGTGGTGTCCCTCAAGAGTCCGTATTGGGACCAATGTTATTTAATATCTTAATCAACAATACAGTAGGATTGTGTGCATGCTCAGCAAGTTTGCAGATGGCACCTGTGTGGTGTAGCTGATTCATTAGAGAGAAGGGATGCCACCAAAAGGATCTTGACAGGCTTGAAAAATGAGCCCATGTGAACCTATGAAAGTTCAATACAGCCAAGTGCAAGGTCCACCACCTGGGCTGGAGAAACCCTGGTATCAGTAGAGGCTGGGTGATGAAGGGATTAAGAGCAGCCCTGCAAAGAAGGACTTGGGGGTACTAATGTATGAAAAAAATTGGACCTGAGATGTCAATGTGAACTTGTAGCCCAGAAAGCTGATCATATCCTTGGCTGCATAAAAAGAAGCATGGCCAGCTTTACTGAAGTGGGTGGTTTTATTTTGCACGTTTTCCAAGATCTAAGACATGTTAGTTTTGGCATACATTTAAAAAGTCTTGAAACAAAACTATGATGGGACATTCCACAAAATTTGCATCTTGAGTTCAATGCAAACATCTTTCTATATTTTTGCACTTAAATAAACCTTTCCTGTCACCCACATTTTAACTCTGATGATATAATTTTCCTATTGATCTTATTGATCAAAGTGCATTGCCCTTCTATGTTCCATATTAACTTTACCACCTTTCATTTTAGTATCTCATTTTATAGGTCTCTATGTCTTCCCTCTTCCTTTCATTATGAATTTCTGTTGTAAAAAAACAGCAATTCCAGTAACAACCCTTAATTTGTGATTCACTCTTGCCTCTGAAAATAAGTTCCAAATCCATTAAATCAGGAACATAGTAAAAAACAGACCATTAAAATAATTGATAGTGTTCCCTCTCTCAAGAGTAGCTCACAGATTTTCACACCAAGAAATTGACATCATCTGGCAAGTTATTTTTTTCCAACTCTTTCTTCATTCCTTTAATTATTATTGCATCCTTTTCTCCACACTGCTTAGCTTTCTGAAATAATGCTCTTACTTCTTCCTTACAAGACTTTGATGCTTTTTTCCCCTCATTCCTTTATTTCATTATGTTCTATTTTTTCAGTTACCTTTAGTTAAGGTCACACTTAACTACCCATAATACATACTCTACACTCTCATAATTAATGCAACTCTATGTAGTCTTCAGTTATTGCCAATTGTCAGCATTCAGTAGTAATTTGATGCTATTTCTGTTACTCTGATATCATATTAGTTAATCTTGCTTTGTTCTACATTTGCTTTCTTTTTCATCTCTACATAGCTAGTTTTACAAGAGGCAACAACATAATATTCATTTCTACTAGACTACCCAGGAATTAAAGATATATAAGAGAGTTGCAATAAGCCATACTTTGATAAACTGAATTGTTAGAAGATTAAATACCAGCACATATATCCTTAGGTGTATTAAGGATAAACCAGTATTTTATTCTCAAAAAGGACTTGAGGGTAAAATTACTGATCTTCTATAAGCTACTATAATGAAGATTAGTAGGAATAGATAATGTGCATAGTAAAATTAAGAAAAATAATGTTACTAAAGTCTAAGGAAAATACCAATTAAAGCATCATAAAGCATTTAGATAAATTTATAGAAAATAACCCACAGCTGTCTTTAAAGAAAAAAGCACAGCTCCTTGATCTACTAGAAATCTTTAGGCTTCTTCATAGAATACTTCATGAAATAAACTTGTCGATAAAATGTATTTGGGTTTTCAAAAAGTCTTCAATAAACCTGTTTCTGTGGGAAGATGCCGAGAACATAACTATGCACAGAGAAAGAGGTGAAGTAATGTCATGGATTAAAAATAAGCTACACAGAATATGTGAAATTGTAACAACAGGTCAATTTTCAACGTAGCAAAAGATTAATGGTCTAGTGAAATATTCTCTACATTAATCTGATGTTGTTTAACATTCTGTTAATGATCTGGAAAAAGGGATGAATTATGATACTGTACAATTTTCGGTAACAGAAACTGCATGAGCCAAGGCCAGAGAGAATATTAATATCTTCAAAGAGAGTTTATAAAGCTAGATAAATGATGGATGACACTTAAGGTGCTACTTTTTGAACTGAAGTCAAACACACATCGAAATGCCTATGAAATATGGCCTATTCACTCTGCAGACAATGGAGATAAAGAATGTCTGCCCCAGGATAAGAAGAATTGCAAACAAGGTGTGTTTTTTTCTCTGAATAAAAAGTAAGCTTAACACAGAGACAGAAATATATATAAAGTAGTATGTTTAGAAAGTAATAGCCATACACACTGGAAACAATAACTTGACCCGGAAACACAATTGTTAGATTCCAAGTTATCTATAACTTCAAAAGAAAAAGGCTTTGGTATTACTCTAGTGATAGCAATAAGAACCTTAAAAAAATAGCCAAATACAATAGTCAGAAAGTCTACAGCATAGCATGAATTCTGAAAATACAGTCATTTTATACGTTAATGTATAATAACTAGGTATGGCAGGTCTTATAGGGAATGATACATTCACATTTCCATTTTCACACAGAATGTAGTAAAAATAGATAGTCTTCCATCAGTACTCTGCATTGCTGAAAGATAAAAATGGTTTTCTATGAAAAGAAACTAAATTAGAACCCTCAACTTCTTCTAGAGAACAGAAAAATAAAAGGGGTACCAGTATTGTATTGTTCACTTATGACAGGTATGAAGTAAGAAGTGAATACAAGGAGTGTTGAATTCTTCTAAATAATTAAATATATTTAAAAGCTATTAATCTTCAAAAGTTCAACAATGGTAGATACTTAAAAAAGCAATGAAGTCATAATGCACAGAAATACCATGCATTTATTAGGATTCTGTATTAACTTTTAAGCATATCACACCATAAAACTGTCAGCAATAACTCAACAAAAGACAAAACAGGTAGTTATGTCTAATTTTATTGAGATACGTGGGACTACTTTATATTTTAAATTAAGTTTATGGGACAGAGATCATGAATTGTGTGTTTCAAAGTATAGATGAGCCACAAAACTATCTGGGAAGAAAATTCCCATTAATTAGTTGAGACAAAACTCTTGCACCATCAGAATTCCTTACCCTGATGCACAAGACAGTTGTTAGTTTGAGAGAAAGGAACAGGATAACAAATTTTGGAGTAGTCTCATACACCACTTTCAACTTCAGATTTTCATTGTGTCATGGAGTAATTTGACTTTTATAGTAATGTAGTTATTCAAGACATGACAGCAGTGAAATAAAAAAGTTTAATTCAAATTTTCCAATGATTGGAAAAAATGTGTCAGATTGTAATAAGAACAAAAAAGAAAAAAAAAGCTGTAAACCTTGCACCACTTCCCATGTGCAACTGGCAATGCAAATCAAAAATATTTCAAATCTCTGGGATTAGCTACACAATTGAAAAATTGGAATAAATTATTTTTACCCTTCAGATCTGTGAAAAATTTCTAAACATAACATGAGTTTATTTTTTTTAAATTATGATCAGAAGTCTATGACAACTGACAGAGAGCAACTGTATATATACGTACATAGAAAAACAATAACACCCGTCTTTTAAGGATTAAAGCTGCACTGCCCATAATTGGAAAGGAGACTATTAATATAAGTATAAATAAAAATAAGACATGAGCATTCATGGACTGGCAACAAGGGTGGGTTGTTAATTACTAGACAAAGAATCTCTGCCCAGGTGAGGCCCCATCTGGAGTCCTGTGTCCAGTTCTGGGCTCCCCAGTTCAAGAAGGACAGGGAACAGCTGGAGAGGGTACAACAAAGGGCCACAAAGATGGTTAAGGTCCTGGAGCATCTCTCCCATGAGGAAAGGCTGAGGGACTTGGGTCTTTTTAGTCCAGAGAAGACTTAGAGGGGATCTGATCAACGCTTACAAATAATTAAAGGGACGGTGTCAGGAAGATGGGGCTGGTCTTTTTTCAGCAGTGCTCAGTGACAGGACAAGAGGAAACGGGCACAAACTTGAGTATAAGAAGTTCCACCTAAACATGAGGAGGAACGTCTTTACTGTGAGAGTGGTAGAGCACTGGAGCAGGCTGCCCAAAGAGGTGGTGGAGTCTCCTTCTCTGGAGAGACTCAAAACCCACCTGGACAAGTTCCTGTGTAACATGCTCTAGGTAGACTCGCTCCAGCAGAGGTGTTGGACTAGATGATCTCCAGAGGTCCCTTCCAATCCCATATGATTCTATGGCTCTATTATTCTATTTCAGAATATATCAAAGCACTATCCTTCCCTTCTTGCCTAAGGTCAGATGCTTGCAATATGAAAAGAAATTAGATTTGCGTATTCGTTGTTTTCTCATGAACCTTTGGCATGCTAATATTACCTCCCCACTCCCAAGGAACACATTTTGGGAAAGAAAATATTAATTAGCTGTTACAAAATAATGTATTTTGTGAGTGTGCAAGAGGTAACAGAAATCTTCACCAAAAAGAATACTTGTTGTAAGCAATGACTAGTAAATGGGACAATTCTGATATTCTTAGGGATGTTTCCATGGAAAATATTATCTCAAGGTTCATAAAAAGGTTTTTTTTCAAGGATTTATCATCATTAACCGGGTATGGATAATTTCATAAAATTCCAAGTGAAATAGGTTATCGCTAAGAGCAGAAAGCAAGAAAAAATGCTTTAAGGCAGCATTTGAATGAAGAAACATGCAAGAATATGTTGGGGAGAAATGGAAAAGGGATGCTTCTGGATATTAACCTTTTAAAGATGGAAGGGAACAGGCATCACAGCTAATGTAAACTTAGATATAAGATTAACATAAATGAAATACATGAATGAAATAGAACTTTATGTCACAATAACTATAATTAAATGCAAAAGTGGAATTTAACAAAAATACTTACAATGTAGAAGGGAAAGCGTCTTTTGCAAAAGCATTAAAGAAGCCTGTGGTTTACGGTGCATGAAGCCAGCTAGCACTTGAAAGCATCACACTGGCTTAGTAGTCATGTCAGGTCACTTATTTCTGCTGAGCATCTCTGTTTTGTTGCCGTTTCAAGGATCTCTTTTCCTTTCCACTGTGAGCAGTTGACAGTAGCAGGATTTCTTAATTCTTGAACTGAATGGCAAACTATCACATGGAAAGTGATGAAAAAGCTCTACATTTTTAAAAGGCATCATCATATGTCATGTTTTATGCTTTTGCTTTGAGATACCAAGGAGAGAGCAATCATATTAAAAATAAAGAAAAAAGATTTCACCAACAACAGCAAAAAACTCTAAGCCAAATAAAAACAACTCATATATATATCACACACTCCTGAGTATGCTGCACAGCTGTGCTCATTATACTTAGAAAACAAAGAGTCAGTCATACAAACAAGAAAAAGAAAAATTCGACCTTTAGCTTCCAGCAAGCATCCACATAAACTGTGCAGATTTTCTAGGTGATGAGACATGGAGGGGATGCTCCAGCCCACTTGGTGAGATAGGGTTAGTTTGGATCTTTGAAGCAGATTCATCTGTGGAAAACATCCCCTGGATGAAGAGTTGTGGCCTCTCTCCCACCATAAATTTCTGTCACTCAGCTATTCACCCTATCTAGGAACAGCTGAGTCTACCAAGGATCAGAAAAGATGTGTATGATGAATTATGGAAAGGGCAAATGAACAGGTAATTAAAGCGATCTGTAACATCAGTCCCAATGAAATCGGGTATGCTATGGAGTGACTTAATGTACAGACCTGAAGCTGATGACATTTTCAAAAGCTTTGGGTCCGAGCATTTCTCAAGCAAGAAATGTTCTTGGTTTGTAAATAATGTATCTCAACAAACCAGCATTTCTCTTCAAAGCATTAAACAACAGATGTTTCACTATGCTGTGTCAAATCAGAAAAGAAGCTGTAGAAATAGATTAAGACTACTGCTATTTCATATTTTAAAAAAATAGATAAAAGTCAGCTGCAGTGACCTTATGATGAGAAAATATAATTCATGATTTATTTGTATATGACTAGAACATAAAATATCATTTCAAAATAGAAATGAAGTTGTGCAACTCTAATTCTTAAATATAATATAGATGACAACAATAACTCACCCCTTCTCTCTAGCAGTGCAATAATCAGATGTATAAGTGACAAATTGCAAAGCATGAACAAGAACACATGTTTGATCTTAATGGCATATCTAGAAGAGGAAAGTGACATTTACTCATGTTTCAAAATGATAGTGGAAGCAATAATGCACAGAATCACTGCTACAGATATCAAAAGTTCAGAAAACAAAGCAAGCAAATGTTTTTCACTATAGTAAGAACAGTTGTTTCCACAAAGTCTTACAATTTTATGATAAGGGCCTCAAATATTTTCAAAACTATAAATATATAAATATATGATTATCAGGGACCAAACAAAATTGTTCAGTCTGAAAAGCAAAACAAAAATTCTACTGTACAGACAAACTGAATGGTGTGTGTTTTTGTCAGCTCTAAAGTTTTCACTCTATTTTTGGCTTTAGAAGATATACGTTACTTGAAGGTCAGTAAACAATAGGCCCTTTCTTTCCTTGACACTGACCTATAAATATTAGCTTCAGTTCTAGTTCATTGACAAGATATGGCCAGCAGAACATTCTTAACAACACTGTGATTTTCTCACGTAGGCATAACACAGACAGCAGCTTCAAACTTACATTATTTTTGTGAGAAAACTACAAGAAAATCCAAACCTGATATTTGTATTGTGTAATTCGGCCTTAGAACAAACTCTTCTATACATAATTAAAAGGAGTATGTCTACAATGAGCATATATCTTTTTATATGCAAGGTCTCCTAAAATTATTCCAGAACAATCTATTTACTTTGAAAAAAATTGTTCAGTGAAAACTATCTCATAAAGTACTTTCATAAAGAAAATATTTTCAATTACTGTGATTTTGCCATTCAGCTGAGATGCTTATATCATTCCCGCTATTTCAAGAGCTAGATTTTTTCTGTTTCTGTTTCTATGTTTGTATGTTTTTAAAAAGATTATTGGAGACTCAGGCCCTTTGCAGCCTTACATATTCTGTCAAGCTCATAGAAAAATTTCATTGAATTAATTCTGATGGGACAATTAATTTCTTCAGCCAATTTCCATCTACAGAAGCCATATGTAAGAAGGTTTTAAAAGGCAAAGTTAATCCTTGTATTATAAGGCTAACATCTTGGACCCAGCACTACACACAAGAGGAAGAGCTAGCAGAGATAGCTTTTGTACCCCATGTCATACCAGCAGTGTTACCCATTTATGTAGATGGAAGTTAAGTTTGCTTTACCTACACATGCATATCGCTTTTGAAAGGGCCATCAAGATTTCATCTTCAATTAACAAAGTACATCCCCATGCCAGTCTATACATCCTTCAAAACAAGAGAATACATTTCAAAGACAAACTGAACTAATTAAATATTTAACTTTAAATGTTGACTGTGCAGGGATCTTTGGAAGGAAACACAGAAAGCATTGCAGGAAATAAAAGATGTATCTACATATACAATATAGTCCCTAAAGACAAGCATTTTCTGATTTCTGATGACATCATGAGACTTGGGCTGGCCCTTTCTTTCCATTTTGCAGTTTTTCTTCATTTTAAGAATGCCACAGTTCTTTGTCTATGGAGCCCAGCTATATCTCTTTCTGAGTCTATGTTTGCTCAGCAATGTTCTGCAACAGCAGCCTTTTTGCTGGCTAGGTGACTTGTCTCATGGAACAGAGCTCTGGTGAGCAGGGGTGATTCATCCTATCTCAGTGCTACCTACTCAGCCTTTTCAGCAAAGACTGACACCTTCTTCCTCATCTGAGAGCAGGAGTCCAAGGATGTCTTCACCAGCTTTTGCAGTGAAAAAAACACTGCCAAACATTACCATGCCTGAAGGTGGACCCTGCAAGGGCTGATCCCTTCTGTGTTCTACTGCAGTGTAACTCAGAAATCTAACAGCCAGCATGTCAGTAAAAATAGAAAGCAGACAGAATTTGTCTTATGAGAACTACGCTGTATGTAAACCTCAAAATTAATGCAGTTCTCCATAACCTCATGCATCTGACAGCTTACAAATGCTGAATCCCCATGATGTTCTGTGCTCAAGCCATTTCATCCTAAAGGCTGTGCTTTTAACAAAAATAACTCAGAGAGAGACTCTAAGGAGAGGCATCCCGCTGCATTTGCCTAAGAACAAAGTTTAAAATGAACCTGCGATCAAGAAGGTTTCATCTATGCCATAAACTCAGCACAAAATTTTCACAGGAAAAGCCTTTCAGTACATATTTATTCATTTCTGTGGCAAGGCCTTTCTTCTTGTTACTAGATGTCAATTTCATAAACCAAGAATGTATTGATTGCCTAGACTTACAACATTTCCAGATGATCTACAGTTCTGAAGGCCCTATGAAGCATTACCAGCACACTGGAACAACTCCAGTAAAAAGAATGTAAAATACATTTGTACATGTCAATCTATGTTTAATGTACTTGCATAAGAAATTGAACATAGACCTAGAATTTTAGATATGTTACCTTCAGTGAAAGTGCATTCCTTAAAAAGTAAAACAAAAAAGTAAACACAAAACCTCACCAAACATTTTTTTTACTATGCTACTCTCACCTTTGTAAATATTCATAAATCCTACAGGAAAGCTGGCTTTGTTAATCTTTTCTTTCAAATTCAATAAAACTCCTAACTGTATTTATAAAATCCCTGTATTTTAGGTAATACAGAAAAAAATAAATGCACAATCCCCTTCAATGTAGGAAATTGGCTTTAAAATTGCAATTATTATTAATTAATTTATATAAAAGTTTTCTGCCTCAATGCATAGAAAACAAAGAAGAAACAGAGCACAGCTGAGAAAGCTGTTTTGTTCCTGCTTCATAAAGACAACACTTTTAATATAGCAGATAACATTTTTTTTCTTGTTGAAATGCAGGTTTAAAATTCATGAAGCAGAACAAAATCTCAGTGTGAAATGAAAAACTGTGACAAACTATTGTTATTGTGCATCAGACTCCAACTGCTAAAAACAGCCATGAAAACACGAGCCTTATGTGATTGCAGGAACACATACCCTGGAAGCCTCAGCTTTTTGCATACCGATTCGTTACAACATTTTAAACCAAACATTTTAACCAAATAAGAGAAAAGCCTTCAAAAACCATATTCTGTTTGAACTTATTCACAGTAAAAAAAAAAAAAAAAATTCAACAGTTTCTCCTCTTCCATAATTACATTCCCTCTGTGATACCCTTCATGTAAAGAGGAAATACTTAAAACGCACACCAAGACATATGAAAGTCAATCAATATCTTTGCTTTGCATAATGTAACTCCGGCTGACACCACAAATCCTTTTCTTTCTTCTTTATGTCCTCCTCTTTCTTCTTTATGTCACCCCTCTTTTTATATCACCCCTCTTCTTTATGTCACCCCTGTCTCTTCAGTGCTCCCCTGTACTGGTTAGAGTAGATCTCTCATCTAGTAGAGTAGATGATGAACTCTTAGCCCATGCCCAGGTTTAGGCACATGCAGAGTCCATCTGAAGTCAGAACATACTCAGAGTTTTCTGTTATATGGTCTACAATATTTTAAAAATAAAACAAAACACCCTTCTTTCCTACAATAATGGCCAGATGAGCAAAGCTCCCCAAGGGCAGCTGAACTCCATCTCTGGATGAGTCTTGGCCATCATTCCTTATACAGCCACAACCTCCTTAAAGTTTGCATTTTACTCCTTTTATTCTATATTGTCATTTTACATATGCTTATACAGTATGTCAGAATACATCCCTGATTCAATCTAATTGCAAGCACAGAGATACTGTCATTCCATTAATGCCCCAATATACTTAAAGTTTTAAAAACTCCACAACTACATGTATTTTTTGCCGGTGTTATTGTCTTTTACTGAAAATAGCACTGATTGTCACAATGGAAATCTGTCATCTCCTAAATTGTCTCCAAGCCCAACTTCTGTATATGAAAAACAGAGGAAGACTATAGTTAGGGTTTTTTTATTTGCCTGTATAAAGCTAAAAAAGTAGTTGAGGCGTAATCCCTTCTTCCAGAAATGATAGTCTGTCAGATGCCCATTAGAGAAATAAGAAAATCTGTAGTGTAAATTGACTTTCCATTGATATCAAAGTAAAGAACAAGATCTCTCACAGCCTCCATAGTTTCCTAAAGCCTTCTTTGCAACAAAGCTTACCTTATTCAAAACCAACACCTCAAGAGATTTACTGTTCAAGAATAGATTGACTCTTAGATAAGGAAACAACAGCTAGCAGGTAACCCTGTGGCATTTGGCACAACAGAATTTCTGTTAAGGCATTATATTTAATTCTCAAATGACAGAAAATAGTTTTCATCATCTCAAATAGAAATATTTCATAAAGATGAGAATTGATAAATATGAGGTTTTTTGTTACAAGTGTTGCACTGACTTGATTAAAACTTAAAATTTAGAAACCACATACAAACCTCCCTTTTAATGCAACAAAAAAGTCAGGTAAAAATAAAACTTAAAAAACAATCCTGTCATTTTTTTTCTTTTAGATTTTGTATTGCAATATAAAACAGCTTTTAAAAACAAGCCACTTAGAAAAAAAATGTCAAATATTTTATTTTGACCATTTTCAATGTGATTTTCTACCTTTAAGAAAACCTTTCCCTGATTAACACACTTTCTAAGCAGCATCAAAATGTCCTCCAGTTGTGAGAATGGAGGGAAAAGAATCATCAGGGGAAACAAAACAGAAAGAAAAGATTACTCAATGGTAAATCACCATGAAATCAAATGGAAAATTCTTTCCTTCTGTCTTCTTTTATTATATTTGCTCATTAGCACAACACATGTGGTAATACTTCAGTAAGCAACCAATAGCATAAACTGCATCATTACAGGAAAACATCACCACCTATTAGAGTATGTAACTATGTAGGTGTATGCTGATTTAAGCTCACCAACAGGTCTTTTCTTTTAAGGCAACCAACATAAGATACTCAAGCTGCAAATTCTCAGATCTACAATAAACTGTAAAAGAACACCTTTCCCTTTTCAGTCCTTATCAATTCATTCTTAGTTCAGATGAAAATTTATTTTTCATGAAGTTATTTGAGTTCAACTAATGTATGTTTTCATCAAAGTCTACATATCTTTAACTACTCTAAAAAGATCTCAAACCCTTACAAGTTTTGGTTATTTGCCACTATACTGAGCTATTCTACCTCTAGTAGAAGAAATAACACATCTAAGCAATCTACCTACCTACCTCCCATAAATTTTTTCATGAAATGTAATTAAGTGCCATGCTATACTGAGGGAGAACCACCACTGAAGACAGAACTGTGGTATCTGTCTTCAGACTGTTAAGTCTGGCCTGCTTTCTAGATAACTTGTTATTTATGAAACTGCCAATTAACTGATTTTACAGGATTGCTAATGACTGCTTATCTATATGCAGCTGCAGCTTGAAAATCAGTTTCAGATTCAGATGATATCATTCTGCCCTTTGTTAACTTATCTGATGAAGAAAATGTCCAGGCAGGTAATATAGTCCAAAATCCATGGTTACACTTCTGAAATTCTTCAGGGTGAGAAATGGAAATTACGATGGTGCTGTACCATTATTAGAACTGATTTTAGTTAAGTTTGTGTATTAAATAAACTGTCATAGGCTAGGTGTGCAATGTTTTATTTAAACCTGAGACTTCACTGCTTAAAAAATATCAAATAAAACCAAGATCTAAACAAAAAAAACCCCAAACTGACTCCTGGATACATTACTGAAAAACTGGACCGTTAGCAATTTGTAGGGTTTGATTTTCCATGTTTTAAGTTTAAAACCTGGGGACAATTTGAATTAAGGAACGGTATTGCGGATGTAATGGTTCTAATTCATTAGGTCTGAACTCAAATACATTCTCTGTGAAAAGACTTACTGCTTGCCCATTGTTAAGAAATTATTAACAAATACAAGAATTTTCAGAAAACTCCATTGTCAGTTCTTGCATAGATTCTGCCTGTGTTTATCTGAACACCATTATTTGATTTATAATAATTAGGAGTGATGCATAAATTTTTCTTTCCTCATGGAATTCCTGAAACATGAAGGTATGTAAACAATTCTTTCTAAATTGGTGCTGACACACTGTGATAATAAAAAGAGACTCTATAAGACATGTAAAGATGATATTGCACCTCTAGTATCTCTCAAGGAATTACATATCTACAGTTTTGAGACTGTAGATACAGTTTTAGAATGGTGTTATTCTAGCAATGTAAAATCCCTCTTGCTTGCTTTAATGAATCAAATATCTTAGGGAGTACTGCAACCAGCTTATTAAATTAAACTGTTTTCTCAAAGAAATGCCTCAAGGAAAAAAATATGTGATTGATTGCAGAATAAATAGGTTTTACATTTCAGTGTTTGTTCTCTTATAAGCTATGAAGTAGAAGGAGGACATTGCCGATTCAAACATCAGTACAGGAACAAAAATTAATTCCAGGACCAATAACAATACAAAATTTTCCTTCTATTCATATAATCATATATTCAAAATAGAATCTCTCTCAGAATACATAAACCAAGCTATCAAGAATAGTTTCAGTGCTCCGGATTGTCTGAAGAACTCCAGCAGTGACTGAATCTCCATGCAGTTATTGACCTGCCATCGCTGTGTCACGGGTCCCTGGTGCTTTGACTGTATAGGCTGCAAAACAGACTATTGACTTAGTAGAGAATGGGACTTTCACAGCACCTCAAGTAGAAAAGCATACAGACAAACACAGGATGTCTGAAAAGTATCCAAATTATGATCTCATTAATACAAAACATCCTGCTACTCTGGGTGTTGACATTGTTCAAATTCTTAAAAATAAGACAGTATCATTTTCCCATAGCAATACTGTATTCAAACCCTGCCTTTTAGAATCAGCAGATCAAATCAGCTTTCTTATCCATTTGAATTTTTCCTTTGTTCTTGATAAATGTCTGAAAGCTCAAACTGACATTTTAGTTCCAGTGTTAGATCCTCACTGGTTTACAGCTGATGTTTGAATGCCCAAAGGTTACAGAAGCAAAATAACCATGGAAGAACAAATTAGTAGTCAATATATGGCAAAGAAATCCAAATTCCAACATACAGTTTCCATTCCTTTCTTAAGGCTCCATAGGAAGAGCAGTGGTTTGTGAGAAGTGATGGACCTACAGAATGACATCTAAATGAAATTTATAGTATGGTAGAGAAATGCAGATGCTGAAGTAGCCTGAAGAGGAACATGTTGGTATCACCTGTCCCTATACCTCCACACAAAACCCTATATGAAGTTGGTGGAAAGGATCAACAAAAAGAATTGTCATAGGCAGGATGATCAGTTAGTTGTAACATGTGTATTCCAGTTCCATCATGATCTTTTTAGGACAAAGACCACATTAATCATAGATTTGTTGTAAGAAGCTTTTATTAAACCACCAGACATGCACCTAACATATAAACTATATATTTATAGTTTATGCATAGCAGCTTTTGAGGAGACTATATCATGTGGGAATTTGCTACAATGCATAAAATCTCCCTAGAATATGAAAATCAAGTTGTGCTTAATGGTAACTGAATTGTAAACCTGATTAAAATCAGATCATCAAAGGGAATCTTTCTTTCTGAATACATAAAGGAGAAGAAGCATATGCCTGCAACCTACACAGTCTGACTGGAAAAAAGACCCACAATTTTTACTTTCATATATATGGTCTATATGCGGAGTATCTATCCATAAGCTGTGTTCTCACTCTCTACTATGCCAGCATTCCTAAAAAAATGGCCATAAACCAGTTAATTTCATGAACTCATCATTTCTGGGATTTATGTTAAAATTATGAAGTCATCATAACACCCAGAAAACCCACTTAGATGATAAAGCTAAAAATGGCCTTGGTAGTGAAATCCACAGTAGCAGCTCTCTGTAGCACCAAACTGAAACGGTGTCGCATGATTTGTCTGATGTGATTGTTAAGCAGGCCATGAGGCATGGAGGTGTTAGTCCATATGTTTTTCCACTTTTCTGCCAGAAAAGTTTTTTTTTTTCCATATGAATAAAATTGGGCAGGTTTATGAAAAATAATTTTTTATTTGAAAATGTCAAAATTAATAATTCCAAATTTTTCTTTCAAAAATAATTGACTTCAACTGCATATTCAAATAATGGTCATATTTTTTTAAAAAAATATATCTTATTACAATGTTTTAATATACAATAGACAACTTTCTGAACTATTTTTTTTCCTCCTACACAAAATAGAAATGAAAGGCATTTTATAGGCAGAGGAGCAAAAATATGCAAAGCAGCACCTGTGCATTGACACAGGAGTACACGCACATCAAAATATGGCACTGTCTTGCAGAATGACTCATATGCAAGAAGCCATCTTCTTTTTCCTGAAAAGCAGATGAGCACTTTGTTCCACTTTGTTTCCTCTGAAATTTCAATGGAAAAAATAAAAGTAGGAAGGATTTCTTCTTTTCATGAAAAAGCTGATACCTTATTTCACATATTTATGAATATATTTGTGGTGCATGGGACAGACAGCACTATAAGAGCAATTAGGCAGTACAGTTTCCCACAGTGGATGATTCTCTCTTTTTTCTTCAAAGATTTGAAAGCCCATCTCTTAAAGAGATGCCTACCACCTCCTTAAGCAGCTATCAAACTTCACTGCTGATTCTTGCTCAGACTGTTTTACCTGATAGACAAGAAAAAGTAGAAGAACTTTCCCTTTAGATCCATCTCTGTTATAAAGCAATGACAATAGTGGTTTACAATACAATATAATGAATGAAAATCTTTTTTTCCATTTCAGTTAAACTTGAAGATTAATTATCTTTTAGCCCATTGGTCTACCGTTCATCTTTCATAAATGCCCTAAGAAAAAAGTGTTGTCTATCCTAACAGTGAACACCATTAGAAAAAAAAAAATCTAAATTGTGATAATGGCTATTACAAATCCACAAACTCTCTTTTTAAGTGTTGAGAATTGTCAATTTCAGAAGTTGATAGTGCAAATTAAGTAACTTGCTAAACCAGTCTAACTGTGCAGAACTGCTACATCTGCATTACATAAATTAGACTTTGAAACACTTCTGTTTTGTTTTTTTTTTTCTGCACTTAAAATTGGTATTTTACAGGCCTTATGTAAGTGAGATGTGGTAGAAATAGGCATTTTTTTTTCTTCCAGATGAATTCATAAAACTTTGAAAAACTCAATAAGCTCCTGAGTATGCATGCTTCAGTAAATTGCAGCAAGAAAATACTTAAGATAATATTTTTCTTCTTTCCGTGTTAGAAAAGATATACTGCTATGGTTAATAAATATTCAAATTCACAATCATTTTTGTCAAGGCCAAAGGCTGAATCCATGGTTACAGAGAGCAACTGTGCTTGGAAGGCAATTTCTTCTTGAGTGAATAGTAATAAAATTCTCTTAAATGCGTGTATGTTTTTATAGTCCAAATATTGGCTTATGGACTTGCAGTGTTCTAACTGAAGCCACAACCATTTTAGCTTCTCTATAATTACTGCCCGCACTAACATGATTAAAGCAAATGAGAAATGCTCACTTCTAACAGTAAATTAAAGATCTGTTGCTATACTAACTTATTGATATGCATGACTCCATGTACATAAGTATGATATTAACAACTGAAATTATTGCTTTTGCAATCCTCATGAGCTCAGAAAGTATCTTAAACTATCCTCTGGAATTTCCTATATCTCTCCGATAACTATTGGGAGACAGCCTTGACAAGTAGCATGAATTAAAATTCGATTGACTAAAGATAGGTAAAATAAATCCACACCTTGGAAAGCATTCTTTGTAGATATTTCTCAAATTTCAGCAGAAACTTTTTAAATAAATACCATGTTCATAACTAAGATTACCACAATAAATAAAACACAAGTCAACAACTGAACTGTGAAGAACAGAGGAAGCTTTCAAGAGAGGTGTGTGTAGGGAAATTAAATACATCAAAATTTCAGTGTCTTGTCTGATGCACTCCAGATTTTGTCTGTCTATGTCTGTAGTGACTTGTCAGACACATCTGTTAGGCTTTACCATGCAGCTATATAACACATGTAGTACTTAGAGAATTGCCAATGTATGACAGGCATTTGTTCCTTCTCACAGACTTTTCTTCAAAGAAAATAAAAAATATTCACAAAAAGATAAAAGAAATTTTAAGCTAGAATGATTTATCCCTTCAAGGCAGACATTTTTATTTGCAAAAGGTGTATTTGTAAGGGCAAATAAATTAGAAAGTGAAATTATCTTAATTTCCACAAGTCTTCACACCAAAATGAAAGACGCTTCCTTAAAAGTTTCTTAATCAAACATGGAATATTGGATTTTACACAGGAATGACTAGATGCAAGTCAAAGTCTTGTTCTATACATTTAAAACCAAGTGATCTAATAGCACTAGTTTATTCAGCTGTAGTTATATATTCAGAGAGTGCCATTATGGAACAAGTTGCAGAATACTTTTCCTTAATTGAATTACCTTACTCCATGTTTTCAAAGAAAGCATATCATCTTCCACTTTTACTAAATTTCAGAGGTGTATAGAGATGTACTATGTAATTTTCAATTGCTTTTAGCTTCTCATTGTAATTGTTTTTAAGTACCTTTAAGCAAACGTCTACAGACATCTCTACCTAAAACACTGGAGTTCAAGTAGGAATTCCTGGATTAATTGCTTGGCTTGTTAAGGAACCAGTAGAGGAGCTGGTGCTTCCTTTCTGGCCTTAATGCATGGACTTAAGCTTGTGCTCCATAGTATAATATGTATAATAATATAATATTATAATCCTTAATATGTAGATCCTTAATAATATATATAATAGTATAATAGTATAATCCTTCTGAGAGGACAACAAATCTCTCAGTACTGCCAAGTAGAGTTAGGCTGCACAGAATTTAACTTTTATATATAATGGATTGTTAATAAGTAATCCATAGAAAAATAAAGAAAAAAGACCATTAAGACAGATCATAGAATAACATATCTTCCCTTAGACATTTTGACATTTTTAAATTTGGCATGACACTACATTGGGAAAAAGCTCAGTGCTCAGTACTTCTGAACAGAAATGAAAGAGACCATTTAGGAATATAAAAATAATTTTACTGAAATAATTCATGTTCTATAATATCAAAAGAGATGTGAAATACTGTCACCATTCAAGAATAAAGTGATAAAGTTGAAATTAACAGTGCAAGTGTAGGTCTAACTGCTTTGAATATTCTCTGCTAAAAATCTCTCAGAATCAGCACACATAAGTGTTTAGATTTCAGAGAAAGGCACCGAGGTTCCACTGGGAAACCATTTTCATGTAGCCTTTCACAGCCTTTCCTATAAGCCATAACACCTGTGGTAATATTAAGCAAAGCATTACATTTGGGAAATCAAATCTCTCTAGCTCCAACCCTATTCTAAGAAAAATTAAAATAAAACAAAAGGGCTTGTAAAAGAACCTGTTTCAGTGTCAACTGTTACCACTGGACATAAAGGGTCAAGGTGATGCTTGGCATTGCTTACTTTAATCTCTTAGAGTGTAAAAGAGAAGATTAATTTAGTATTCAACATCGGTTATTGCTACCCTGTTTCAAATTCAGCTTTGTTGAAAACCATCTGCTCTTTATTAAGTTATCAAAGAGCTTATTGTTTTATCTGACTTGTCTCAAAGGAAAATATAAGGTCTTCCAACAGCTTTCAATTTAATTTTTGAGATGACTGCTGTTACGTCGTCATATTTAAAAACATGGTAATATTTTAACAGAAAAAGCAGCAAACATTAATCCTTGATGTGACTTAGGATCATAAGAACAGTTACCCATCCAGCCCTGTATTCTGTTTCCAACACCACTGAGGCTACAGAAAGGTATAGGCAGGAAATGCTACAAATGACATCTCTTTTTAGTGCTCTTCTTCTTAGTTCTGGGGCTGCCTTAGTGGAATATGATTTCTACTTGGTAAGTAACTTCCTAGACATTTCTCTTCTGTAAGTTTGCCTGGTATGAAGCTTAATCAGGTAAAGAAATCCCAGAAAATATTTTCAAAGTGTTTGCTCATTTTCCAAATTAAAACTTTTTTCCAGACTTACAGCACATGTAAACCTGTATACATTAGGTTTCCCAATATTAGCTGTATAACCACAGCTATACCGTGGGTCTAGGGATTATGGATCAATGCCTAATGCACAGAGTTTGACTAACAAAAAAACACCCTACAATTTCTGGTAGAAATCATATCACAATAAAACTATTCCAGCCAGTTTCTTTTGACAAGTTAAATGCCCTCAGTTCTTCAACTTCATGATTCCAAAAAGCTATCTGTCATCAGAAACAGGGGTCATTTAACCAAAAAAGTCAGATGTATTTGAGAACTAACACAAAGCCTATTGAAATCAATGGCATTTGTTCCATTGACTTCAGCTGGTTTTGGCTTAAATCCTTAGGCTCCATTTTAGCTGTCCATTGATTTACAAAAGTGAAATTAAGCATGTTCTTTAGTGATTTAGCTTTTCTGAAAAGGGATGTGTTTAAGTATGTGTTTAAATAATGGGTTGAATTGGGAATTTAAAAGCTGGATGGGAGTCCAGGTTTAATTTTCAGTGAATTTCCTAATATGCTAAAATAAATTCTAAAGGAAGTGTATTTGTGCATGCAAATTTAGACAAGTGTTAAAAAAATGAGTGAGGCTAATGATTCTCTTATGATACACTGGAAACTCTGATTAGAGAGCCCTGGAAAAAGCCCACGAGGGAAATGAATAATTCGGCGCTCAGCGCTGTGCCGGGGAGGCGCGTGGTAAATAATGCATGGGCTGCGCGTGGTGCCAGGAGATAAAAGGCTCGGGAGCAGCTCCAGCCAGCCAGGCGGAGCTAACCCTCTCCCCAACCC
>JAOXNG010000001.1:111506538-111520402 GCA_028566535.1 Scolopax minor
GGTGAAGGCTTTAGGGTAACTCAATGGGCATTTTTTCCTCAATTAGAAAAAAAAAAAAAAAGACAAAATTCACTTATTTATAAAGACTATCCTATAACCTAATGAGTGGCAAGACATTTTCAGTTCCTTGCCAAACTTTACTACAATCCTAATCCCAATGCTAGGAGTAACTGTGCAAACTCCATGTATCAACTAGACGCAGATTTTTTTAAGAATAATCCAAACAGTAATAATAATTACAGTATAGGCAAATATATTCTTCCCTAGTACCCTGATATTACACTGTTGAATGTTTAATGTTAAGTAGAAAGTGCTAAATCCAAGAACCTTAAGCAAGCATTATTCATCATAAGTTAGCATATAATTTTATACTTATCAATCTTATATTAATTTTTTCCTGAATTCGGTGATAGATTCCTTCTAAAGATGGAAGCACCTATGAAACTGAATTTTGCTTTTAATATGACTTCGTCAGGAAGGTTTAATTATATTAAGTGACTACTACAACTCTCATTTTTTATTGTTGAACTTCACAATGAGATCTTGTAAGGCAGATATTAGGCAACAGTGCTGTGCCATGTGATTTTTCATATTCAGATTAAAAAAAAAAAGGTGCTAAAATGTTAGCTAAAAACACATTTAATAAACTTTTTTTTTTCCTTCCTGAATTGTTAGGTAGATTTAAATTTTTAAATCGCATTTCCATTAAACAAAATTGTATCTCTGTATGGTCCAGTTTTCATGGATGACTGACAGATGAATTTCTGCTCCACCTCAGCACACTTTCAGCATTCCCTTGACAATTTATTAAAATATTTTTCACAGTTTTAACTGAAAAACTTACTCAATAAAGGACTTTCATTCTAGTTATGTATTAAGTATCTAATTCTTAACAGAATCCACAAAAAAATTAAAGAAACATTGCTACACTGCTACTGCAGTGTTATCAGGACCATGTGGCACACAATGGTGCTCCATGACAGAATCATGTAGGCTGGAAGGGACTTCCAGAAAACATCTTGTTCAACTTCCCTCTCATTGACAGCCAAGCTTGGACTCTTTCCACAGATGGAGATTGCTTGAAAACTCAGGGTAACCTGTGCCTATGTTTGACTAAACTCATAATGATACGATTTTCTTCCAGTGTTTTGGAACCTCACATCATATCCAGTATGGTGGGTTGCCCTTGGCTGGTCACCAGGTGCCGAGCTAACTGATCTTTCACTCCTCCTCAACAGAACAGAAGGGGAAACTACAACAAAAACCTTCTGGGTTAAGACAGGCAGGTCACTTACCAATCACCATCACAACGCCAACAAAGTTGGACAATTTACACATACGCCACGCCTCATCCCTTCACCACAAAATACACCCCATACAACAAAAATTCGCCACAAACATTCTGCTCTTTAACAATGTTCAGTCCGTGTTTTTTAGTAGTTCCCCTGCCAACTACTGCCCATATCTCAAATTCCACCCATGTTGGGTGTCACAAAGGACTGTGATGGGCTGACCTTAGGTCACTGCCAGGCATCCACCAACTGCAATCTCAATTGTCAATTCCCCACTTTAGTGGATTGTAAGCAAAATAATAAAGAAAAGCAAGGGCCACATGCAGAAGCAAAGGAAAACAAAAGGATTTATTCTCTACTTCCCATCAGCAGGTGTTGTCCAGGCACTTCCTGGGAAGTAAGACCTCAGTATGTGTAGCAGTTCCTTTGGAAGACAAACACCTTGGCAATGCATGTCCCCTTCCCCCTCCTTTGTATTGTTTGTTATGCCTGAGTGCAGTGTCATATGGTATGGAATATCCCCTTGGTCAATTTGGGTCAACTCTTGGAGAGACAGTTTAGTTGCTTTGTAAGTGCTGCTTAGAAGTAGCCAAAACATTGGTGCATTATCAACCCTGCTCTAGCTATAAATACGAAGGACAACACTAAGAGGGCTTCTGTGGAAAAAAATAACTCCATTCCTGCCAGACACAATACATCTCTTCTTGTCTTACTAACAGATTCTCGTCATGGAGATTCTATTCACACTGAATAATTTTATGTGTTTTCCAGTGATGTCACTGAAAGCAAAGGCACAATTTAGAGCATGATAACTTTATTCTACAGCACTAAGAGTGCTGCACAGTGCACTTAATTTAAAGGAATATCATGCTACTCGTTGGTAAAACAATAAAATGTGGGGGTTTTTGAACACAAATGGTCTCATACAACTGTTCAGTAAAGTGTATTCAATTTGTTTCAGATGAGATAACAAGAAGACACATGAAACAGAATCCAAGTATCTCCCTCGGCTTCAGCTTTTTTGAAAGAAACTTTAGCCAAAGCCATAAATGTGGTTTGGTTGAAGACAACTTCCATTGTCTTCATCATTGAGACTCCTCTCAGTTAAAGAAAGTATACTAGCAACTATTGTTTGTAAGGATTTTTCCATAGAAATAAACTTTATGAAAATCTTCTCTGTCACCCTGAAAGCAGGGAGCAAATCTGCTACGACGCCAGATGGCAGGGAGCAAGGCAGTGACAGCAGGAGAAAAAGGCAGACATCAAGGACAACAGATTGCCAGATTTGGCTGCGCCAGAGGAGGCAGAGATTGGCCATTCCAGAATAGCAGCCAATATCACGGGCACAGCTTCTCCCACAAATTAACATCTCTCATGCAACCCCACCTTCTTGCTCCTCTCCTCAGAAAAAGAGATGCCAGCCCCCCTTCCTTCCCAAAAGTCCATGAGATGCAGTGCTTCTGGTGGGGAAAGAAAAGATGAGAATAGGAGAGTATTTGTATCCCCGGGTAAAAGAAATGCTAAACACTAAACAAACATATTCTCTAGTGCTATGAAACACTCCCTCTGTATTTAAAATAAAACATCTGTTTTCATTTTTTTGGTACTGAATAATAAAGTGATCTACAGAAACAGTGACCTCCCTACTCTTAAAAAGATCCCTTCTGCAAATCTCTTTCATCAAGATTTCTGATTCTTAATTGATATTTTTATACTGCTTTTATATTTCAGTTTGTGCGATGCTGAAATACCATTTTAGCACTGGCAGGTAAAATAAAAGATGATTGATGTACTGTCCTCATAAACAGAAAAAGAGAGCTTGCTTTCCTGAGGTGATACACTTGTAAAATAAGGGTAGTTATATTTCCTTCAGCATGCTTGCTTCCAAGGAGAACAAGATCATGCGGGCAGGTAGGTTCTGAAGTAACAAGCGAGTGTCCCTCCTACCTTCCCACTTGACTCAAGGACACAGCTTCTTTCCTGATATTATCTCTGCCACAGGTGTAAGAAATATACACCCAACAAGCTAGTCTAATCCACCCACAGGAAACAAAAGGAGGGAAGGAGCCCGCAAACCCCTGTTACGATACATTTGTTGTATCTATTTACTTACAGTAGTTAGCCAAACAGAAAAGTTTGTGATTCATGCGAGACATGGCACATCCCTTCTCCAAGTGAGCGAGATCAAAATGTAACTTATAATTTTAAATAATGAGGTTTTTTATTGGTGTGAAAGCATGGATGAGTTAATTTGTTTATAAAAATAAGCTTATTTCCCCTTCGGTTCTAAAATATCAATCTGTTACTTTTTTTCTTGGGACTGAAATGCATACAGCCTCATATGGCATACATCATTATGAGTTACAATACCTCCTGTGTAAAGGTTTAGTCTTAGAGCATGTGTATCTATAAATTAACATAAATTGCCATGTAGAAAATCACTAAAGCAGTTGTTCTGCTTAGTTAAGATTGATAATTGGACTCTGAGCTATTCAGAAATTCATGGGATGAAGTATATTGAGCTAATCCCAAACATTACACATAGACCAAAAATCAAAGTTTGACTTTTTCATGTTAACTACTCATCACATTTTTTTAATTAAACTGTGTCAGCTTGTTTAAAAATACTTATTATTGTACTGAAAGAAGTGTTAAGTCTTATTAGTCTTCCCAGAAAAAACATTTTGCAATTAAAAACATATATGCTGGTTTAGAAGTAATTTCTAATCTTGACAAAAACACCCTGTTAACTTTATCAACCATCCTCTTCCATTCTGCCCATCCAGAAAAGGGGCAATACTGACTGGCAGCTGGGAAATTACATCCACACAAAACCAGTCAGATGAAATTTGTCTATACAAAAGCATCTCTGTTTTGACAGAGAAAAAAAGGAAAACAGATATCCTGGTTCATTACAATAACCTAAGATATTCTACAGAGTATTCTGTTTTCCACTCAGCTTTTTCTCATCTTTGTTTTCAGGAAAGATATAAATTTTACTCATTCATATCAGAATCTTGTGGTCTTATCTTGAGCTTGGGATCAACCAGGATTACACAGAGCACCGAGGAGGTGTGGAATGTTTTCAAGATCACATATTTTGCAGTCTCTTGACACTAATGAATATAGTTGATTTAGCAAAGAAGTTACTCAAGGAAAAATCTCCATGCTGTTTACAAAAATTGTTCCTTCTTTAGCTTTTTTCCTAAAGCATCCATGCACAAGTGACTTTTGAGCTTTGCTCTTCTTTCCTGTTTGGGAAAAATAGAGGATATTCTCTTTGTTCCTTTCCTTGTATGCCAGAAGCAGTAAGCATAAGAAGTGTGTATTCTGTCAAAACTGGTGTTAGAAATAAGTAAAGCATCCATTGTTGGAATCAAAGACAAACAAACATTTTAACGATTGAGGACATAATGTATTCATTTTTCAGGGATCAGAAGAATCTGAAGCTGCAGTTTCAGACAACCAAAACCAACGTTCTGCAAGTGGTGAAAAGAGAAAGAGCATATTATCAAAAAAGAATGTATTAGCAACATCTCAGTTGTGTGACAGTAGGCTTCAGGAGGTAATACGCCTAATAAGTAGAGACAGATTCAAATGAAATTTTCTTATACTTTAATCTGGTACATTTTTACTATTTGTTATGCAATTTGAGCTTCAGATTTTGAGATTATCAACACTGAGAATTCACAATTCTTTCCTCATAGATTGGCTCTCTAAATGTGGATTTCAGACAGCTTCTTGACATTCTTCATGTTCTCTCCAGGAGAGAAAAAAAAACACCAGCCGGAAGGAACAGGTGTGAAAAGAAAGCTAAACAGTATTGTGAGCTGCTGGGATTCTTTTCTACATTTTTTCTTAAAATTATTTTGGAACCAGTATACCTGCAAAGAAACCAACAAAAAGATGGAGGAAGTGGTAAAATATTATCTTATTTTCTCCCTTTTTTGCAAATCAAATAGGGGAGAAGAGATGAAAATTACATTCACCAACAATTTAGGATTCAAGGAAAGAAAGCAGAATGTATGTTTAGGTTTGGGGCTTCTTTTTGCTTGGTTTTTTTTTTATTTTTTTAATTTTATAACTATAGCCCAGTTTGAGTAATATTGTGACATGAGGTCTAAGACATTATGATCCAATAGTGATGCTCTGCAACTTTAAGAGCCCTCTGCTTTTACGACCAGAATAAAAGATTTTACTATGCTTCACACTACTTGAAGTTGAAAACTAAGACAAAATAAATACATAAGCAGAACTGCTACTCAATCTACCCTTTTTTTTTTTACTCTTCTAACATTTAACTTGGGAGTCAGGAAGAGAGCGTTAGCAAGGGAAATACATATTTCCACCTGTCTTGCACACAAACACCATTATGCGGTTCCAGCAATTCCAGAATCCTTTTCAAAGTATAACTGCACCTCAAATTGAGCTACATGCTTCACAATGTGTTATAGGGACTTAGCTATACCCACCCTAGGTTCCTCTTCATGGTGTCTTTCAAAAAGCTGAATCTTCCTTGGAAACAGGGCTGACTACTGGGAGTAACATAGTGAGGAAAAGGTGATGCTGTGGCTTAGTCACTCAACTTTCGAAATAAAGGTTTGAATTACAAAGCTGAGCCTTTCAGACTTTTCTCTTCAAAATGTGACCCCATCTGCTCTGACAAACTGTCAGATGCAGAGTTGAAATAGATGGTGATAGATCTAAAAATGACAGGCTTAAAGATCCTGATGGCTGTCAAGAAAACCTCGATTTTCAGGATGGATACAAACTATGCAGGAGAGAAGTAGTAGAAAGTAGAAAGCAGAAAGCAGAAAGTCCAACTACCAAATTGGAAAAAAATAAAACAAACATGCAGTTTTGATTTTAGAAATTGTTCATTAATTTCTCCCAAAACTTCAATAGCTTCCTCATTATGACAAAAAGGGACAATAAGACCACTGAAGGGAAAACATATACAGACAGAAAGTGCATTATATAGCAAATGTGTACCAAAACAATCCTTCCCAGAGGAAATACATTCATCAAATAATTCAGCTAAATACAGCTGATAACTTCTCACTATTGATGTATATTGTGAAGAGAGCAAGAAAAAATCAAACCTAGAGCTTTGGGACACAGAATGACATATTCCACCATTCCAGCCTTTATTGTCTTCTGCCAAGTCTCAGACACTCCAAAAAGCTTTGAATTTAGAGAAGGTAACTTACCAAGAATGCATTTGGTAACTGAGCAAGAATTTCTTAGCAAGAAGATATTTGGAAGACAATTATCAGTTGGGTACATGGAAAAGGTAATTTTTAAAAATCATGCATTATTTGCTGAATAAGCAGTTTCAAAGCTATATTCTGAGAATATTTGTCTTAGTTTCAGGTTGGAAAGAGTTAATTTTCTTTCCAGTGATTGCTGTGAAAGGCAAGTCAATAGTGCATATTGTTTTAGGTGTTGCTAGGCGACGTTTATATTTTTCAAGGACTCTTTTCAGCTTCCCATAGAAGTTATGAAGCATATGCAGAATGACAGACTGACCAATAAAATATTCCGTACCATAGACCTAATGCTCAGTGTATAAATGAGGTGTTGCTGGGCATGGAGGGGAATTGGCAATCCTTTGGGGAGGTACCAATTCACCTGGTAATGAGAGTGACTTGTGTCATTATTATTGTTATTTTCCTTTTGTATTATTGTCCTGTTAAACTATCTTTATCTCAACTCACAAGGTTTCTTCCTTTCCCTTCCTTTTCTCACTATTCTCTCTTCCTCCGTGCCCTTCTAGGGAGAAGGGAGAATTGCAGGAGCAGCTGTGGTCCTAGCTACTGGCTGAAGTTGAAACAAAACAGCATTTTAAATAGAGGAAAAAAAATAATATCACAAATATCAAAGTGACACAGCGGTTCCTTCCAAGAGGAGACCAAAAGAACTTGTCTCATTTCACCCAATAAACTGTAGTCTGATAAGGGATAGCACAATTTTCTACAAATGTACAAGGGAGGAAAAAACAAAACCCTACCAAAAAGCTTGTACAGACACTGCAAGCAAGTAGATTGACCTTAACCAGAAGATGTGGGGGAAAGCATTCACTTGAACATAATGATATTATAGCACTCAAACTGTGGAGAGACTTCCAATGGGAAAATACATTATTCCGCTTTTCAGTGAAACAGAATATATATAGAGAGTGGATCTAATGACACTGATGTTTGTGAAAAGACAGAACCTTATGAGCCAGGATAACCCTTAGAATGTGTTTTTAAGTACCTAACTTTGCTATTCTAAGAAGTTTACTCTTGGGAGGGTAGTTCAATTCACTTTGACCACAAAATGTTGCTCTCAAAAAAAAGCGTTTTCTCTACGTTCCTACAGAGACAGCCTCAAGTGGAAGTATATGGGTAAAAAACACAGAACTCAACAATTCCTCAATTGAAAAAACTCATCTAGGATGAGGTGCAAAACAGATTTCCCACTCGTTTTCCCAAGGAATTCTGAATTGTTTTTTAACTCTCCATATAGTTTTTCTTAAAAAAAAAATAACCAAAATCAAAACAAAATTAATTCCTTTCCCTACTTACATATCTTGGTGATCAAAAATTAATGTTCTTCCCACACACACTTTTGACACTACAAAAAGTCTTTGTTGCCAGCTTCAATTAAAGATAGAAAATAAAAAAATTCTTCCTGTGCATGCTATACTACAGACTTAAAACTTGTGGCAAACAGTTTGCCACGATGGGATCTATTATAAGCATAAATATAAATTTCTGTGTAGACAACCTTGGGCAAGCTATAGATGAGTTTTCAGGAGTTCCATAAATATATTTTCTGAACAAAAATTTCTATCTTTCTTTTAAATATCATTACTAATAAGTCCTTCATTATTTTATGCAACTGTGAAAAAGTTGTAGGAGCCAACACTGATAAAGCCATTTGAACAGGTACTGAACCTATACAAACAGCTTTTGAGAAAATTACATTCAGTTGAAGAAAAAAATCCAAATCCCTCAACTTTATGTTTGCCCAAAGCATGCCTTACTAAAGCCAAACAAAGCAGCAGGCAAACCAAATCACAAGAATGCATCCTAAGGGCACCATAAGTGTGTGCAGTTTTAGAACTAAATACAGTAACTAAATACAGAAAATCCCACTCTTATTTGTCCAAAATCCAAAAGAAACATTTTGGCTCTACTCTGGCAGTATATTCCCAGAGCATAGCCTGAAAGGAGAGAGAAACAGCAATCTAAAACAAAAAATGGAATGTGTGTTGTCACTGCATAACTGTACAAAGGATATTCAGGAATCTCCAGCCTTAAAAAGGCAGCAGCAAAGAGCACTTGATTCCATTTCAGCAAAGGAATGAGCTGTAACATGAGCCTTCCAGGACACAGTGGTACAAATTTACATGCTAAACTTGGAATAGTCTCTCCCCTTTCTATTTCTTTTTTTAATTTTTGTGTGTACACTCTTAAAGCCCTTTGCTTCTCCTCCTAGTTATAAAAAAAAAATCTTTAATTTGCTTTAAAAAGCAGAAAAAAAGCTTTCTGTTCATTGACTTTTTCTTTGATGTGTCACTCAACTCTTCATAATGGAGACATTGGTAGTATAAAACCTATATATAAACATGCATATTGTTCAAACACTTATTACTGTAATTAGACAACACTTTCTCAACTGTAACGCTCTTTACACATTGCTGGTAATATTGCCAGACAGCTGTCTTTCCATCAGATATTATTCATGGTCACTCTTAATCCAGAAATGAGAAACCCACAAGGCAAAGCTGTAATTGTACATATTGCGTTTTTCCTCCTCTTCTTTCCTCCATGTTCAGAAAACAAAATTGCCTTTATTTTTCGGTTGTGCATCCAAGCAAATTTGCTTTGCATTTCAATAGACTAAGACAGCAGTCATGACTTTGCTGTAAACTTGACTTGATTTACAGATTTTTCTTATAAAGATATAAAGGCATGTATGTTGTGCGTATTTGCCCTGGGTACATCCATATTTACAGGGAAGAAGTATAAAAAGGAAGCATAACTCTTGTTAAGTACCTGAATTCTGTATCAGTGCTTGGCAAAGCAGAAGTGAGTTACAGCTGGCATAAACTACTTTTAATTCACGAGGCGTGTCATATTCTCAATTTAACTATTTTTTCATTATTTAGTTTTGTTGTTCCTTTGGTACATAACATAGCCCATTCTAGTTTTCACAGTAAGTAGGGAATATGCAGCAAACTCAACCAAATTATTAGCTCTCATAAAAGAAATCATAAATGACATTTGTCTTTATATACGCCACTATATTAGTAAAAATTGCAAATTAAGAGCATTAAACACCATAAATTGCCATTGTACAGAAATCATGATATATTCTCTCCTAAAAGCAACTATTAGGAGTTGTTTGCACTTTAACTGCTGCAATATTTGTATAAATATCTATTGTGTAATTTTAACAACATTCTGGATGCACTTCAGGGCTTAACAGAGCAGCCTGTTCTGCCTTCTGTGCAACTGTTAATATAATATGACCACTGTCATATTTGTTATTGCTATACTCTGATTTAGATTTCTTTAAGAATCTTTTAAAATTGGCAGTTCATTAAATGAGTCATAATATGATTTTACATTTGATGAGACTGAGTGTAAGTTTGGAAGTCATCCTAACTGGATTGCAAAAATATTAACTGTGCAATCCTGTCTAGATACCTTCTCACATGATACACTGATACACACAGCTTCAGAGTTGCAAAAATGCAGTAAAATGTGAAGATTTACAACTGTGGAACAGAACTTACTCCATTTTTATTGTATTCTATGAGGTGTCCTCTTCCATGTGAGAGCTATGATAGTATTGGCAGTGGTGCCTTGAGCCTATAAAACCAAATAAAAATGTGAAGAAACAAAGGTAGAACAGCTGAGCCAGCAAAAATGTAATTATAGAGTAATATGGTTTAGAAAGGTTTATATCACATTGTACTACCATGTAACTCCTTTGACCTTTTGAACCTACCATATTGTCGAGCTTCTTGGGTTTTGCCCTTGTAAAGCCTTTCAAACCACCCTTCACCCTGCAGCCCACCCATTCCTGCTAAGCAGAGTATTTGACAGTTTCTTTTAATCCAATCCACTTGAGGAAGTCTTAACAGAATGCTCCCATATGCTCCTTCTCCAGATCAAGATCACCACAAGGCTAGGTGAGTAGCGTGAAAACAGAAGCTGTTTGTGTTTTCAACATAATTAACAAGTTTTCAGAATTCAGTGATGCAAGCCACAATATTAAAAAAGGTTATTATTTTTTTAAACATTCAATTAGCTGTCCAGTGACTGGATCAAGTAATTAGCTGGTCTTACTCTAGCTTAAAAGTACAATATAATCTCATGAAATTTTTCATCAAAAACACTAAGACCCATTAGCCAGCAGAACCACCCTATACGTCAGACTACATTCAAAACTGCTAAGTTAAACCACGTTCATAGATAACCTTTTCACCACTTCTTTCTTTATCTTTATGGATTAATCCATTAAATAGCAATATTTTTGATGTAACTACCTTTCATAATCACATCAAAGACTTGTATCCTCTTCCTTATCAAGACACTGGAAAAGAGCCTTGATGTGAAATGTCTGATACATAATAGCATTCAACAACCCACCTTAAAAAGTCTGAAAATGAGTAAGAAAACTTATGAAAAAATTTAATTCTTTAAACATAATTTACTGTGAAATGTTACACAAGTTATCTGATTCTCTAGTATGTGAAGTTTGGAGTCTCACTCTCCTCCCTCACTAGGAAGTCCTTAATCTTACTTATATATAAAAGCCACCATAATTTTTACAATATATATTATAACAATACTATTTCTAAATAAAATTTCTAAATCTAAATTTTGCACACAAAGATAAACCATCGTCAAGAGAAATTGAAAGGACAGCAAAACAGGCTCTGGTACTATGTGGGCTATCTTCCTTACACAAGCTGTACCACAGATTTCAGTGAGTGTGTTCACGTATATGATTTAACAAAAACTGGATCACACATTATCAAAATATGAAAAGTAGACTTTGAAGAGTTAGAACTGATTTGACGTGTCTCCACGCTAAGGCACATTTGAACCAATTTTTTGAAAAATACATGATTTTCAGACCTTTGAATGTGAAGAATTAGACTCAGAATATATTTCAATTTAAGCCTCAAAATTATTCTACCAGTTTGAAAAGAGGTAAGGAGAAGAAGAAGAAAGAAACTAATTATGCATTTAAAATACAACTTTTCACAGGAACAAGAACAGTGGTGCCAAAATTTTACAAAGACTTTGCCTCTTCTGTGGAAATAAGAGCAAAAGATAAGATTAACATGCAAAAATCTATCCTATCTTTTTTCCCCAGTACAAATGCTAGAGGATATCCAGACATAATAAACAGATAAAGTAGTAATCCTAGTGCAGGCATATAAATTCAGTGAATTATTAATTTTAGCTATAGTGTTTTGGGTATGTAATTTCCATGTTAGACCAAATTACATCCTTTCTATGTATCCTAAAAATAATAGAAAGTGAACTTTCCCCTTCCCCTGTACTGCACAGACTTGTTCTTCTACATTTAACAGTACATGATGAAATTAAGATAACAAAATTAATTTTCGAAGCAAAGAACATGACCCCTGTGGAAAAAACATGTGTATCCTGCCAATATTTGAACAATTATTATTATCTGCACACATCACAAGTTAATGTCTCATCCTTTTACTGATGTGAAAAACTGAAGCGTAGAAGCAACATAGGGAGTCAATCTGTGTTTGCTGTCCCCTGAACATCTGAAACAATTATTCTTAATAAACTGGTGAAACTCTGTCATACCATTCATTGGTATGCAGACAGAATTTGTCACTGACAATATTGTTAGTTATGCCTAAGGAAATACTTCACTAATAGATACCCAGGAGTCAGCACAATCTGAACTCATTGAAGAAAGCAAGTCTGCAATCTAATGATGTAATCATTTAGGAGGAATAATTTCCAAAAGTTTCTGCCATTTAGGTGCATATGATCTGATAACTATTCTTCTCTTGTTAAATGCCCATGAAGTTCTAATATGAATGACCGGGCTGTTGGTGCATCAGTTCACATGGCCATGTCGTCACTTGCACTTCCCAATTCCCAAATACCTCTTAGACCTGATGTTTCCAAAAGCATGCAGATAATAGGCACTGACCTGAGCCCTTAAACAGACAAGTACCATGCATCACACAGCAGAGAGTGAGCAGACTATCAGAATACAGTTCACCTATTTTTATAAACACTTAAGGTCACAGTTTACTTAGACGTGAAACCGAAAAGTCTTCACTGCTAAATCATCTACATCTTAATTCCTTTTTAACATATTCCTTTATTTTGAGTAAGACTGTCATTAATCTTTAACATATGAACCTGGGAACACAATTAAACTTGGGTAGACTGAAGGACTGACACAACAGGGATTGTAAAAATGTATACACTGGGATTTATCCAACACTCTATATATTGTGTGGTTTTATATATACACCCCACAGTTAAGAAAAGAGACATTAACTTCTCTGATGCCAGAAGCTGGGACTTCCAGGAACAGAAATAATATTAAAAATTATATTAATAATACAAACATTAGTGCCTCTATCTGCTATTGCTCTGTGCATAGGAAGACTCTTGCCTGCAAATCCTGTAGCACTGTCTCCCTGCTATCAGATATGTGAAAGCTTTACAAGGTTACCTTTTGAGTTCACAGAACAGAAAAATATTTCTCCAGTTATCAGACCCAATCACATGCTCTGGCAGGCAACCAGGTCATGTAGATTTGCTAAGAAATGTATCAAGCTTAAAATCAATTGTGTTTTTTGCCCCAATGCTTTAATGGAAAGGCAGTTTCAGCGCATAACTTCATATTATTTAGAGCTCTGAGATGATGAGCCACAAGAAACAGGGAAAAAAACTGTCATCTTTGATGATGTGACTGATACCAGTCATGATAAAGCCAGCTAACAGCACGTACTCATGTTCTTTCTTTCAGGCACACACCTGTACTCCCAGCACCTCTTGAATAAATGGGTTTATCAGATAACAGAAACACAAATATTTTGAGGAGGTGAATGGAAATAAATAGTTGCATGACTTAAGAAAGAGGCTGACTAAAAAAAAAGTACACAATCCACAGTGCTACCAACTTCCTGAACAATTAGTTTATGGTTGATACATCAGTGCAATACATCAGACACTGCAGAATCATTGTGATTCAAAAAGAATTTCCTCGTTGTCCTTGGGTAAGTGCTTCAGGAATTGGTACCACTTAAAAAGCCTCGGAAAAACACCAGACTATGTTTTACATGTGCTCAAAAGTATATAACCCCTAATTATTAAAGCATTGGTGAGGGGAAGAAGAAATCACAAACTAGTCTCAAGGTGAGGGTCAACACTAGCAAGGGTGCAAGAGTGGAGTTACTGGTCTGAGTCACCACCATGCCCTGCACCTACCCCTTCATCCCGCCACTGCTGTGTCACAACACGCTCTACCACTGGAGTAGAGCAGTAGAGTCACTGTGCAGCTCT
>JAOXNG010000001.1:111526197-111540953 GCA_028566535.1 Scolopax minor
ATTTTTCTCTGATTCTGTTAGTTACTATAATCAAAATCATATATTTCCATCAGAAAACTTTTTCCAAGACAGTCATAATTCTAATGAACTTTGTATTACAATGCATATGCCTGTCCTCTACAAACAGCAGTGGTCTTCACAGGGCAAACCGTAAAACACAATTGAGTTAAATTGGTTATAGATTCAAAGGAGACTTGAAACAAGCAAATAAAAGTGCTTGCATTTTTATTTCCTAAAAATAATGATATCACATGACGTTTCCCTGGACAGTCATTTTTATTTTCTTTTTAACAATTTTTAAATTTAAGTATGAAAAGCCCAGCAAGTGCCATTAAAAGTTTTAAAGCATTTTTTAAAAGCGGAAAAAGATGAAAAAAATCTATTCCCATTATTCATATCTCTTGTTGCTCAATTGAAGATAACTTGAAAGTGATATATTTGACAGAAGAAGACAGACTAAAGATGTTACTGGAGTAATGTATGCAAGCCAGGGAGAAAGACTGGTGTTTTTTGAAAAATCCAAAAACATTACTATATGCTTGCAAGGTTTATCTGAAGTAACATAAAAAAACCCACTCTTACCTCCTCAGCCCCAGAAATATTCATGGCAATCAAAAATAAGCAAAGGTATGAAATTTCAGTTTAAAAACAACACTATGGTAGACATCTGAAAATATGGCAAAAATAAAAACAACCCTTTCCAGTATTTGCTATGTTTAGAAATAATTTTAAAGGTTGGTTCATCACATTAAGGCAGGCCAAATATTTTTCATTATTTCAGTTCAGATTAAAATAACAAATACATTTTAAAAAAAATTCATCCACTTTCCATTCAAACTTATGCAGGCCCAAGAGCAATGAGCTGATTGGCACTTCAGTGCAAAGGTTTTGAGCTGCTTGTTATGCATAAAGGCTACTGGAATACTTTTGTCAGAGAGAGCTATAAGCTGCCAAACAAAGATTAGCAATCACGGCAAAATATTACATTTCCCACAAGTCATGGACATTGTGACTTCTTTGACAAATGGGACTTAATTCAGTTTTAAATGACACTGAAACATTGAAAAGTTTTAGGCTTTGATTGCATTTTAATGTAGAAAAAGAGCAGAGAGTTCTTTTATCTTATTATAATGAACTTCAATTCATAATTCATAATTTTTAATATTTTAATAGATTTCATGCTTTAGAGCCTACCCAAGCAAACTGGGAAACCACATGGTTATAGAAGCATCCTCACTGCAGCAGAATAGTAGCAAATAAGATTTCATAGATCCCTGAGAAACGAAGGCTTGTCTCAGTAAAATTTTATGTACCCTTTACCCTCACACATTAGGGAATTTGTATCAAGATGCTATTCATTACATACTCAGAGATTCTGTACCAGTTCATCTTCATATTCTTCTCTCTGTAGTTTCTAAATGCTGAAAACTAGTGAAAATGAAAATTTTTCAGTGAACAGCAAGGAATAAAAAGCCCTTTGTCTAAAGAAGTCTTTAGGCAGTAACAAGAAAGTGAATTACAGTCAGGAAATCCCAGTTTTTAAATTATTAAATAAAAAAATATAATGGATATCTCTAATTTTATTAATTTAGGAAAAAATATTGATGTTAGAAATCTATTGATTCACTGAAATCAGCACAGTTCCATGGGCTTATAAGGCAGACTGCCAAGGACAGGCTCTCCAGCCCTGGGATAAAATAGTGGTGTATCTACCTGTGTCCAGAAGCTATAATATCGTCAAGAGCTTGGTAATTTTATATTCACGATCTCCTGTCTGGATGATGGCAGAAGTCCACAGTTCCCATCCAGACCTACAGTTTCAGCTAATAGTTTTTACTCCAGTGGAGATACCAGCACATGTTACAGTTCAATGCTCCTATTACAAAACCTCTGGTAGATTTGCACTCAGGTGATTCAACAAGATTGTCCTAGCTACTATCTAGGCTTGTGTGGAAAATGCCTTATAAAATGATACTGATTATAAAGCATTCTCTGTGGATGCAGAAAAAGTCACAGAAGGTGTCTGGACGTTCAACGCTGTAATGACAAAGCTACAGGCTGTTCTGGATTTTAAAAGTGTTTCAGTTCTATCCTAATTCAGGGCTTTGCAGCTGTTCTCTAAGAACTGCTCTGTGATCTCTCTCTTTCTTTTTTCACTCAGCTTTCATCCATACAGAATAGGATCTTTGGGAGACATTCATCAAAAAGTCCCCTTCAGTATTTCTGTTCCTATTTGTAGTGGGGAAACTCACAGCCATTTTGCTCCTGAGTGGATGAAAGAAGTTGAAAGAAAGGGGGTACAAAGTGAAGAAAGACAAAAGCACTGGTTATCAAATTGCAAAAGAAAAACTTTCTTTTGCAAAGTTTCATTCATTTGACTTTTATTAAGGTAGTAGATTCTAAAAAACCAAGAACTTTTTGGTATTCCTTTATTTAATGCTTTGCACTCCTCCATACAAAAAATACACCTTTACCCTATTCAATGCTAGCATTTCTAAGTGGCTGTTAGTTCTTCTGATAAGGCATTATAGAAAACATGTAAAGCACTTACATTATACTAATAAGAAGTCAGAGAGCTTACGTAACTGTCAAGAACATACACCAGCATACATACTAGTCCCAGGAATGGAAAATAAATCTTTTTTGATTTAAAAAATGATGCAAGATAACTGTAATTTGGCAGAACTAAAACTCTGTTCTTCCATATTGGCTGTTGCTTTTGACCATCTTGCTTTTACCACAAGTACTCTATCCTTTCACTTTAGTAATCATCTCCTAGCATTTGACTTGACAAAATTTTCCACGCAGCATAAAGGCCCAGCATTTCCTCTTGATGGGTGCCCAGTGACTTCTACATAATAAGGCAGGCATTTTTTTTCCTTGGTACCAGCAATGCACTCTGCTGCCTTGATTAAGTTTGGGCATACATTCAACCTATATCATCAAACTGACACAGAAAGCGCTTTTTGTGACACCATTAGTTTTCAAGAATAATTCGCCTAAAATTTAAGAGGCAATTACCTTTCTGTTCAAAGGCAGAATGACATGAAATACATGTTTAACAAATTCTCTCATATGCAACTTACTGTCAGTCTTGAAACTGAATAATTTAGGCGTTCTTCTACTAGTCCTTCTGCCTTAGCTTCATTGTCGGTGATCTCTGGATGCATTTTTTTAATTTATTAATACATATAGTTTACATTGGTACCCTTTCTGAAAACTGTTAGAGTGAAATGAGAGTATTATCTTTTTTAACAAGCTCTTAGACTATTACAATTGTGCCTTACTTAGAGTTTGTTAGGCTATAACAGCCTTTTTTTAAAAACTAATGTGATCAAAGTACATGCAAGTAACCAAATACTCTGCACATTTTAATAGCATTGCAATTATATTTTTAAAATACACATAGATTGGACCAAAAAAAGTTTATGCTATTTTATCACAATTCTCTGAAAACCTCTACTGGTTTTAGTTTAAGGGTTTATAGATTATTCTGAAGAGACATAGAAGAGAAAGAATAATGGAACTTGGACTTCTCTAAAAATGAAAAGTGCCATAACACAGGATTAACATCAAATCTGCAAATTTCATAATCTAAATTGTATCTTTGACTTCCACATCACTATAGAGAGAACAAAATATAAACTTCCAGTAGATTGAAGGAATTCTTACTGGTGCTTTTTTCCTAAAGGCCCTGTGTAATGCATCCTAAGGGAAAAAGCATTTTTCCTTCAAAAGGGTAGCAGCCTAATACCAAGGGACTGGAGGTTATGTTTTCGCTGCTGCTTTATCCTCCCAAGATGTCAGAAGTGGGAAGAAGGAGCGCAGTTTGCACTCTGCAGACTGAATATGACTGGCATCTAATTGTGTAAGAAGTGCAAGTCATCTAATTTGGTAAGAAGTCTCCTTTCAAGCTCATTTTTGCACAGTGAATGTCAGTATCAGTGGTAGGTAGCACCTGTACTAACTAAAGAGGGATCATTGCAGAGACCACAGACCATTCTTCACTTGTGAAGCTGACTTGTTCATAAATTTTTAATGCAGTCTCAGAGAAACTAGTCACAACAGATTTCTGTGCTAGTATAGAGATATGTTACACAATGGTTGTTGGAGAAGCCCGACAATAGTCCCAGGCCAAACTTAGTCTAACTTTTCCCAGAAGAACACCTCATCAAGCATAGATGACCAGTCAGGAGTAGCAGTGGAAGTAACATACAACAGAGATGGAAGACAAGCAGTAGCAGCTGTTACCAAGCAACTTTTCATATCCCCCCCTACTGACAGGTTATCATTTCAGGAATGAGCAGTCACGGTTGGCTTCATCTGATCCCCACTTCTACACCTCATTGTTCTGACAAGCCTTGAATTGAATTCAGTAGAAAATAACCTCTTTTTGGCAGGGTTTTTTAAACCCAGGTCAATTATTTTACCCATGCCAAATGGCTGCTTTACAAACAGATCTTAACTAAGATAAGTAACTAAGCAGGTCACACATTGTGATATTGAAAAGAGAAGAAGGCATAAGGAGCTCTGTAAGATGGTATCACTACAATAGCCTCCATATCATGAAATCAGAAGCTTAGCTTCATGACTGCTTTGATGCAAAAGTTAAAGGCTTACCCGCTGCAAGAAATTTCTACAAATGTGGTCCATCCATTATCTTGCAGTCCTAGAAATTTTCCAATTACTCTAAAATAGCTAAGACAGAATCTTGTCCTAAGGTTCCATAGTCTAAGTAAACAATCTAACGAAGAAGGTATATTTTATCTCCTGTAGAAGAAAGGCTATATATTTAAGCATCAGAAGATACATACAAACAAACCAAAACAAATGAAGAAAAAGGGAGGCAAGGAGATGTTTTTTTCCATTACCTAGAAGGACAGAAAATTATTAGTGCTATAAACTCTGCTTAATGTTTACAGCAGGGTTTTGGCAAGAGTTCTTAGAATTAGAGAGCACCTATTTACCAATGCATTCTTTTAATATACTCCCTTTCAAAAACCTAGCTCTATGATGTCATGTGAATGTAAAATCCAATTAAATGTAATGGAATTCTGCACAAATAGAGGATTAAAATAAATGGGGTCCATTCCCTAACCTCAGTTCAGTGTTTCACACAATCTGGCTATCAAAGATTGCAAATATTTTTTCCCTGTCATGCACTGTATACCTCTGAATAATTGGTCTATATAGGTTTGGATACTAATGTAAGTTTATTTTTAAAAATTCACAATTTTTTAAAACAGGTGCACAGAGAAATAGCTAAGAAAACACCTGATTTTTGTTGTTAAAATATTGATACAAATGAAAAGTGATTAACTTGAAAAACTGTGTGATGTGTGCATCTTCAGTGATCAGATAAATATGAAGTTGTGTAAATTAAAATAGAGAGAAAAAATATAGAGAGATGAAGGAACACAAAATATAGAGAGAGATGAAAACAGTCAATTTGAAAAAATGCCTACAACAAAAAAACAGCAACAAAAATTGCTTACCAGTATAAATAGACTATAACCACCTATACATATGACATCAATGTCAGGAAAGATCAGCTCTATCAGGGGGAAAAATTACAGCTTATATCCAAACTTAAGAATTCAAGTAATGCAAACAAACTCAGAAAACTCAGAGGAGGAAAAAAGATGTAATTCCCTCACCTGTTAAAGCAACAGAAATACAACTTATTAATAATAATGTGAACCAAAATCCATTTCTGACAACTTTTTTTTTCTTTTAAATAAAGTTACTTGACAGGAGTGAAGAACTGTCAGAATCAGAAGTCACGGGTATTCATATTAATTCATGATTTTCTGACACTTCTCAAGGAAGTTAATTCTGTGTCCAGGACAAATTTCAAGTGCAGTAATTACATTCTGTCTCCTTAAATCACCAAGTGCCACTGTCTGCAGCTGGGTTAGTGTTAAGATCCGTACCAGTGTGTCCATGCTTCTCCAATAAATGACACAACATAAATTTATATTTTAACCTTGTAAAAGCCACTATGAGGTATGGTGTTGTTTAACTAGGTTTTGTCAGTACAATACTTTGAGATTTCCACACAGACAAATTCTGTAAGCTGTGGTTAGTTGGCCAGGGCTGGGGCAGGACTTAGCACTCAAGAGTGGGCTGAGAAGTTCAGGTTCTGGTCAGTGAGCAGTTCAATTGTGTATTAATTAATTAATTCTCCTTCCCACCCCAGCCAGGAGTGGGAGGAATAAGACAGCAATCATGTGGGTTTTTGTTGACTGCTGAGGCTAAACCACAACACTTTCCATAGAGGTTTTTAAGAAAAGAAAACTAGAACTGTTTGAAATAACAGTTCTGCCCAAAGGTATTTTTTATACCATGTGTGGTTGATGAGCCAGCAAGCTTCAAGACACTACACATTCATAATAAAGGATCTCAGGAAAAAAGAAAGTTTTTCAAGTACATTATATAGAACTGCATAACTTCTGAGTCACTCATCTTCCAAGAAATGAAGGACATAATATCCACAGAGCACAAGTTCGCTATCTGTCATTTGGGGTGTTTTTCTCCTCTGCCTCCCCTCAGTACAATTTTCATTTGTCTGAATATTTTCAAAGTGAACTTGGTTTTTTGTTTTTCAAGAGTGGCAGGAGATTAAGGGAGCAAAATTTCAAGCGTTTGATTTTAAATTGTTTCACTGTCAATGATACGGTTCCAATTAGCTGCAATGATTTTTAGCTCTTATTTTAATCTCTAAACTAATAAAATAACTGACAACTCCTTCTAGATGCATGTAGCAATAGTACAAAATCCTCTCAATATTAGAAATCAGCCATATATTTGGACAGTAAATATTCCTGATACAGGGAGTACCAGCTGACAAAATCTCTAGCGGTGTTTAACTGTATGTCCAGCAGTGACTGATCATATCAAAAGTGTCATGAAAACAAGAAGTTTGAAATAATTTCCTGCTTCTAATGTGTCCTAAACAGTTCTGTCCCAAAGGGACCATTGTAGTAGTCCTAATCTAAGTAAGATTCAACAGGTAAATATCAAACTTAAATCCTCCAAGTACAGCTCACCAACACCACTCTTGGATACCTGTGTCTTCAAAAGAGGATTCCTCTTTCATTTTATCAGGAGACAAAGAAAGTGTAAGTTTATTCTGAGGGAAGAGAGCAAAACAAAACTGTTTTTTCAAGATTTTTTCCTTTCCTATTTTGTAAAGAAATACAGCCATCTACCTATAAATGCACAGGTGTACACATATACACTCTCACATATTTATTTTATTAATTCTACGGGGGATTATCACTGTTGAGACTGACCCTTCACCTTCACTGTACATTAGAGTACTATTTTCTAGTAAGTAAAACAAAGTAACAAAAACGTATGCACTATAGATTTTTGAAGAGTCCTTCAAAAGCATTTTGGTCAACAGCAAGTCATTATCTCCTAAGATACAGACACGCATGATCTGAAAAAAGTTTCTATCATCAGCTATATTTGTTGGTAGAAGGTTTGAATCAAGAAACAAATTCTTAACTGATGTAAACTAAAGTGACAAAAAACACCCAAAATATCAGCAAACAACTTTCCAAAAATTCATTCCCCCAAAACTTTTTCAAACAGTGCAGCTGACTAGATGAAGAAATGGCTCTTTACATTTTGCATTTGGAAGATATTGTGAACCAAAGCAGAAGAGTTGGAAATTTTCCATATTTTTTTTCACATATGCAAAGACAAAATACAAAGTAATCTCCAATTAAAAGTTCTTGCAATATGGTAAACATCTTCCCCTTTTAAATCTACTGCCAATTATAACCATTATGAGAAAAACAAATGTTATAGTTAAGTTCAAGAGCTACCTTGGTTATGTAAATATATAGGACATGTTGAGTGATATGGTCAAGTTCCCATACTAAAAATAGAAGGGGATAAATCTCAGATTATCCTGTAAAGACCTTGACCTTTCACAACTAATTAAGTGAATTTAGATAATTTCATCTCTATCAGTCAGAGAAAGTAAATAGTAGACTTTATTGTACCCTAATTAAGTTTACTGTTTGATTTCTACTTCACCTCCCTCAAAGTGTCTTTTCAAATAGACTCTATATATACAATAGGTAATCTTTCAGGTCAGCATGTGGGAGTACAGCTTTCATTAGCAATAATTGAATTTGTTTGCATAATCTTTGTAAAAGCTGCACCATTTTCAAAGGAAGCCCTCTTTGTGAAGGAGAAACTTTCCCAGCAAGCTGACAGCCAGATCACTGCAGTTACTTCCACCTGAAATCATTTGAACAGCTTCCTTTTTAAAGAGAATGTACTTTTACACCCTCCACCAAGAAGCATTTTTATTAATGGAAGAATCTATAATGAGCCTTGGATTTTAAATCCCTGAAGAATGAGGAAAAGAGAAGTGTTGGCTTCAGAGACATCATAAACAACCCTCTGACCATCTAAACGGATGCTTAGGAATGAGAAGAATCATAATCGATGCTTGTGATGTCCAAACCATCCTTTCAAAGGAGAACGTCTTCACTGTCAGGCTAATCAACAATAAGGATATTAAAGAACCTTCACACAACTAGTTAGAGATGCATGATGATGAAGAAAAAAAAATCCTCCAACTACATCACCAGAAAGACCATGATTCTTAATGTTCATTGGTAAGGTATTCCTATTAAGGAAAAAAAGTGAGCTCTGGTTCTAAAATTATTAAAGGCTTTTATCAAACAGTCATTGTATAAAAGCAGCCTAGCTTTTGAATAGGCATCTAGTTCTGTCATGAATATTGAATTTATGTAATATGTTGCAATCTCAGAGAAAGTTGGTACAGATGTTTGGAATTGCTCTATTACTTTTCATTCTCAATTTGTTTGATCTCTGTGATGTGTGATTGAATTAAAATTTGAATACACAGGCTTCAGTTCTTATCTGTGGCTTTGAAAACTATTGGTCCAAGAGACCAGTAAAACTCTGCTCTCACACTCAAACAGTAGAGTCTCTTCTAGTGCCTGAGAAATTTTATTTATCTCCATTGTCAGTTCAATGCCACAATTTTACTAGATCCAAGTGAAAGTACAGACAATTATTCTCATTCTGTAAACAGCTAACAAAATTAAGGGTGGTAGTAGTAAACAAGCTATGGCTCAAGTTAACAACCCAGGTTCTAGGGAGAAAACATGTGCAACCTAACCAGAAGCCTGCATAATCTCATTTAATTGCTGCTGTTATTTGCTACACAGACAAGCTCAACTGGCTAGTAATTGACAGTAAAGCCACATTTTAGCTAAGCAGTAGGAGATAATGGCACTACCCATTGTCTAGACAACAGTTGAAGAGATACCTCTACACACAAATCCTTGATCACGTCAGCAAGGTTATGATTACACTCTTTAGAGATATTATTCTTCTCTTCCTGGGAAGTATAAACCATATTTAATCCTAAATATAAAGCAATCTCTGATTTTATTTTCAATATTTAGAACTACCTCGCCTAACACCAAATGAGTCACTGATTTAATATACCAGCAAATAGGTTAAAAGTTTCCTGAACTTGTATATTTCTGCTGTTGTATATAATCAAAGTATTGGGCAAAGTAGATAATACTTATGCACAGAAGATGCATTTAAGAAGATGCTTTTAAGTTCTTAGAAAGTCGTGAAACTTTAAACTCTCCTTGGTTTTCTCACCTACGTCTGCAAATGAGTCAAGTTAGAATTAGTGATTAAGAGCTGCTAATTATAAAGACTATAAAAATGCAAATTAATCTGTTGAATGGTTAAAAAAGAGTGGTTTCATACAGCATGAACATCTCTATAGGACTCTTTCCTGAGGCATCTTCATATCCTTTAGGAAAAACAGATGGGTTGAAGATGTTGTTTATGAGAAAACTCTCTGTTAGGAGGATAACAGCCTAGAAGGTACTCTGCTGTTTCTACTGGGTTTGGTTTTTTTCCCGCAAATATCTTACAAATGCAAAAAGCATCTTGGAAGTAGTTAGAGATTTTTGCCTCCATTACTTAAACTGAAAAAGTCTTTCACATCTTACATCTCTAATGGACATAAACCTCAATTGGAAAGTAAACAAACTACTGTCTAAGTCCTTGTTTTTTTCTTTCCAATTGTTGTCCGGTTACAACAAAATTTTCCTTCTAGGTATTTGTCTGGTGATATATGCACAGTCAAGAGTCATTATTCCATTTTATATTTTACATCACACTATAAGCCAATCTTTAACAACATAAGCACTTTATTTTCCTTGTAAGTGTTTATTTGCAAATATTTTTATTATTATCACTATTATTTTTAGCTGTGACTAACCAGAATAATACACATAATTCACTAACAGCAATGGAGTTACTTCACTGTAAATAAAAGTAAAACTCAGTTTTAAGCATACTTGTGAAATGCTTGCTTTACATGAAATCCTCAATGATAAATTCAACTTAATACTTGCTATGAATATATTAAAAATTTTTTCTGACAATTTTTGAATCTGTTCTTTCTTACCAACTGCAGTCTCAAGAATGTTTTTCTACTGCTGAAAATCATCTTGTGAAAAAACTTTGTGACTGATCATGAACATCTCAGAACCTCCTAACCCCCAGGATTTCTCTTCTCATGTGGAGAGGAAAAAAAAAAAAAACAAAACATACATATTTCATTCCAAGAAGTCAGTGTTTCATTTGACTTCATATTTTCACCATATGCAACAGGTGTTAGCAGCTCTTCTGATGCTTTTTCCATATTTTCCATTAAAATCATAATGCGTTTGCAGCACTGAGTTCTTTCAGAGGAACAAAACTATGATGCCTCATAAACCATATACAAATAGATAACAAAATGCCTACTCCAAGACCATATTAATGTGTATTGAGTAACCACAGGCATTCTCTATGCACACTAACATTTCAGGAGTCTTCTCCAATTTTTTTTCCATACATATCTTTATTTGAGAACAGTGACTTGAAATCTGTCGTCTGCAAATGTGCCACATCAAGGTGACCCCCCAAAAGCCCCTTAGAAAAGCCAAACTTTTCTCAGTAGTTTAAATCCCCTACACTAGGAATCACATTTTTTTCTTGGTAAAACTCTCAAGAAGTCACAGCTCTAAAAGTTATAAATTCATTGCTTTTGAGTTTGGAAGAGTGTACTGATTAACAAACATCAACAGAACACCACAGGTGGATTGATAAAAGCTGTAAAGGGTTTGTGTGACAGAAGAAAAGCTGTGTTTGCTCTGAACAGCTCTGGCCTTCACAATATTTCCTGCTACAGTCATCTTGTAAGTAGAAACTAAGCACTAGCAAAGCTTGTTAGAACATGACCTCAGCTACAGACAGAAACTAAGACAAATGCATGCAATCATCAGAATAATATAGGATAGTGAAAGGTACTTTTTAAACATGGTTAGATAAATTACTTTTTTCATTTCCAACTTTCTTATTTACCCTAAAGGTTTAGCTCTGTACAGAGCAACAGTCCAAGTATTAAAATAAATCACATTTTCTATTAGATAAAAAAGCTCACATAAAGCTTTTACTCAAATTAAGCTACCAAAACTAAGGTTTGGATGTGACCCAATTATTCATTTTACCTGTTATGTGGAAGTTACTGGCTTTTTGTTCAGCTAAAAGAAACAGCAAGTTGGTTGGTTTTGTCTTCAGGTCTTTTGTTCGAATTTGTAATTAAGTGTTGGTTTTTAAAGTGATTTTGGCGTTAGAGTTCACTTTCCACTTGGACTTTAATCTGCATCTCAACTCAAATATTGAATTTATCCCTTAAAATGAAATGAGATTATTTGAAATGATAGATCCCTTAGTTATCTTTAAAGAGGGCTTGATTACAATATCTCCAAGGGCCCAGTTTTTAAAATTACTTCTCTGACCACCAAAATCATTGGCTTCAGTGATATTCTGAATCTCATTAAGGAGGCTCACGATGCCAGGCCCTAATTAACTTTGCTGTTTCTGTGTTGTGATAAATAACTTACTTCTACCATTTTACAGGTCTGAGGAATCATCTGTCAGGATTCTGGCTAATGTTACACTAATTTTGGGGTGTTTCTTTAAATGAATTTTAAAATCATCTTAGAAACAAAAAGGTTTCTGTGTGCTTAACTTTATTCCTTTTAGTTTAATTGTAGTTTAATTCCCAAATGCTATACAAGACTGCTGACTGAGGTTGCTACTGTAACCAGCAGCACAGAAGAAGTTCCAGGGCCTGGAGCTCACAAAACTACCACAGATCACGTTGCTGTGATGTCACGTCTAAGAGCTACTGCAAGACAAGGATGGAAGAGAATGACTAAAACTTCATTTTATTGAAACTGGTGATCTTGTTAGAGAGGGAAATATAAAGGGTTTTTGTGCTATTATTTAAAGACTAAAACATTTTTACAGCAGCAGGTATGAAGTAACAGGCATTCCCTGTGGTGCAAATAAAACCCTACAGCTCCACACCAAGGTGTTTAGCACCAGCAGGAGACATACCATTTGAGAGGAATGTCTGTTTTCCAGCTTTTAAGATTCTCACATCCTAAAGTGCTTGGAACTGTTCAATTATCTTTCCACAGATTCTTGTGTTGCTGCTGTGGCTGTTCAAAGGGGTTTATTTTGGTTGCATACATTTTCCACTCCCCTGCAATACAAAATGACAGGAAACCACATCTGTCGTATAGCTGCTGTTAAATTCCAGATGCAGTATTGACTACTCTACTGAATGCATTACAGGATGTATTTTCAATATCATCTCTATTGTCATTTTTAGAAGATTTAATTCATACACAGAACTCTTTCTAATCTATAAAGAATATTAAAAAATAAAAGCACATATAAATACCTTCTCTATACAGAGACATAGAGAGAAAATTACTGGCTCAAGATCACACAGTGAGGTTACAAACATTTTTTTATTGCCATTATTTTTAAAAAATCCACACAAACTCTTTCCAAAATTTTATTTTCTTGAATTCTGTGATCTCATTCTTCTACCTATCCCATAAATGCACCATGCTAAAAAAGTGGGGAAAGAGGCCTTAGTAGATATTGATTCATTTTGTCATAGCCCTTTGAGTGAAAGAGCTACTGTACTTACTCTTAATGGAGTTTAGAGATGATTCAACATAATCTCAAAATTGCTTAGTCTATTCTGAAATGGATTATTCCTCCAACAATATTCATTTGGACAACTGATATTTATCCATCAGCAGGAAGGAATCACCATTACACATCAGCAGTGCCAAATGTATGTACTAACGTTAACAGAGCTGAGATATAAGGCTGTCTGTATTGCAGCATCAAGGCCAAATTTTAGAGCTGTGGTGACATATAACACATTGTGAGGAAAATACAGGCATGCTCAAGTCGTAGTCAGAGGACTTCTCACAAACTGCTGACCTCATTAATACAGTAGGGACAACAGTTCCTACAGATTCAGAAAATAGTCCTGCTTTATATTGTCATATAAACTTAAAATATGCTCTCTACCCAGCACCAGAAATTATCCACAAATACTATCTAACACTGGCGCTTTTACAGGCAATACACAAATTTGCCCAGCTACCAGTCACAGTACAGCTTGGTTGACTAAAGCTTTGCTGTATATATGCCAGACAGTACCATTTTTACAGTCAGCAACTAGTGTGTGCAGGACCAAAGAGTACTAGAAAACTTGAATTGGGAGGCATATTCTATAGACCATCCAGTTTAACTTCCTGCTCAAAGCAGAACAAGCTTCTGAATTTGAGCAGGCCTCTCAGATCCTAGTCCAGGCAAATCCTGAGTATTGCCAAAGACAGAGATTATTCATCCCCCCTGCATAACCAGTGCCAGTGCTTAGATGTTTTGTCGTGAAGAATTTTTTCCTGGTTTCCAGCAGTAGTTCCTCTGTTGCAATCTATGACCACTGCCTTTTGTCTTCTTACTGTTCACTTCTTAGAAGTCTGGTGCCATTCATTCTTTCATCACCTTCAGACAAATAAGAAGTAGCTGCTGTTTTACTGCTAAATGTCATGTATGTAAAGAGAAGAAAAAAAATCAGGTTCCCAGGGAATATTCATCACCACTTTTGTTTCAAACACCATATTGGGTGTTCAAAGGCTGTAATAGTTTTGTACTAAAATAATAAAATTTCTAATATTTAGTCCATTACTTACTGCAAAGGAAAAAAATACACGATACTAATTAAGATTTATGGCATGGCTTTATGCAGAATAGAAGTTTCCACATAAAGTGGTTGTACTGAAATTAGTAGTACACTCTTTTTGTTCTGAGAAGTTTTGCTTCTGCTGGCACTTTGAATATCCTTTACCATGAGCCAAAGCCTTGTCTCTTTTCAGAGAGCCCTGATCATGGATTATGCTGCTGGTCATCACTTAGTCTCACCTTTGGCTCCTTCAAACTGCTGCATTAATTATTTTGCACTGAATACACAAAAAGGCCCTGAAGACCTGTGGTGGGGAGTACAGCAAGCCTAACTGTAGGTGAATTCTAAAAGAGCAAATTTTAGGAGGCTTTGTGTTTCACTTCTTAAGATATCCTAGCTCCTTGATAGAACTACACAAGGAAAAAAGAAAACCCAAAATCTTGAGAAGGTGTTACTTTTTCTGACAAGGATGGATAAAAGGCTACAGGCAACAAGAAGTCCTGGTTCTGCATTGGAATAGAGGGAGCCAGGAAAAAATCCTGCCCTTAAATTTTGCTTCATACCGCTACACAAAATTTACCCCACCTTGTGTGTAGGGTTAACCTCTTCTCCCAAGTGAATAATGACAGGACCA
>JAOXNG010000001.1:111541053-111561772 GCA_028566535.1 Scolopax minor
CATGGGGAGTGACAGAGAGGAAGTGTTATGAACTGGCCACAACCCCCATTCCTCACTCGCCTCCCTGTGCTGCTTGTTGGGGAGGAAGTAGAAAAACTAGGAGTAAAGTTGAATGAAATAGCCTCTTTTTTTTTTTTTTTTCCTCCAGTAAAATGAACAATGTCTCAAGAAGATACACAAAAATAAACTAATATTCATCCAATTTACTATAAGGCCAAGTTAAAATTTGAAATCAAGTCAAGAAAAAATAATATTCCAACATCAGTGAAAATTTTTTTTTAGGATGATTTTTTGGATACTTGCTCAACTCTTCAATTGATTTTCATAAAGGATTATTCAAACAATAGCAGTTGAGATGAAAAATCCTTTACCCTGGTTTTCTGTGTATGTAGTGGTTAGAAAAGAATTTTACATAGCAACTTTATTTTAAAATATATATGGGTAATTTTCTTTACTTGAATCTCTCTATGTAGAAAACCAAACCAAAATGAGTTCAGTGGAGGTATTGTCAATCAAATATTCAGAAACATTGCTGTGTATTTAAATAATGTCTTTATTTAAAAAGATTGATCCTTTTGGGGTAAAGTGGAGATATCTCTCTCTTTCTCATTAATTCAAACTCTAGTCTGTATTACAGAGCTGCAATCCAAAAAAATAAAAATCCAGAGTTAATACAATCAAACATATACATGCAAATACCCTGCCATTTTAGCTGTACAGCTTGGGTGCTGGATTTTGATTAATGATATTAACTGTAACCTTGGGTTCAGAATAGTCATGACTCCATTGAAATAGACGTTTGATTTCTTATGCTGCTGGAAGGTATTATTCTGAACTTCTAAAGATCAGATTCTTATCCTGTGACTGATTAGGGTCTAAATTTTCATATTTCCTACATGATTTGTGATGAAATTGTAAAGTTATGAGAAAAAAAATCATCTTAAAAAATCTCTAGTGTAGCACACTTTGGCATTTAAGATGACAGCCTTTTAAAGCCAATTGGACTTCTGCAATAAAGCTATAACTTCAGGGGCAGCAGATTAGCAAGTAGAGAGCAACTGATGCAGTAATAGCTGTAGGGTGTACTCTTAGAGACGGGCACTCGAGGTAGGGCTGTACAATGTGATGATTTACTGCTTCACTGTAGAAGCAGACCTAGGAAATGTAAAAACAAAGCACAGAACAGCTTAAGAAAACCGAAAAATACAAGATTGAGCTAAGTAATTGAAGGAAAATAAACTTCTTTCCCCCCCCTCCCCCCAATTTATGCTTGTATATGATCTCTTCTTCAGGATAACTACACATTCGCACAGCCAGGAATTCAGAAGAAAGTGAAAATGTTGGAAGAACTTGTTAGTCGGATTGACGGTAAGTCTTAAAAGCTAACTGAATTTCTGACTGATGTTTCACTGGAAGTGCTTCGTTAACATGCTTTCCAGAAGTCAAGCCAGCATCCACCTGCAGTGGAGGGGTAACCGCCTTCCTCAGGTGAGGTGTTATACTCCACCAGCTTGTCACACACTGGCCTTTGGAAGATCACTGTCGTGTATCATTTAAAAGAAAGCCACCAGAGCATGAGCCACTTTCATTACTTTTTATTAAGGCAATATAATCAAAATTCAATGGCAATTTTTTTGTAGCAGAATAATAACCACATACAAAAGGCAGCCAGTATTCATTTCACATTAAGCTCAATGATTGTTGTAATTCGGGCAAGTCACAGCGGTTGTTTATGGTTGTCCTTCGGCACTATGTTTTGTGCCTTTGTGCATCATTTTGCTATCTGGAATGCCTGAATAATTTCTCTGTGGAATCCAATTAATTATGAACTCTGGAAATAACATCTTTAATATTATAGGTAAATTACAGTGTGTGCAAGGGTAATTTTAGATTATGCTTTCATGTTTTAGCAGGGCACTTTGAAATATTTTCTACCTTCATCCTTAAAATAATTCCCTTCATGAAATGCTGACTGTCATATTGTTAGAACAAAGTTTAATTAAATGAAATGCAAGAGATAATGCTTGCCCATTCTGAACATACTCTCTTGATAGTTTGCTAAATTAATGAATAGAGTATTAACAAAATGTTGCCAAGCAGAACCGGGCATATATTTGCGACAGTAGCCTGCCAACGATGAGATAGAAAAATAGTTCTTGTGTAGCTTAATATTTGATAATCATCTTGGAAAGATTAATTCCATCTTTTCATTACACATACTGTGATGTTTTTCTTGTGCCCAGTGCTTACCATAGCAGATTTTGGGTTGGCCTGCACATATTTATATCCTGAATATTTGATAATATTCTTTGTGCTCTCTTAGGATGTTACAGTGTTTTTAATGATCAGAATTTAAGGGTAGGAGAACAGGGTTCATGTAGTATTCTACTATCAATGTAAATGTACGTAAATATGTTGTTGTAAATATATTGTTTTGTTTAAAACGTAAATGAATGTTAAAAATATAAGGGGACACTTCTGTATCTTTATTTTTATTATCTGTATCTGTATTTTTATTAATAATATTTTAAAACAATGTATTTTTTTTACGTCAAAAATAATTATCTGCAGTGTGACTTTTTGTGTGTCATTTTGTGCTTATACCAATATTGGTGTTTACATTTCAGTAGTTTGTAGAAGTAAATGTTAAAGTGCATAACTATAATGCCTATAAATAGACTTCCTGAACTTGATCAATGAATGTTTATATAAACAAATCCTTTAAACAAGTTTTTAAAATGAGAAATACTGTTCTAGTTATTAGCCCTATGATTTACTAAGATGTTAAAGATAATACAAGATATCATTGTTTAGTTTCTAAGAAAGAAAGAAATGCTGAATGCTTATTTGTACCTTCAGTGTTTTAGGGGTAGAGTTAAATAACTTTTTCTCAATTTTAGGTTTAGGAAGCATTATTTTTAAGGTTTAAAACTTAAATTAAAAAAAATAAAGACAGACAGTTGTAGCAGATAAATGTGTTTTCTTAAAATGCCTTTTTCTACGCTTTATAATGGAAAGTAAACTGTGGATTCCTGATTTTTATCTGATTTTAAATAATTTTGTGAGATCTTTATAGGACTGTATGTAATAGGCAATTGTTGAAGTAGTTGTGCATCAAAAACTTAATAGTTTATTTGCATTTCTAAATGTGGATCAAATTTTTTCATCAGAGTTTTGGATATAAATTGTATAGTATTCAATAAAGGAGGCAACTGATACAATGTATATTTTACTTTGAAGTATACATTATTGCAGATTTTGTATCAATGTCTTTGACTGTAGATAACTGCCAAGATTTTTTAAAAAATGAAGATAACTTCTGAGCAATATCTTTTCTGCAGTGGAATTTTTTTCTGGTAGTTTTTTGTAAACATCATGAATGTTTGCTACTTAATGTTGATTTTTCATGCTGCCCTAAATACTTACAAGGTAACATCTTAGATCAATCTTAACTCTGGATTGTTTACATGGTTGAGTAGTAGAGGATGGTTTCCTTGTTTTGGAGTAGTATAGTTGGAGAAAGCAAAGCAAAATCCTTACTTTAAGGAATTTACCATCTTATGGCAGGTATATTTTACAGTGTGTGTTGTGCTATGGCATACCTGTAGCATATGTAGAAAAGAACATAAAGCAAACCAGTTTTAAAAATAATGGGTATTATAACACTTCAGAGTGAGGGAAATGTCATTACACAGTTTTTTCATTGTAGAAACTGAAGTATTTGAAAAAGCTGTCATTGCTCTTTAGAAAGGAAGCTACTAACATTTGGATGTAATTGACCTTACGGAAACAGAGAATTATTTAGGTTAAATGGGGCCTGTGGAAGTCAGTGTTCCAAACCTCTGCTCTCACCTTTCTATCTAAGAGGGTGGAGCCTACTTAAATCAGGCTGTGTAGAGCCTGCCTTTCTGCGTTTTGAAAAACGAGGTTTAAAAACCCAGGACTGCAGCCTCGTTGGGTAAGACTGTTCAAGGGTTTGACTACCGTCATAATGATACTAATTTAAAAAAAAAATATAAATAATTAGAAGTTTTGTTTATGGAACTGATGTCTGCTGCCTTTTATTTTATCTCTGTGATCCATCACACTCTCCCATTAAGTAGTTGTAGCTGGTCATAGACTTTTTAAGACTATGAACAAATTCAGCTGCTTTTCATGTGTAAAGTGCTTCATCTGTCTGTGAATACAGAGGAACAATCACTTCTCCTGACCTTACAGTTGGACTTCCTTTCTGCAAGGACATGTTGCTGACTTGGGTACGGCCCAACGTCTACCTCCCAAGTCCTCCTTGGCAGAGCTGCTTTCCAGCCATTCAGTGCCCAGTCACTCTTGAGTGAGACTATTCCATCCCAGGTACACAATGTTTTCCTCTCCTGGACTTCAGGAGATTCACCTTGCCAAAGGTCTGTCCAAGTTGTTGCCCTGACTTCCAAGATGTAAACCACATGGTTACTCTATTGAATTCTATGCATGCTGTATGTATTGTCTGTCATATGCAGAATTATGCAGAATTCAGAATCATGCATCTTCTTCCATTTCCTTGAATTATTTTTGGCTGCCTGTTTTACTTTTCCATACAAAAGAGTCAGCTCCAGCTTTTTCTTTTTCTTTTTCTTTTTTTTTTTTTTTTTTTTTTTTTTGAAGGTAGGGCTTTCTTAATCCTAACACAGAGGCTTTAATCTTTGAAGCAAGTAAACAAGAAAAAGATAGGTTTCTTCTTAAACCTACAGACTATAACGGTTTGTTCAGCTTTTAAGATTTTTTAGTGCTCTAATTCTTTATGGTGTTTTTAATGTAAAGTGAATTTACAGTCAGAGTTGGCAGAGCTTTTTCCTTTAAAGTATTATGCTTGGAAACTGTATGCATCAAGGAACAGGTAACAGAAGATGTGGTGGACGCCTATTATTTCAAAACTGGTGTGTCTGACTAATAACTAGTTTAGAAATGAACTAAGTTTGTAGTAGTTATTAGGGTCACTAAAGCACAAAGTGGGTTAGTCAGTCAGGTGCGAACCCAGGTCCGTATTCAAGACTTAACTCACTGACATCACCAGGCTTGGCTGAGGTGGAAGAAAGGATCACACAGCTGTGCTTGTAATTCTCAATACTTAAAAGAGAGTTTTTGCAAGCTAGAACAATTTGAGTCACTTTGGTAACAATGTAAAGTTTGAACTCCCATTTCATTCTTTCTAGAACTGGGATTACTGTCTTCTTCCATTATGTTTTATACTGTACAGGCCTGGATATGGTGGGTTTTTTAACAGACCGTCTGCTTGTGATTTGCTTTATTCAACAGAAAGAAAGCAGAGGAATGATCATAGAATCATAGAATCATATGGGGTTGGAAGGGACCTCTGGAGATCATATAGTCCAACCCCCCTGCCAGAGAGAATCTACCTAGAGCAGGTTGCACAGGAACTTGTCCAGGGGGGCTTTTGAATGTCTCCAGAGAAGGAGACTCCACCACCTCTCTGGGCAGCCTCTTCCAGTGCTCTAGCACTCTCACAGGAAAGAAGTTCCTCCTCATGTTTAAGTAGAAGGTGCCCATTTCCTCTTGTGCTATCACTGGACACCACTGAGAAAAAACCAGCCCCATCCTCCTGCCATCCTCCCTTTAAGTATTTATAGGCACTGATCAGATGCCCCCTAAGCCTTCTCTTCTCACAACTAAAAAGACCCAAGTCCCTCAGCCTTTTCTCATTGGAGAGATGCTCCAGGCCCTTATTTTCAGGGAATTACTGAATGAAGGCTATGTGTGAGAATTCCATATACTACATCATGATTTTGAATTTATCTCTATATGGAAAAATCCTAAAGAGTCTCATTTTTCACCTGGAATTGCACACTGATCTGACCCTGGAATAAAAGTGCATTCCTTCCAACTTATCTACTTAGAAATATGCTGCTTCAGCAGCTGGAGGTCAACATTACTATATGCAAGTTTTGAGGTTATGTAGCCCATTCACTGCAGCTCTCAGCCCCTCTGGCAGAAACCCCTGCAGTATTTAGAGCATGATGGCCATAAGCAAGCTAAGGGCCAAAATTTCATTTCTCACTGGGAAATTAATTTTATTGTGCATCAGAGTGTAAATGTGCAGTAAAAACAAATACTATGATTACATAGGGTAAATGATAATACAGAAGGACTTTGAAGTCCTTGAATTCATCAAGATCGTTGCCATGTTTTTAGTTAGTGCATTTTAAGGAAAATGCACCTTTAAATCTCATTTGGGCAGATTTCTTTCCCTCTTAAAAATATGAGCAAATTATTCCAAGTGGCCTGGATACACAATGCTGGATTTTCACACAGCTTAAACAGTAAAAATCCTAGATACCATAGTTCTAAACTCCAGATGGACTAAGAGGTGGGAGGAACTAAAAGCTGGTGCTGAGAGATGCTCAAATCCCTACAGGAGCTTCTGGCAAGTTTACCATTGTTTTTATCATGTTTCTGAACAGAACCTCCTACTCTGAAAGGACCAGGACTTCAAAACTCATAGGGACCATCTCAAAGGCAACTTCTGCCATAGTACAGATAGACACTGCGAGAGTCCAGATTAACCAAGTCATCCTCTTTGCAAAGAAGATGCAAAAAAGAGAAAGTATTTCTAAAGGATATATTTCCATTAGGACCTGCACATTGCTGTATCTTGTAACTCAGGAGTTTGGAACCAACCACATGAGGCCAAGTTAGGCTAGCCCTAGGTCTTAGCCCATGCACGTAAATATATGTAACCCACTGGCAAGAATGCCTTTCAAGGATAATGGTGGCAAGAATCCAAAAACAACCTTGTTACTGTAAAAAGGCCTTGCATAAATACGAAACAAGTCATTTACTTCTAGAGGATTTTACATCGAGACTCTAAGTATTAGCCACAACGTGGTAATGGTGAAGTGCAGGGAAATGGAGGAACTTCTCCAGTATTTTTGGTAGAGCAAAGGTGCAGGTGCCTAACACACTGGACTAATGAGCAACTTCCCTTAGACCAAAACCTTTTTGTTACAGGGAGAATACTATAATATATTCTGAAATTAGACAGCCAATCCATAAATTACATTGATTCACATTTTTGTTCCTTTCCCATGTAGCATATCTCACAAGCACACAATACAGTTTACTCCAGTTCTGTGTCAAGCAATCTGCTCCACTAAAATAAGTCATGACATTCAAAGTTCAGTTTTCTAGTGATTAGAGAACAAACTGTAAAATGCTTCATTTTTTTCAGCTGAATATGACATAAATTAGGAACATATTTGGGGACGGTGGCTGGACCCTATAATTTCAAAATAAACTGAAGTTTGTATGTCAACTATTCCTTCAAAACCTTGCTCTTGCAATAGGGATTCAAATTACAAAACATAAGATCTATGTAATATATTAATATATACTGCAGTTTTCTTAATGAAAATTCAACCATCTATCTTTTTGAAAAAATACCAGTAAAAGCAACGCTGACCTCCTTGATTCACAATTACTTCCAAACTTTAGAAACCCAAAATACAGATCAAAATACAGATAATTAAACACAAAGCAGAAAGATTTGCAAGTATAAACAGCATTTTTTTCCAAGGTTTAAGATCTTTTTTGCCATACAGATTTATGGGTAATATTCCTAACAGGAAACATCTTTCTCAGCTTGCATTTACAAAGTGAGTTTTTGCTTGTTTGGTTTCCCATAAATTATTTTCTTTGATAACACATTTTATAAATAACACCACTCTTCCAGCTAAGAATTCTACTGAGAATAAATGAAGTAGAACTGTAAAAAGGCAAGTCAACATAGTTCAGAATGCCATTTTTGGATCCTTGAGACATACAACACACCAAAGCCCATGCTACAATTCTGAAATCACATGCACTCAGCAAAATTTGAACTGATTTTTTCACCAGCATACAAAAATCAAAAAAAAATATATTGCTTAGCTTTTCATGAATATAAATTATTTCATATTTACCATGGACTGAGAAGGGAGTGAATTACAAGCATTCTCAAAGGCTATCACAAAATTTTTGTGCTGCTTTTCTAAAGAACCTTTGAAAAATCACCAAAGCAAAACAAGATATCTTACTTAATACCACAAGCATTAACTGAAATGGCATAGAACCCCATTTAGTTTGGCAAACATTTTTATAATAGTGCATTTGTAGAACTGTTCTCACTGTGTTTGTTTGAGAAAAACCATTTATAGCCTTCTCAGAAGAAAATCCTATTTACTGGTATTATTCACATCCTGAAGGTTATTTTCATGCTGAGCCAAGTCCTGCTTTGCCTTGTTTGGATCAACAGCACTAGTCATACAAGAGAAGCTATTTGGTAAGGGTAACAACCAATCAGAAAATCATAGAAATATTCAAAACTGTTTAAAATTTATATCAAGATAGAAGAAATGTTTATGTTTACACAAAATAAACATGAACTTTCAGACTACCCTTTTGCAGTATAATATTAATGTAATTCCTGTTTGAATTCATTATTTTCATTCCTTTCCAAGTATCAGATGTTTTGCAGAAAAAGACTGATTTTGCAAAAACAACTTACTGGGCATATTAAGTTCCATTGCAGGACTTAAAAAGAAGAAAGTACATGGGTGCTTGTAAAATCAGGACCTTCTTTATGAATTCCAAGGCTTCCCCAGTGAAGGTACTGCCATTGTTTTTCCGAAAAAATCCCTGTCTTAGATGACACCCTGTATTAGCAAGCCAGTTATCAACTGCATCTTCTGTGTATTTTTGCTCTACAGTATTTTTTTCAGTGTACAAAGAACTTTAATACTTGTCTCCTCCTCCTCTCATGTTTGATCTCTCTATGTTGCATTTCAGGCCCCAGTTTCAAAGAGGCTTTGAACTCTGTATAGCTGTCAGGACAAAAGGTATCTCCTGTCTGAGCCTCATCAACAATGCAGCATTTACAGTCTTATGTCCTGACTCAGCAGAAAGTACCTATTTCTCCAAAAACATTATCACCTCCATTTTCTTTCCTGCTTTCCCAGTGTAGTAACATTTATTTTTCCTTTAAAGAGCAGGAAAACAACGTTTCATTTATAGAATAATGAATAAACAGTGCCACCTTCTGTCTATGTCACTGCAGGAAAACAGGGCAGTACAGATTCAAATTACAAGACTAAACTATAAGATTTAGGTTGCAGAGTTGGATGTGAAATCACTGTGAGTTTTTGTACACACAATATAATGTGTTACATCCTTTGAGTGCTTAGTGGTACCGACAGCTTTTTCAGGCAATCATGTATTTAGGTCATTGCCTTGGAATTAATTGCAGGAAAGCTGTACTCACCTCTTTTTTTCAGAAGAGTAAGCATAGGATCATTGTCAACTATTGAAGACTATATTAATTATTTATCAATGTCCTTCAAAGACTTACATACTTTTAATACTCTGAAGTTCACTTTCATATTTTGCTTCATAGAAAAGCTTGGTAGTTTAGTCACCATTTTGCCTTTTTAACATCATTTAGTCTTAATTTCCATGCCATGGACATAGAGGCTGGAAGATCCAGAATTATTCAGAGTTTCAGCCCTTAGTTTTATAAACTGCACCATACATGCTCTTGGAGCTAGAAAGTTGGAAACATTCAATATGATAATGAAGAAAGCATGGTGTTCTGCTGATATCAGGCATTAAAGTAGCATGTGCATACAGTCATTTATTTTCATATCAAGCAGAAAGCAGAAGAAAAATACACTTACAGTGGGAGAAAAAATCAGATTTCCAGCACTAAGCTAATGAAATCTTACAGCAATCTGTATTAAAACCACCAGTAGTTTTGTGAAGATTCTATCAATACAAAGCACTACATATATTTATGAAATACTTTTCTAACGAGCTAATGGAAGTGGTGCCTGCTGCTTTCAGTAGACCATACTCTAATTCTTATGGCCACCAGCCATTTCTGCAGTGGCAGTTTGATGCAGATTTCTGAGTTTTAGTCTGCTTAAGCTGGAACTGGTTATTCTAAGGAATTCCCCAGAGCAGTTGTGAACTGAAGTGAAGAAATCAAACATCTCTAAACACCATTAGTTCACCATATACTGGGGCTCACACTACACTGTCTCAAAAGGTATAATTGCTAAGGACAAGAGTTGTTGAAGAAAGAAAATACCATGGAAGTAGAGACCTCCTGCTGACATTAGACAAAGAGACAAATCAACATATCGATTAAAATGGTAAAGCACTTCTTCCCTCTCAGTTCTGCAGAAGATGTCATAAGTGATCCTAAGCAAAAATTCATTTACAACATCCATTAGATGGCTGGAACAAGTTATAATTGTTAAATACACACAGAGTTTGTTGTTATTTATCTTGTGAAGGAGATGGGGGAATCAAGGAGAAAAGACTGGGCATGACTATAGTCAATAATTCAAAATGCAAAGGTTTAAAAGAAATGACACACAAAACGTATGTTAAAAGGATATTGTAGAGGGTAATAAAACAAGTATACACAGATTATGAAGTGTCAAAATTAAGGCTGTTACTGCAATATTCAATGACAATATGACATACATTATAATAGAGTTTAATTTCAGGGCAATATACTACTTCCTGCTTCTTCTTCGTGTAGTTTCTTCTGGAAAAAAAGCCTTTGTAATTCCTACAGGAAATGGTCAAATACTCCTTCCAGGCCCTTATGAAGGTATTAATGAACTTCAACCAAACTTAAAAGAGGTGAAAATCTTTGTGCTTTTTAGCATCTACAGATCTCCTGAAGACAAGTGGCAGTACAATTATGTTAAAAAAACCCACACCATAAAATTAGCCTTTTTAAGAGGTATTAATCAACTGGCCGATTGCACATACGCAGTTCTAAAAGTCAACCATAATAAAATTAACATTGTCCAGCCAAACAGGAATAAAACTTGGAAGGAAGCAGGTGGTATTGTGATGGAGTTTAGGGATTGTGCCAGTCAAAAAGAAGGATGGTAGAGAAGGGTCATAGCAGATAGGGGCTGTAAGTCTGTAAAAAATAGGGCTCCCTTTGGTCTGCTGTTGATAGAAACCTCCACTGCATCAAGATTGCTCAGCATGAGGCTGTTAAGATTTATGGATCTGGGCTTTCAAATAAGCTCTGACAGGGCACAGTCGCTCGGCACAAACTTTCTGTGCTGCTCTGTGCTCTGTCAAACCTAGTCCCACTCATTTGGCCAGTGTCAATTGTTCTTCTTTCCAGCCCTTTTTTCCTAATTCCAATCATGTTCTTGCTCATCCAGTCCCACAGACCTATCCAGGATCCAGTCTTGGCTCTGCATAGCTGTTTCAATTTCCCTAAATCCTCAATTGACCTACAGATTCCTCTCTGATTCTCCCCTGCTCTACAGATTCTCCCCTGCTCCCTGTTTCTTCATTCAGCTTCACTGCCAGTTCGATCCCCCCATCCCTCTGTTCCCACAGTGTGCTCTATCCTTTCTCTCTTAATTGTTATTCTTTCTGCACAGAAAAGAAACAGTTACTTGTCAACAGCAGATGGTCCAGAGCACAGAAAAAAGAAGTTACTGTGCTGGTCACCAGTCCTATTTAAACAGCAAATGCCTGAGAGCAATGATTACTAGAGAAGCTCAACTTCACTTTCTAACTTTATCAAAAATAACAATCTGAAGGGTTTGCATGTCAGTAGTCCTGAAGTGTTCATAAAGTATGAACGAATGAAGCGTACTCAATTTTCTGAGATTGTGATGTGATTTGTATGTTTGTTTGTATTGTGTTTTATCTTCTAAAAAGCTGTAATATTGTTGTAGATTCGATGTCCAAAATTATTAGTGAGGGAATATTCATAGGATAAGCAGGCAGTTTAGTTAAAAAACCCAGATGGTTTTCCCTAGAAACCTCAGCCAGTTTACATATTTGGTAGTAAGTATTAATTTAAGCTTTTCATGCCAACAAAGCCTAAAGCATCTTTAATTAATATGAATAGATCTGTAGCTTCAGATGAATAACTGTGCATAAACCAGGATTTAAGAATTAAGAGCACTGAAATACCTGTATTGTTTTCTTTGATACCCATAGTGTGGAACGATAGGCGAGAGAAGGGATGCTCTCTGACTTTAAAAGTAAAACAAACCATGCTTTTTCTTACTCCCAGTCTTAATAGCAAAAGTTATCATAGAATACATTTTTTAAAATAAATGGTGACACTATATTCTAAGTATCACTTTAAAGTACTTATTCCTAGCTTTATCAACAAAAAAAAAAAAAACACAACCCCTTTTTTTTTTTTTTTTTTAGGAAAATATCAGTATTCAATCTTCTGCTGTATTTGGCTTCTTGTTAGAAAAAAATCATAGTTTTGTGTAGACACAATCTTTCATATCATAAAGTGGACCAATCACAAGTGTCTTGTTAAGATAAATAAACGATCTAATTCAATTAATCTTTTTTATCTTAGTCTCCAAAGCTTTCTGATCTAACAAAATCTGCACTATGTCCTTTATCCTAAACAAGGACATAAAGAAGTAACAATGATTTGCATCTTCATTTCAGTTGGGAAGAGCTTCTATATGAACTAATAATAGCCTTCATAACCCATAATAAGACTAAGTCTCTTTAAATATTCAGCAGAGTCAACATTTATTATTTCAGTATACCAGCTGGTAATTATGGGATATTAGAAGAAATGATGACATGATGTGCAGAAATATAAAATGATGGCTGCCTCTTGCAAGTGCAAGAAGACATTACTTTTTTTCCTTTGAAGTCTTGAATTACTTCATGTAGTATTTTTAATTTATACTTTGATCTCTTTTCAAAAAAAATGACACTCACTATCCAAGGACAACTCTTTCCCTTCTTGAAGCAACTGAACAAGAATTCTGGCAGCTAAGCAATCTTCTTTTTTATTTTAAGAATATTTTTCAAAAAGGAATAACAGAAAGTGATAAAAATAAGATGATGTTGTGCCATCTCTGCTGAGATAGAACTCCTGCCTAAAATTCTTTTTACTACATACATATTAATGAAAGACAACAATACATTGCAAAAAGGATTTAAACAAGCTTTTGCTATTTGTACAACAAACATGTCTGCATTTTAACAGTATCTTAACATACTAGCAGTAGCTCAAGCAGAATATATTCACTTTTTAAGGTTACGATGTGTGCCACTGTATGTATTAAGAGACATAAGCCCTATATTCCAAAAATTCTTTGTAAATAAAAATGTTCTTATTGTTCTCTGTTTAGAGATAGATGTTTCTTTTATCAAATATGTGTATACAGATGATTGGTCTTTCCAATCAGAATTATTTTTTGTTGGAAAAAAAAATTATATGAAAACTCCATGTTGCAAAGGGAAAACTTCAATGTTTCTCCAGGAAAAGCAAAATTATAAGTCTATATCTTACTGTTAAAATCTCCTAATTGCACTTTTTACTACATCATTGACAAAATCTATTCAAGTAGATGTCAGGGACAGAGATCAGAAAGACACCAGATAAGATAAGACAACATCTGGCAACCTAACCATCAAACTTCTGGATGGTAGATTCCTTCCAATTGTACTCACTGTTTCACAGATAAACCCCAATTTTACCAGAATCTCTTATTTGCTAACAAAAGTAGACCTGTATTTTTCAAGAGCTTTCCAAAGGGAGAATTTTCATCAGACTTAGTTGTATGATCACTGGAACTGCTTCATTGTGTCACTTTCTGCTAAGAAATATAATATACAAGGAATGGCATGAAAGTTTTAGTGATCACCAAGGAAGTCAGCTTCTCTTAATACTACTGGAAAACTGAAGCTTCAGGTTCTGACTGAGGGTGGCACTTTGAGTTTCTTTGACTCTGTGAAATTCATGTGGGTACAGTAATCTATATGAAATATGCTAATCTATTTGCTATAAAATGCAGTAGAGAGATTTTGGTTTACATCCTGTTATTGCTTAAAGACTGTATATATAACCCCAAAATTATCACTGGCATCAGACAATGAAAGGACCTCGAAGCATTTTTCTCTTCTACCATGAGAGACAATGAATAGAGTTAAGTATAAATATATAACTGTATATTATTAAGAGTAAGGAGATCAACAAACCAATCTGTCTCATACAAGTAATGAAAAAACTGCAAAGCTCAACTGATGGTGGATGTTTCCTCAGTCATGGAGTTCTGACTTTCCCGTGCTGCCACATGAAGACCGATGACATAACATTTTATAGCTGAATACTTTCAGACAGTTGACAGCAATGTGCCAGAAGCAATATTAGCAGACAGACTACCAAAGAGAAAGCCACAGATGTAACAGCGAGCAGGATGGATTTATCATGACTAATCAGACCACAGCAATAAACACAGAATATATATGCATTCCCCATGACAGAATATCTGCTGGGTGAGATGTTGCAATCTTCTTAAGAAAGCACTCTGTGGCTAGAAAGAGGACAGAGAACCAAGAGACAAATAATGGGCAAAGGGGCTGCATAACTGAAACAAACTGTGCATTAAGAACTTAAATGCTAGGAGGAAAAACAGCAAGGCTGAAGTACAATGCATGACAGATCCTGAGCTACCAGTATGTGGCAAAAAGAAAGGAAGAAGAAAAAGAATATATGTTATATTTTAATGATTCAGTTCTTAATACAGCCCAATTCACTCTTATCTTAGACCAATGTTAATATACATTAGTTCCTGAGCTTCAATAAGACTAAAATGCTTTCTAGTGTTATTTGCCTTTTCCACAGAAAAAGATACTAGGTATATTTCCATATTTACAGCAGTATTTAATATGTGAAACACATACATTCTGCTTGACTTACCAAAGGATACCATTCTGCTTTGCATGTGTAATTTTGCACATATACATCTTGAACATCTTGAAAAATAACAGCTGTTCACTCCTCTTAAAAATGTTATGTGGAAACCTTAGAAACTTCAAGTTGCCTTCAGGGGAACAACCAAAACTTTTCATTTTTCAGCAGCAGGTTTTTTCATTACAGGTATGTGTAGCTCTTAAAATGACTGGCAGATTTTTCCACAGTTTTAATATATTCCCACTAGAGAAAAAAAAAAAAACAAACAAAAAAAACCAAAATCAACAAACATTTATGGCTTGTCACCATGGTTTCTAGCTAGAAAAGTGAAGAATACTAAAGATATTTCCCCTAAACGGTCCATTCTGCATATGACTGTACCAGTGATGACTGTGAGAGAATTTCATGTACAATATAATGTGGCAAAGAGTGAAAAAATATATAAGACAGGATTTTAAACTAATTAAAAATAAACATTTTGACATTTCCTTTATTTGCTAAATAAAATGTAGCTAATATCTTCTCATTGACCATAACCAACTGAAAAGCTATAGGAAAAGGAAAGAAAATTTTAGAAAACAAAGGTCTTAGCTTTCAGTAGAATGGAAGTAATCCCTGCCTACAGACCCCTGTATAAGACAAGGGTTTTATTTAGTTGGACAGTAAATTGTGGGTTAGACAATAGTTTAAAAGGTAACTGGATGCCATAATGATTGCATATAAGATAAGGAAACATGTGGAGATTTTCTTGATATTTATCTTTCTGGACAAAGCCTGACCTCGAGAGAACAAGAACAATGCTTTAAAAATTCTGTTAAGCAACCAAAGACAAGTTCTTAACAGCTGTGTATTTGGAACCACATGTATCCTAAAGGCACACACTTATAAATTATGCCTAATCATTATAGCTATGTTTAAAACATGATTAAACCAGTAAAGCATTGACATTGCTGATACACTGCTACTTTAGGGCAGATAACGAGTGCTGTTGTGAAATAAAAAATAAAAAAGTGTGATTCCATCTACTCAATTTCAATTGCTTGGGCGGGGGGGGAATTATTTGGCTAAAGTTAAAGATAACTAACAGTTGACATTAATCTGTGTTCTGGGTGATCTAGTTTTCAAACTTCCTTATTTCATTCAGCTGATTCTTGATGTCCTTTGGATCTGTGAGTACCCAGAAAGTGAAATGAATTAGGAAACTTGAGCTGGTGTTCAAATTTGGACGTAAGAACTAGGGTGCATATGTTAAATACTTCCATTGAAATACATAATTTATCCATCATGCCTGTACTTCTTTTCTTACAAACACAGCCTTTTAAAGTTTGTCTTCTACCTCATGTGTGGAGAATTTTGAGGATATCAAAGGTTGAAAAGCTCTGATTTGACTGAAAGTCAATTTTCTGTATAAAAGTACAGAGTATTAATACTATCATTTAATTATTATTATTCAGTATGTAAAAACTCGATACAGCAGAAAATGCATGCAGTTTATTGTCAAACTATTCAGGAAGAACATTTACTCTTGATTCAATCTCTAAATCCTGCTTAATACTATTGACATAATTAAACAGTGGGAATAACTGCAAACATACAGCATGCGTACAATTTAAATAGTAAATTTATTTCTTGCTTGGAAAAGACACTATAAAATATGGATATTCTTATCTATTTACAGGCAATTATGATACAGTGAATACTGAAGTTTTTGTGGATTTGTGCCATGGGATGACACACTCTTGGAAGTTCATTTTTGTAAAATGGTCACCATTGTTTCATCAGCTCTACCAGTATAAAATCAGAGCAGGGATTTCACATCAAGCAGCAATAAAAGACTAATTTGTTAGGGGCAGAGGAATGATAACTGCTTTCAATAAGGAAAATACAGAGCACACATATTTACTCGGAGAAGAAAGAGGAGGAGGCACTGATACAAAACCTCTGCCTTCAATAAGCAGCAAGATGGCTTAAAGTGAAGGTAAAGGTACATGATGCTTCTGTCTGTGTAAGAGGTAAGAGCATCAGTTTTCGTTGTTAAATATGCTCCTAAAGAATAAAAGAAATCTTAATAACAGATCCTGTGGCAGCTAGTAGTCACAAATATTTCTTAGGTGTTCATATCCAGTTGTATAGGACTGCCTACAAGTTTTCTCTTGATATAACTCAGTAAGTCCTATATATTTGACTCAATTTACTATTGATCACTTCTATCATGGCAATGCCTGAAAAAGAAATTCTGAGTAAGAACGAACGGATGGTTCTTGCTCAATAATAGCAGGTATACTTCATCAACGTATTAATTATCATCAAAACAACATGACACTAAACATAAGTAGTTATTTTTATATCCTCAGTTCCCATAGAGGAAATGTATGTAAGTATATGTTCAGTTTCAGCCCAGTCATCACTGTGTCTGAAGAATATTCTTAAATGGGAACCATTGGCAAATGAAATTTGTGTTACTATTTGTTCTTAGAAAGCTAACTACATATTAAATTTTAGTGCATACTCTTTCTTTGTTGCAATTTGATTTAGCTTGGTTGTCCTTGATTCTGTACTCATCAATGGAGATTTTACAATAATTGGACTTCATTGATTTGCATACTTACAAGAAGGAAAAGGAAACCAGGTTCACTGACTTTACAAGTTACTTAATTTCTCTGTCATTGTTACCACAGAAAAACTTGCAAGTCTGGCTTTGGGCTTTTCTCATTTAATTTTGTAGCTGTTGAATAATTGGAATTGATATCTACAAAGTGCTTGCTTATAAAAAAAAATAGACAGCACCTAGAAAGTGATGCCAGCAATAGGGAGGAAGTCATCTATTCATGTCATCTCTAGTGTCTTCTGTTGAAAATGAGGGACTATATTTTACAACTATCATATTCCCATCAGATTATCATATCCCACAAAAGACTGTTACTAAGCTCACCTTATTTCACATGATTGAGAGAAGTAAAGGAGGGCAGATGCAATGCTACAGCTGAGATCTAATCCTGCGTGGCACTGGGGGCAACCTTTGCATCCTTGCTTCCAACTTAAACTGATGCTAGAAATTCCTAGCACGTTGGCTCAGCAGCAGCAGCATTGAGCCAGTCATGACCCTCAGACTGGACACATTCCTGCATCTGTGCCACAATGATCCCTATTGCAGCAGCCTGTGGGCTCCTGCTGTAAATCACTTATGTACTTTATGATTACTGTTTAATGCATATGGAAACGGAATAAAAGGAAGAAGCAGGAATAGCAATTACTTCTTTATGACCCCAGAGTATCACTAGAGAGAGACTCACACTCTTACTGAGTGTTGACCCTTGAAGCTTCACAGTGGAAACCATCAGTAGGCATGTCACGCAATACAAGTGACTGCAGCCTTTTCGTTTCAAAGTACAGGCTGCTTACACTGTGTCTGAAGAGGGAGGGAAAGCTCCGAGTGCATTAAGGAACATTTGAAAGATAAATTGACTTGTACATTACCAAGGTATAGTTATGGAAAATAATCAGGGCAGCTTTACTAAATGTGTATGTCTCAATGCCACCAATACGGCAATAGCTCATCCTTGAATCTATTAGCTTTAAAATGTTATTAATTACATTCCAGAATATCTGCTTTTCCTACAACATGATTTGTAAGGCAATAGAACAGTGAGAAAACTGAAATAAATATCTCTGATAAATAATTTGCTGGTTTTCAGCACTTTAAGGATATGATTCTGGGCTAGAGACACAAACAGTTACCTAGTTGTCCTGTGCCCAGAGAAGACAGCAAGCTAGGTGTTGAGTTCTCAGGTTGTCCACAGTCCTAAACTCTTTTATAAGCTCGCACATGTTTTCCAAATTAAATTTATGAGCTGATACAGTCATAACCAGTCCTCTTAGAAGATCTAAGGTTATGATCAACTGCAATATGTCCTCAAAATTGGTAGGATGGACTAAAGTTGCTTCTCATGGCTTGGGTGAGGCAGTAAACTAGCAGAGTGGTTTTATGCCTTAAAATTGAAGATCTCATTTTAGAAAAATTGCTCCATTGTAGTTGCGCAAAGAAAGATGTGATAAAGTGACATAAATGTTGAGTTAACAATCAACTTAATCCCATAAAAATATTTTATAACAAATCAGTCCATGGCTGACCCGAGGGGGCTCAAGGTGTCCAACGAGTTCTCTCAGGGCCTGTGAGGGCCGGCAGTTCCTGTGGGCCAGAGTCCAGGGAGCCCCAAGCCAACACCATGGAGACAGCAGGGCAGGTCCCATCCCAACCCCATCCAGGAGCAGGGCCCCTGGAGGCATCAGGGCAGCCCCAGCCCTGGGCATTGATCACCACTCTGGGGACAGGGACAGGTCAAGGCCAAGCTGGGACATGGGCCCTTGTAGGCCTGGCCTGGGGGACTCATGGCTGGGTAGGGCAGGGCTACGAGGAGCTGGAGACCAGCCTGCTATGGCGTTGCTGGGGCATGGGCTGATGCCCCCAGGGCAGAGTGAGGGGAGTCCCTTGGGGCTGGGCAGTGACAGTCAGGCCAGTAAGTACCCTTGGGCCCAGTCAGAATGCTTGGGTCTCACCCTAGGTCTGTATCGGAATATAAATATCAATCATGGAAAGAGGCTAGTTTTCTACTGCTTTTTAGCTTTTTTTGTGATGGGACATCAACTTTTTTCTGTATTTCTTTGACCCCTTTTGGGTTTTAAAGTACACAATACATGGGAACATGCTCATATATATGCTAGAGCCTATGACTAAGTATTTTTCCCAAAAGGCAATATCAATCTTACTGAAAACAATAAAAGATGCATCACAATTGTTGTATCAAAATCACCTTCTCTTTTAACTGAAAATACTGTTTTGAAATAGTGGTCACGGTGGCTTATGAGCTCAATCAAAAAGACAATAATGAGACATGATGGTCAATATAGGATTGGCCATAAATGCTCACTAAAGGGGCTATGGCGTATAAAAGAGAATTTTTAAAACAGTACTAGGAGCAGTTAACTTAATCTGTCGCCCTGAATATTATGTACTAACTGAAGGTATCCCAAAAACCACACTTCCTCCTTCTCCAGATCAATTGCTGTGTTATTGGTTATTTACTTTGAAGTAGTTTTCAATTGTGACCCTTTATCAATAAAACCTTCAGGAGTAAAGATTAGGAAAGAAAAAAAAAAGATTATTAGCCAGGAGATCCTTCAGAGTATGGAAGCATACTGCTTCATTTAATACAGCTTAATTTCATTGAAATTCAAAATAAACAAAACAAGAAATCTCAATAAAACCTTGTTTTGTGGAGGGGGGACTAAGAGGAGTAGCATTGGGGTTTTCTGGGTTTTAAAATCTCACAAAAACAAATTTTCAAATCACATCTGATTTTCCCTAGATTTCCCCTTGGGCATTTAAAAACTGATCCTATCAGTAACATCCGATGATTCAGTTCATCATACTCCCAATAGAAATGAGGCAGAAGTATTTGCCTTCAGAGTTAGAGGAGTTTTCTTTGGAATGTAAATAATTTTTTTCTTCTCCTTGGATTCCAAATATACAAAGTCTTTTAAATCCACTGTTTTAGAGCAGGTGATCCAGCGGGCACCTCACATCACACATTCAGCTTGCAGGATGTTTCTCTGTAGCCTTTCTTTCCCAGAGAAGACACCCTAAATGTATAATTCCTGATGCTGCTTGTCACAAGGTGTGACAAAAACCTGGGACTGGCATTGTGTATGAGCTACTTCAGGAACGGTTTTCATAACTCTTGCTTTTTCAGTTACCAAAGACAAGTCTTAGTGTACAAAATGCTTCAGCCTTACTCCCCAAGAGTCTCAAAACTAAAGCTAAGAAAAACTTCATTTTAGCATTAGACTATATGCAACACTATATGAGGTATGTCAGGTAAATGATAATCTGCAGCTTTTAACTTCATGGGATCTTGTTTAGGCATAGATAAGATTTTTTTTTCCCCCCTTCCATCATGTTTTCCCGAT
>JAOXNG010000001.1:111577876-111596437 GCA_028566535.1 Scolopax minor
GTTTAGCATCTTTACCAGTAACCTGGATAAAAGACTTGTTCATCATGTTCACAGATGACCCCAAACTAGGAGAACCAGTCAATGTACCTGAATGCAGAGCTGCCATCCTGGGAGACCTAGACAGGCTGGAAAAATGGGCTGACAGGAACTCCCAGAAGTCTAACTATGTCAAACGCAAAGTCCTGTACCTCAGATGGATAGACTATCTTGCAATAATACAGGCTGGAACTGGCTGGTTTGGAAACTGAATTGCTGAAAATGACTTGGTGGGTCTGAGCAGACAAACAGAACATAAGCCTACAGGGTTCTTGTGCAGCAAAGACAGCCAACAGTATCCTAGGTTGTCTTAACCCACCCTTCTCTTGTTTAGTGCATCAGTAATAACACAGCAGTATAAGTTCGGGTTGCCATTCAAGTTCTTTGCAGGCATCAAATCTAGATGAGCTTTGGCATTCCTACTACAAGTAACATTTCTGAATTCATACTTTGAGGCCTGTTCCTGCTTTCACCTCTTTTTAAAATTGGAGTTCAGTCACAAGTTCCCTATTTAGCCAAGCTGATCTTCTGTAACATCTGCCCAATTTCCTAAGTGTCAAGATGGATGGTTGGAGGAGGTTGTCCTTCAAGACCTGCCAGTTTTCTTGAGCTCCTTTGCCCTTCAGAGCTGCATCATATAGGATTCCTTCTACCAGTTCCCTAAAGAACCCACAGTCTGTTCTTCTGAAGCCCAGGGTCAGTGCTGCTCTTCACAACTCCTTCATTCCTTCTAACAAACTCCAATGTTTCACAGTCACCATAAGTCAAGGCTGCCATTGATTACCACACGTCCAAACATTTCTGCCTTTTTAGGCAGAATTATGATTATGAGATTCAGCTGTGCATCACCTGCTTGGCCGATGCAGTACCTCTACTAAGTAACCCTGACACTCCCAAAAAACATCCATGACTGCTTGTGTCCTACTGTGTTGCCCTTCTAAACAGGAAGGTTAAGATTCCCCATGAAAAGGTCTGTGCTCAAGACTAATTCTAAGGAAAATGTCTGCTTCTATCCATTCTGTTCACAATTTAGACAAATTTTGCATAACTTTCACTCTAAATCAGGTAAAGTACAGCCTCAACTGAAATATTTGTATTGGCCTGGAGAGTATGAGAGGGCCCATCATCTTTCTGTCAAAAATAGCACAACTTTCAGTTTCATATAGTATATAGGACAGGATATAACACCATGCAATCTTCAGTGTATATCCTTTTAGCAGGCCTTCCTCCGTATGAAGTAGCCCCTTTAGACATCATGATTCAAAGAACTCTATACTGCCAGGCAACTGAAAGCCAGGTCAGATACTGGACCATGTATCTGTCACCACAGAGTTGCATAGGCTCATTAATTCATTGAAGCAGTCTACAGCACTGTCTCCCTATCTATATGAAATGGGTCATGATTCTACATTTTATGAAGTCCTCTAAAATAAACAAATCAAAAGCACTGCCTACAACAGCTATGACCAATTGCAGTAATTTATGTAAGGATAAGCACATATGCATGTCTTTAAAGCCAAACCATATTCATTACAGTAACAGAAATCAGAAATTCTGATGAAACACCTCATCTGCTGTGCTGCTTAGCACAGGAGCTAATAAACAAGTCCAATAACACAAGTTACTTTAACACAAATGCTGTACTTAAACATGTTTTTCAAAAAAATCTTGTCCATGATTTCAGAAATAGAGAAATTCTAAACACCAAACAGGTCTAGAAAACAAAGTACTTGCATCTGTCATTTCACTACCTAGTAAGTCACAGAAATTTTACATGCAGTAAGTCTTCCCTTTCGGTTGCATTTGTCCTTTTACTATGCAACACAATCATTCTGACAAGTACTGTTCTGTTTCAAACAAGTTTAACACAGGAGAAAATTATGTGCCTTTATTATTGATGTTAATGAACAATATAATGACAGATTATGTGCAAGTAGACAATCCCAATAAATGTGTAGCTCTTTTTGTTTTGCTGCTGTTTTGCTTTGCCTTTCAAAACAAATAATTTATTTCTCCTTTCTGTTGTTCTAAAGCAATTTTCATTCTGTATTCTGCTTTCCTGGCCATGGATTTAATTTGGCCTCAAAGGACAAACATCATTATATAATTTAACAAAAATTCTCATTCTGAATCACTAAATACAGAGAAAAGTATTCTCCTGAATCTCAACTGCTAGTAATCCAGAAAATGCTTATTCATGTTTTTACATTAATCAAGAACAAACATTTGAAGTGTTGAATACTGAAATAATACATTTTTAAAAGTAATTCTTTGTTGTGCCATATGACTACACTGTTTTCTAGCTTCATTAAATTCTACTGTCCAGTAATCATTTGCTTTTCACCTTTTTACAATAGATTTCTTCCTGCCTACAAGAAAACCTATAATTTTTGTCATTCATTTAATTTTCCAATGATAAACCAAATCATCCATGCTTCTATTTTATTGATCAGATTCCACTCTCAATCTCCCATCAGAAAATTACCTGAAATTATTTGCAAGATCTGATTAGCAAATAGTTGTACTCTTGAGCAAGGACATTATTAAAGGGTTAAACTCAAGAACAATATAACTGTTAGTAGAAAAACAAATTGCTGTGTCAAAATAATCATGAGATGATTACATCCTCAGATGCCTATAAATCTCAGAAATGTAATATTGGTATCGGATAAAAAAGAAGAAATTAAACATTTTTCCAGTATTGATAGTTCATCAAAATACTTCTGTTTGGTAGAAACTGTTGGGCTTTGGAAAATTCTTAAGTATTCCATGTGGCATACTTGGACAAGTGACTTGAATGCCAGTTTGCCCATCCAATCTCCTGTTGAACAGATTTCTAGTGTTTGCTTTTCTATATAGCCCAGCTCAGGTCTTTAAAGGCCAAAGTTCTATTTCTTTTCACAAAGAACATCTTAGCTTTAAGGTATTGTTCTTAATCAGTAATACCTAATTTTAATCAATCCAAGAGCTTGTGACAGGACCATTTTCAGTCATAGAAAAGTTTGACATGGATCTCCTTAGATCATCTCCTACCATGACCACAAGCCTTTTAAACAAAAGAGGCAGATTAGTTAGATATACACCATACTTTTGTCTTTTATGGTAGAGAAATTCAGAGTGATTAAGTCCAATTAAAAAAAAAAAAGAATAATAAGAATAGTTTTCAGAACATTGCCTCTGTTGAAGCACTCTTTACCTTTTAGGTAAGTTCCCCTTTCTAGTGAAACCAATGTCAGAGAACTAAAGAAAATTCTGCAACGAGTACTCTCTTCAGTCTCTGCAATGCATATTATTTGTAATGCAAAAATAACCCTATCTCCCATAATTCAGTTACAAATGGTATCCTACCTTCTCCAACCTTCAGATTCTAGGAAGCTTCCATATAACCACAGACATTCAGACTGTTTGATCTCCATTTCTCCTTACTCAAAAAAAACCCCACGTGTATAGCCCTACACTTTAGGGTAGTTAGATGCAGTGAAAACATCAGAGGTCCCTCCCAACATAAACTATGCCATGACATAAGCATTCAGAGCTCTGTAAAAGGACTCATTGCTATGGCATTACAAATTTCACCCTCTCTTTTAGCTCTTGGAATCCTGTAAAGTAAGACTCTGTCCTTCCATAATTTTCAATTAAAAACAGAAAACAAAGTCCCTTATCATCTTTCTCTTATCATTTCAAGCTAGTGTAAGGATAAAGCTGAACTGAAAAGCTGCAGCATCAGAGGCAAGCATCAGAAAGGTAATGTTTTCAACCAATGACAACAGATAGCAGTGCCTACCTATCTTCTAGGTAGTATTTGGGGTCAGCATAGGGTTACCTACAGCAGGGAAAGCAACATCTCAGCAAACTAATATTTAGCAAGGCCCAGAGAAGTAAATGAATGGATGGAATTAACAACTCACATCTTTTGGGAACTGCAGAAATCTAGATATTAATGGTATCTATTCTTACAGCAAATCTGAGGTAGGCTTCCTGACTTAGTTTAAGTAGCTTCGGTTTAACTTAAGGCTATGCCTTGGGGAAAGGAAGAGGCCAAAGAGTCCCAATTATTGCAGTGCTTTTTAGGCTGCACCAATGGAGGCACAGGGCTGGTATCAGCAATAATCACATCCTTCTCTTACAGCCACGTAGTGTCTAATGAGGACTGAAAATTTGCCTTCAGACAAGCTGCAGCTTAAAAAAGGAGATCCTGCAGAAATGAACCACTGTGATATATACTTTCATTGTCTTTGTAAACATGTGAGCAAGGGCTGCTATATACTTAAATGCTGTTTAACCATTAAAAATTCAAGTCAAATATCAAACAAAATTAGTGTCTGAAAACCAGGTTTTCAACCCCATAGTGGACAACCCCCCAATGACTTATATACTTGACTCTATTGCACACATCTCTAGGACCTGATAGGTAGATTCTGCAATTTCATATATATGCATTTAAATAAGAGCTTGTACTTGTGTCCAGTGACTAGACCCTGCCACTCAGGACATTCTCCCCCACCACTTAAAGCCTAAACTGGGAACTGCATGTTCTTCCATCATCACTTTTAGAGCAAAATCACTGTTTTGAAAGCAGAGATTTCACATGAAAAAATACAATCACTACTACTCTGTTCATCCTTTCATGTACTACAATAAGCTGCTTTTTCCAGCACTTGTTATCTCTTAAATATTTAAGCGCTTAAACTATACATTATATCATCCCAAATAGTAGTTACACAGAAAAGATACACTACCTGATGACACATACCAACCCCCTTATGAATTAAGGGAATGACAAAACTGTAAAGTGTTCATAGACAAACCAGTTGATCTAACTGCTGATTAATACATTCATGGCAATAAGAGTTATTATAGCCATCGGAGACTGAAAACTAATACAATTTAGAGAGAGACATAATATTTTATCACAGAGATACCCTACGACATAGCTCAAAAAAAACCAAGTAATTCCTCAGAAAAGCAAACCACTTTCATTTCTACCGTATTCCTACATGATTCAATGTATTTAAGAAAAGCAGACAAAACAAACAAATGAATGTGTTTGAATTAGTAAAATATTAATGGGGAATATATATACAGGAATATATATACACACGTATAAAAGTAAAATATTATAACTTTAAGGGTAACAAATATAGGACTAAGAATTGGTAAGGATAACATGAATTCCTTAATAAGGTTACTATCAGCTTTGTTACTTACAGTCCTTAAAGCAGAGACCAAAGCTCTTGGTCTGCCAGCTGTGTACTGATGAGCCTTTATAGTCACAGAGACAAACCCAGTTTAAAGCAAATACTTCACATTAAAAAATGTGAGTAATTTATTTAGTAAATTAAGATTTATTTCTTAGAAGTTTTAAAATTAATACCACCTTTTTTACATCAATGTGCTTTTCTCTTTTAATGTGTTGCTGTATCAAAATATTTTGAAGTACACTACAGATACTAAAGGAAAAGCAGTCTTCAAAAAAATTTCTGTGTCAACTACTTAATTTTAGCATTTATCCACCTTCTCCTCACATAGTCACCTGTGGTAGATCTGGTCATAGATATTATACAAAGGCCTTTTACCCTAAAGAACATCATCATTCCTATTTGAAATAAAGATTTTTTTTATTATTATTTCAGCAAGAAAGTTCTATATTTTAATGAAATAAAAAAAATCTACTGTTGTACTTTGTAGAATGCTTTTCCTTTTTTATATTTTTGGCATTTGACAGTCTTATTAGCACATAAACTCACTCCCTTTTGTTTTTTTTTCCTGGGCTGTTGTAGAGGGAACACTATTTTCAGCTCTGGAAACACATACTGAAATCCTATTTTAGGCTCAAATGCAAGAGATGTTTTATAATTCCATCTTGACTCTCACTTGTTCACATCACAAAAGGCCCTACACAATTCAGTTTGATTTGCAGGCTTTTCTTGTAACAGTACTGGTACCACTGAGTCACTGAATCATCTACTCACTTCTGTCAAAACAAGCCAATGCTTTCACATGCCAAAGCAGTAACAGACACAACAACAAAAAGCTACTCCCCAGAACCGTCTTTAGTACAAATTCCCTCAGTCCAATCTCACCTTTTCTGGCCATACAACAACTGCTGTCTGCATCACTGTCCCTTCTATATGTACCAACTTCACCTGCTTAAGTCTGTCTGAACTCTCAGAATAATGACATGGCTTTGATAGGCCTGATTAACCTGTACTAATCTCTAGCTTTCACTCAGCTGTGAAGCATCCTCTGTTTGAAAATGGACAAGACAGTGCAAGCACTACAGGCTTTCCTTTTGAAGGAATGGATAGAAAACAGAGCAGAAAACATGCCAGAGCAAGTACAAACACTCACCCAGCATCAGTTTGAGTCATTTTCACCCTTTCGCTAAGAAACTTGCTTATATGTACTAATAAAGGCAGCACCTTGCTCCCCATTAGGCTATTCAGGGATGTGAAAACAACACTAAGCATTTTAACAAAATATTGAATCATACTTCGTTTTCCAGACATTAGAAGAATCCGTCATACTTATGTGTCAGACGTTGTTAAAAAAAGATGAGAATTACAGGCAAAAGATTGTGTCATTTAAATCTAATTAAGCTTTTAATAAATCCAATTTTTCATCGTTAACCATGATGCATTCCCTTTATAGTCTAAATTTATTGCCTATCCCCAATAAAGAAAAATGTTTAAAGAGAGAAAACTGAGGCCGTGACACCATATAAATTAGATATGTCAGAAGCAAGAGGAAATGTTATAAAGTTAGTGTACACCTAGAATGCTTTTCACTGAACCTAATAAAAAGTGTGTGTAAAAAATATTTCCAAATGCAATTTTCACTATACGGATAGCCTGGCATCTATAGACAATTGCATTTCAACCTATTTGAAAAGGATAGTAAGAAGTAGAAAAGTATTGCCCTATCTGTGTCACCAAAAGTAACTACAAATTATTTGCCATTTACTATGAGTTTTCTTTAGTTTTTATGTGATTAATTTTATTACAAATTAATTGTACATTTATCGGGAACTAAAGCTCACTACTAAAATGTGGAATGGTACAGCTATGATTAAGACACTCAAAATTGCATGTAAGCCTTACCTTACATAAGTACAGATACATAAGTCCAGATAAAACAGATCTCAGCGCCAACCCTAGAGATGCCACCAGAGTAGAAAAGTCATTGTTCACATAGTCAGCTATGACAGATGTTGCTCATGAGTTTGAGTGCTTCAGTCTCAGATTCAATTGGTCAACAAGTCTCACTGCAGCCAATCACAAAAATAGGCAATCAAGTAAGGGACTTGGGAGAGAAATCTATTCCCAGTTTCTCCTATAAGCTAAAAAACCAGTTGCCCTAGGACCTTTCCATGAGCAGTGGAAGGTGCCAGGCATCTTCAGTGGGTAAGTGTCTGAGATTAGAAAGTAAATAATGTTTTGTCACGGACTGAGCAAGCCATTAATTGCATCTAGGAAAAGACATACTCAAAGAATAAAGAGAAAATAATGGTTGCCTCACGGAGAGTTAGGAGAAAAAGAAATATCTGTGTGTATTTGTAACTTCAAAAGAACCTGTGGGAATCTTTAGAAATATTTACAAACTTTTCCCATATCCAAATATTCAGAACATTTGCTTGATTTTAAGGAAATCACCCAAATGTGGGATCTCTACTCTAATGCTTCAGCAGGACTAATTTTTCTGTCCTTATGTATCCCATTCTGCAGTGCTAAAATAGATTTTTAGATCAAGTTGAATGAAGAGGAGACTTCTTAACTAAAACTCTTCACTTCTATAGTGCCTGTGTTCACCCTTGGATCTCATAGTCCTTCCCAAGATGTTAATTATCCAAGCTTCACCTATTGAGGAAAGTTCTAGAAAGGTAACATGACAGGCTCAAGGCCTGAAAGCAGACTGCAGCCAAGATGAAAACAGATGGCAGATTCTCTTAATTTTAGTACCTTGTCTAATTGAGATATGTTTAATTCCCAATACTGTTTAATGTTATTCAAATGACTGTGTAATATAAGTTCAATGGTAGACATGCTAGTGATCTCCTATAAGTTGTTGTGTAAGATGAAGCACACTGAGAAATGTGAAGGGCCTCCTTCTTATTCTGTCACCTTTAATTTGATTGGAAATTTAACACTGCAAATAAAAGGTAAGCTTTAATTTACTGGTTCAATACGCTTTGTTTGAAAATTAAATCATCTGGGAGTCTACATCTGCAAAATAAAATTTATTATCTGTAATTAACTAACCTTTAGAAAAGCTCTTTTTTAATTTCCTCCTGTCAATGTACCAGAAAGACAAAACTATAACAAGTGTTAGCAGACAAGAGACGTCAGAGTAAGAGCTACTGCAAATGTTCGACAGATAATACCATTAAACCTTCAATTAATGAGTTCAGTCATTACATGATCTGTATTTAGATACAGAGAATTAAATCACTGTTATGCAATTGCATCAGAGAATAACTAGACCAACTTACAATTATTTCAGATAGACAGTACTGCAAGAACGTAGAATCCACTGTATACTGTTTTACGTCTTTTTACCAAAACCTCCAAGTACTTCCAAATTTAACAAAAAAGTGTCCTAATTTTGTAAGCTTTGAGTCTTTTGCTAGAAGAAACCAAGGATTTGTAGAGATCTCAAACAATGACATCTCTTTTGTCAGTCTCTACCATGAACTTGTCTATTCACAGAGCAGCAAACCACAATGATGTCTGCAAAAGGTGTTAAATCACTATAGAAGATTTGAAAAGATGCTACCCCTGGTCTTTCAACTGGGTATTCCTATTTGTTACAAAATAATTGTTTTGCTCTTAATCAGTAAACTAACTGATTTGATAACTACTGTTTGACAAAAAAATCATTGTGTTTCTTCTCAAAGTGGGAATAATATGAGTGAGTTGCAATTGTTTGAATGGGGATTTACACTGCAGTTCATCTACATTTTTCTCCAAGGTTTTTAAATTAATTTCAGACAAATAGTTTTTATCTAGAAAAATTAAGTAAAAAATGAAAAAGCATAGAGACTTATCCTTAAATATGTTTCAAAGGTAGAAATATTCAATACACAGTTTGAGATTAGCTCCCGTCTTGGAAAAAATTCTGCCAAATGAGAAAACTCTCAAGGATATTCTGATCATTGTCGACAGAGGCTATGCCTCTCCTTCAAAGAAAACCTGGGGCAATCTTATTATGAATCCATTGATTAGGGTATTCACAAAGACTATAAAGTACATACAGCAGACCATTGTGTCTCCTCTCCTCTTACTGTACTGCATCCAAAAGCAGTAAGAGTGCTGAGTGCATTTTAACAAACTCAGGATGAAGCAAGATGATGTCTAATAAAGGCAGTATTATGAATAAACTTTACACTCTGTGTTTGCAGGCATAAAGAGCAATGCCTTGGGATTTTGATTAGCTAACAAATAAGACAATCAAGTCTTAGAGAAAAGCATCATTTCTGTAGCAGCCTGGATTTTAATGAGGCCAATGAAATAACAGCCAAGATTACCAAGCACTATGGAGTCTGCTTGTACCATCCACAATGAAAGGAAAAGAGCATGGATTCAAAGGCAAGAACAAAAGTTCAGAGTATATAATCTACATATACTATCTTCTCTTTCCTCTTTTTTTGAACCACCACTGTATCAAGCATGTTCATGCATGTTTAAGAAAAAGACTTTTTTTTTTCTTTAAGTGGAATTTCTGCACTAATACAGGATTGCAATATCATGCAACAACAGAAAATGGCAACAAAATGCAGTACAAAAGTATACCTTTGGATTTCTATTGGGGCACACTTGGGAATATTTACAGAGTTGAATTACAAGCTGGAATTTCTTTTTCCTGTCTTTTCTTTTTTTATGCTCTTGAATTCCTTCTGGAATTACATAGCGACTTGGTTGTTCCATGTTGTACTTCTTAAATAAAGAATTTATTTTTATCCTGACAGCTAAAATTACCAATTTTATTGTTACTTCTACTACATTCTACTTACTACATTAATTTTTGGTTTTTTCCCCAGTTACATATTCTATTCATGGTTCATGTGTCCAACCATGGACCAAATACATAAAGTATTTCCATTTCACTTCAAGTCTAAGATGCACACCAACCTTTCATATTCTTTTTCAATGACCCCCATCATGTTGAGACTCTATGGCATTTATACATTTATAAAAGTAAAATGTTTTCAAAAGTTACTGTCAAATATATCCTAACTAATGACCTGTGAAAGGATTTGCAGCCTTATTTTTTTTACTGAAATATCTCTTTCTTCCAGTAAATAGCAGTCTTGTAAAACTAAAATCTAATGTCATGCTAATATTTCTTAGTAAATATCAAAATATGTTGTGTCCAAAGTAAAAAAAAAAAAAAAAAGGTAATTTTAACCAGAGATCTTATTTATACATGTGGCCAATAAGTTTATTAATAGCAGACTTCAGATTTAGCAGTGCCTTGATGTTTTTTTTTAAATTTTGGCAATACTGTGTCATTCACTTAGAAGTAAAACTCCCTGATGAAGTCAGAAATCTAAGTTTCATTCTTTCTAATTTTGAATATGTTTGCCATGAACTCATCAAGTTTCCATTACATGAAACAGGGAAGGAGAAAACCTGCTTCAGACCTCCATTACAATAAGGATTTACAATAAGGATAAAAAATTATCACATAATACTTCCACAATCCAAATTTTTTATCCGGTAACTTTCTAAAGAAAAATCAGAACAGAAAGCAGAAATCTGTGTGCGGTCTGTGGAGATACCGCCAAGAGACAGACCTTTAAGAATCCTAATGGCTGACACCTACATTAACATTGTTCCCCCACTTCTCATTATGCAAAACTAGGAGGGTACTAGATTACCAGCTGCAACAGCAACAGCATTGCAGACCACAAAAGTTTTCATCCTGTTACACAGTGAAATGAAGCAGAGGAAAAACGAGACCCACCATATGTTTGCCATCTCCAAAAATATGGAAACTGTATTGTTATCAGTTTTTAAGTTAAACTTACTGGGAGAAACAACGAGGATTTAAATTTGTAAATGGTATAAGATGTATGTTCATTGCATGTATTTACATAAATCATGGCAAGATTAGTGATAGACAGTCTATAATTGACTTTCTTTTTTAAAAAATGGGGTTATCACTGAGAAAATAAATACAGGTTTTATTTAATTTTCCTCTTAAAATGGACCACACAAGATATCCACATTAAAATCAACTATTTTTAAATAAACTTTCTTTTAATAAGATCTTTTAATAAGATCTCTCTACCACAAAACTGGAAAAGCACATCCTCACATTAAAAAAGATTTTCAGACTGGATATATCAATAGGCTGAGTCATTGCTTATGACAGTGCTCATAACCCTAACCAGCTCAACCTATTACTTTTAGTTAGAATTTTGCTCCCCCCTTGAAGGATACAGATGCCATTTTTGTCTCCATGGTCTGAATCAGCTTCTGAAACAAGCTGTGTAAGGCACTCAGAACTTATTGCAGATCTGGTCTCAAAAGAAATGCACAAATAAGAGATAATGTTATACTCTTACCAGTCAAGGAAGTCCATATTAAAAGTTAATATCTAGAGTTAAACAGTTATACACCCTAGCTGCATAAATATTCCAACAGTTCAGTCCCTTCAAGACTGCCTGGTATTTGCACTTCATTACTGTATATTGCTTTCATTGTTGCACTGTGTTATGAACATAGAAATATTTTCATTAAGAGTAAATTTTCATGAAAGAGCTTAAATTGCATATTTAATGCACAATTTGTCAGGCTCATTTAGAATCCTGCTTTCAGTGATTCAATCATCACCATGTATACATATAATGCATAATATAATTTAATTACTTTTGATTGCTTAATGAAAAATTGAATGAACATTTTGAATGTCACAGCTATATAATGAAAATTATTTGTAAATTTTTTATTAACCTTCATAGTAAAAGATGAACAAGTTTTGTGTTATACAGGAAAAAAACTCTAAATTTAATTTCTCCCTCAGGCAGGAGGAAATTTAGGTATTTCTATACACATAACAGCTACAAGTTATTAACGTAAAAACTCATTCCTTCTATAGAAATTTTTAAATAGAGAGCAACACTTCCATTTTTTTTTTCTTTTTTACATGTATTTATAGAATTTTAAGATTGAAACAGGCAGTTAAATCATAGTTGCCTGCAAATGACAGTTCATTAATTTATTTACAATTTGCCTATGAACTGAAAAAAATACCCTGTGGTTGCCAAGAAATATCCAAGATTACTATTGCTAGTCTGAAAGGCACCTTGTCTTAACTGAAGACATCAAGATATGAAACATTTCTTTTGTTATCTTCTACAGTGCTCACACTTGCAACAAAAGCTATATGGAAAGATGTCATGCCCATATTCTAACTCAAAGAAGTTACATGTTACATGGTTTCTACTACCAAGTTTTCGATATGGATTTTTTTTACTTCCTCCTTTTAATTTTGCACGATACTGCAATCCTTCCCTGAAATAAAATTTTAGTTTTATAACCAGTAAGCTTAGTCATTTTTGTAAGCCGCTAGGTATAAATTATGAAAATATCTAACCTAATTGGAGTTTGTACAAGCAGGATTAACATTTTTTCTTTAATTATTTAAATATCTATGGAATTTAAAAACGTACTACTTTGTCAAGTCAACTTTGCTGTTAGTACATTATGAATTCTTCTTCCCCACCCCCAATAACACCCAAGTGTACTTGGATAATGAAAATAACTTTAGGTTTCAGAGGAAGTATTTCAAAGGAAAATATAATTTGTGATCAAGGAGCTGGAACTTGCTTATTGACAGCTGGATTATGTTTGACATCTTTAGTGCGGCTGACAAGAACTGACAGTGTCATGAGAGCTGCTACGGGAACATAGACCGCACATTAAGTTCCTCTGCCCAAGATCAATCTACTCTTTTGATCAAAAAGAATCATAAACTGTCTCTGGACTTGATTAATAGCAGATGCAGACAATCTGGAAAGTTTCCCTATGAGTCCGTTGCTGGCGAGCAACATAGTTAGAACCCACACTTAAGAGTGTACTCTAAGGGCTTAAGCAATCAAATATAAGGACACACACTTTCGTGACCGCAAACACCAACAGTCACAAACCAGTGATCTTATAAAGGCTGGAAACAGCAACTTTTGCTTGTGATTTATATCAAGCAAGAAGCAAGTGAAGCCTGACAATACTCTTAAATTCACTTGTTTTTTCTTCACAATGTTCATTCATGTATTTTCTGGAGAGCTACAGATACATTCAGTGAGACACTGGCTCTCCCCCATGCGCTGGAGTGTACAATTCCCTTGCAAACCCTCCAGCTACTGTCCTTGAGGAAAGAAAGCCCACTGTGCATGTGACTGGGTTGGAGAGTGAGGGGACTTGGAGCCAAGGCAGGACAAAGAAAGATTCATCTAATGCTGATTGGGATCAAAACCCAGCAACGTGATGACAGCAATCACCTCTGCTGTCTCCATTGTGGCAGACAGACCACAAGTCTGCAGCAACGGTTGTAGTATAAGAAAACCTAAAACTCCAAAGCCTTAACAGAAAGCAGAGGAAGTATTTCCTGTTTTAATAGCCCATCCGTTTCAGTATCTCAGGTATATTTGTTATGTCACTAAAGTAGATTTCATTTCCAAAACAAAAGTAAAATCCCATGCAAAATAAAGAGAACTCCAAAATTAATACACAAAATATACACATGGAACAATCTAGAACTGCCTTTCCTAGAATTGCCAAAAATCCTCATACAGCAAAGTACATAACACTTGTAACTATTCCTAAAATGCAGAACCTAATCTGTCGTGTATTCTTGGAAGTTCAAACTACTTTCTGTTTATTCTCCTATGACTGAATTTATTTACAGTATTTTTCTTGTTATGGAAAATAAATCTGTACCCAGGGAACAGGGGTATAGAGAAGGAAAGACTGAGATCAATAAATTAAACAGCTGGAGATGTTTACTTATAAAATTATGATCCTTAGAGTTACAAGATATTAGATATTTGCTATTACTCTTATTTTAAAAGTATTATTTATATCCTGCAGAGAACATATTGACAATTTCTTAATTTTTTTAAAAGGAATTTCTGAAGTCTTATTTTTACTAGTGTCAGCTGCTATCTGTGTTAAACTTGTCCCTTCTTTGCACTACATTGATTTGGTAGTAATGAAGAATTAAGTCCTTATTCTCTGCAAAAAGCAAGTCTTGCAACATCAGTGGCAGTATCAAGTCTGTGTGCTTTTTTTGTCAATGTGCTTTGGGTAAGTTCAGCTCAGCTAATTCTACTCTATTAATGAATAAAACTATTATGATATGAATTGATCATCTACCTACATAAGTATTCCCTGACTATTCCGCTAGCTTACCAACGCATCTGATAATTGTGGCCATGGTCATTTTACAAACAGAACTTCTGTCCATGAGGAAATACTCTGAGGCCATGGGTTGGTCACAGAACAGACATCAGCTGCTAGTCCTTGGTGTTCACAAAATGTTACTCTCTGCATTTGCCACTCCAAGTTCCAGCTTCTTGAATGGGAAATTCCAGACTCCTCAGATGTTTTACTTTTTTTTTTTTCCCTCTTATTAATTCAGCATGAATGAAGAAATGACAAAATCCTTCTATAATGCAGCTTAAGTGACGATTATGACAAAAATTTTCAGGTATCTGTAAATAGCATATTGTAATGCCAAAATTAAAATTACTATCATCTGCTGCCTGAATGTGGATAAGAGGTTGTTAGTGTTTGGCAAATGGCAGCCTAATCAGTTCCCACCATCTGTCCCCTTGCAGCAGCTGCCACCAGGAGCACCTGCACAGGCAGGGGTCTGCAGTCTGCTCAGCAGTGGCCCATGGGCAACAAGGAGAGAGGGGGTCAGTGGCTTCCTTGCAGTCCCTCCTGTCCTCCAGACAGCTGGAACATACAGGCAGCAAACAGGGAGGAACCAGGTTTGGCTCCTTACAACATTTGTCTGGCAGTACCAGACTGCCCTTGTTCTTCCCTTTTGCAGCAGTTAGAATAGCTGGTGGTTTTCAGCCCAGTTCCTGGGGCAGCTTCTAAAAAAAAACAAGATAAAACACAAGCCTTTGACAGCAAATTTGAAGAGGATCATTCACAGAATCTCAAATCTTACATCTCATTATAAAAACAATTAACAGATAAAAACTTGAGTGGGTTAAAACCTACCCCAGTTACCTTCTCCTGGGATTCTTTTGCTATCTAATGATTACACAAAGGATATGAGACAAAAAGCAGACAATTACTCTTCCTCTCTTTTCTGGTGGGGGTTAGCAGATAACAGCAACACATTTTTGTGTGACTAGATCTTCCTTTTGACTGGATATTTAAAGGGAAAGACATCAATAAATGACAGTGCTTAAAATAAAAGCATTAAATATTCATAGCAGAAAATCCATAAATCTAGGCATAATCCATGCAAAGGCCATTTTGATGTTTCTTTTAATATGGACCTAAGAAAGCATAAAGTATCCCCTTACTGCCCATATCCTTAATGCAGAAAACAGCTTCTGGAAAGACGTCACTAGCTTTGCCATGGAATTACATCTGCTATCTCACTTCACCAGCCTGCAAATCTATGCAGGCTTTAGACATAGGTTACTCCAAATAAAGATACAGATTCTTTTAAGTATATAGAAAGCTTGGGAAGCAATTTGTCATCCGTGACTCAAGATCCCTCCCCTTGTTTGTACTGACCCAAGAGCAGTGTACTGCCCCAACATACAGCAGTAGCTAAATCACAGTGTTTGAAAAGTTGTTATAGAATATTCTTTTTTCATTGATATATTGCTAGTTTTCATATTGAACTAAGAATTCATATTGAACATAAGAAATCAGACTATGGCTTTGGCTTCTTTTAAAATGTTTCATACAAATATTGCCATATAGCAAGTTACAATGACAATAACATAAGCTTAGATGAAGAAGCAAACTATTTTTCCTAGCCCAGGTTTCTTCACCAATTAGATTATCTAAATATCATTAGCAACTGAGCAGTCTTTCCTCATGGCTTTAAAACTGCTTTTCTTGTGAGAGAAGTGGCATTAGGAGCCCGGGTGAATATTTTAAAGCTACAGGATGATTTCAGGTAAAACTGGGGCCTGATAAAGGAACAATGCATTTCAGAAAGATTTGAGACTTGATCAGAGAATAAGTGGAAATTTTTTGAGTTGTAACTTTTCTTTGTCCAGACCCACCACAAACACCTAACTTAAGTCACTAAATATTTCCAATTGTTTTGTAAATATATACTACAAAGGCAAAGTAAGGGACAAAAATGTAATTATAAAATACACTAGAATGTGGAAAAAGGAGATAAAGCCTTATTAAAATATAATTTCTGTGCATTAGTAGCAGTTCTATAATTAATAACAAAACAGTTGACTGCACTAAGCAGTATAACAGAAATTAAATTTTCATTTATGTATAAGAATAATTAGGTTCCATAAAAAAAATAGGGGTAGATTTTTTTATTTCATTTACCCTGTATTGAAGATTACATAGTTTTTGTAAATTCATATTCAGAAATATAAATACATTTTGTTGTGTGGAATAATTCACTGAGTAGCATCACTTTACCCGAGACTGCAATTATAATATGGAATGGATGCAGTCTCTGTTTTGTCATAGTTGGGACACTTGAGCCCTTTAACATATAAGTGAGCACTGAGGAAAATAAAAGCTTCATTTTTCAAAAATAAAATGTGTAATAAATGGAAAAAATAATTAAAGTTCACATTTTTATTATGTAGAATTCTTTCCCTAGCAATAAAACTATTGCATGTGGAGTTGTCATGGCATTTGATGAGACCAGAAGTGTTACCCTGAAAGAGCTTTTCTGTTTTACTGAGAAAAGACTTATGCAGAGAAGTGGGAGCAAAAAGAGTACTTAAAAAAGCTACTCCAATCTCTGAGCCACAGACAGGTATTCCATATTTTTTTCCATTAGGTTATCACAATAACACTCTGTTTTAAGCGTTTAAGATTTCTAAAGCTCCAGTAGGTTACACAGAATCTTTACATTCATTCTCTCATAACATGCATAGGTTGATACGTCAAATACATGTTTGATGAGAAATAATATATTTTATGTGGTTTGTTATTTACAAATATGTTCTTGTCTCCTATGGAAACTGTTTCAGTAGTGTCTGATTAATAGATTAACTATAAAAGGATGTAGACAGATGCAATAAATCCCTAATATAATGGATAACTTCACCAATTCTGAAAAGAGTTGCTCATAAGTACAGAAAATACAAGATTTTGGAGATTGGGAACAACATTTGGAAGACTTTTCAGAAACCACAGCAAGTTAGTTCAGCTCAGACTGAAATGCTGCCCTTTTCTAAATCTCCATTTTGTTCCAACTTTTTCTCTTAAGCACTCCATTTATTTGGACAAGTTTTTTTCCTGTTTCACTTCTTCCCCACCTTCGGGAAACTGCTTAACTTTGGGGAAACTGCTTAACCTGCCTTTGGTAAGTACGGGGAGCAAGCATTACATCATTGTTACATATTAGTATTGTACTACAGAAACCAGTAAGCAAGAAAAAAATCCTCACTTTCTTAAAAAAACACAATCTCCCTTCACAGGTTAAACATCCATATTACAGTAGAATTTCACAAACTAATCATATCAATATTTGTGAGCAGGGATATTCTATCAGATCACTCATTATAACTTGAAAGCTGTTTAAACTAGACTCAGATAGATTAAAACACAAGTTTAGCATCATCCCTAGTAACATACATGCAATGTTTCTCTTTAGCTATTAATGCTATGTCAGATGACATAAAAAATAAAGTGGAAAAGAGAGGATTGGAAGATATCTTCCATGTGTGCACGGTGCTATTTTTGAAAGCACCACTGACTCTGGGCTGTTCTACAGCCCGTGTGCATTGCTGAGTAGTATCCCAGAAAGGTGAAATAAATAACAGGAAAAGCAGCCATAAGTATTTTATGTCTAGCAAACTCAGCTGGTACCTAAGAATCTGCAAAGATGGTGAGAGCATTGGGACTTTTATATAGAACTGTGGGGAAAGGAAAGGAAAAAAATCTTTAAGGTCTTAGCATGCACTCTAGTTTTTTTGTAGGCATCCTTCCTAAAATACTTGACTTTGATTTCTTTAAAAGCTGTAGATCACACCAGTTTTAGAGAGGACCTTGAAATTGCCACACTTCCTCTTCATTGCTAGAGTATTTTCCAACACTGCTAAACTGTTTATGCTGTTAATTCGCAAACTGCAAACATGGACAGCTTAGGAAAAAAAAATTCTTTTCTCTTCTACAACTTCATCCAGGCTTCAGCTCCAGACTCCTTTCATAACCCAAACCAGCTTCCTATTGTATCTCCTAACTTCATACAGAAGGACCTTGTCAGATTTTGTAAGCCTCAACTTCCCTATTTGTCCTGTATTTTACCTCAAAACACAGTTCACTTTAACTCTCCGCCCCCTTCCTT
>JAOXNG010000001.1:111598213-111610383 GCA_028566535.1 Scolopax minor
TACTGATATATAAAATGCTACTGATTTTTTTTTCTAATTCAATTAATATTGGGTTTAAATCCTCACACACTGTTTTCCTTTTAATATTTTCTTTAAATAAAGTAAAAGCACACTGTTGGTATGTAGCCTGACTTTTTTTTTTCTTGCAGAAAATAAGTAAAAGAAATAAGCATATTCACTAATGCTTCCTTAGTTTTTAGGATTTACATTTGTAGTGTCGTTCAAAAAAGATCAGGTAAAGTTAATTATTGCCCATTATAAGGAAAGTATTGAGAAAACCATTCTACTTAATGGGAAGTGATCTGATATTTTAGGAGTCCCAGATCATCTATGAAGCTTTGAGATCCTTAACACTAAAGGATTTTACCTTTCATTTCTGATGTCTCATTTCAACCCTCCCAATTAATATTTTGAGCGCTCTTTATTTCATAAAAAAAATCTTCTAATGCCTTTCTGATAGCTTTTCTTTGGTCTAGAAGACTTTTAACCTTTCTAAACTTAATTTTTTTTTTCCACAAAAATGTGACTAGGAGTTAGTAGCTACATGCTGTTATTATATTTGTAAAACATGGTTGCATTTTAAACCGCAGAATTGAGTTGTATTCAGAAATATGAGTGTTCACTTTAACTTGGAGGGGAAGTGTATATAGATAGGATGAAAGGCAGCAGGAGAGAAAGCAGTCATTTATAATCTTACAGACCAGACTTTTACATTCCATTGAACCCAAATGTGATACACTTTCCATTCATTTTGAGGAACTCCCTGTATTGAGGAGATTTTTGTATTGCTCATTTCTCTAATCTTTTATAACTTCTCAACCATAACTGTAAACCAGACTAAAATTAACCATCTTCCAATTTGTTATACCATGTAAATGCTTGTTCGTTTTATTGATTGTATAACATACAGTTTATATTGCCTTGGCAAATAGTTTACAGGGACTATAAAATAGCCTTAGAATAGGCCATGAAAATGTTCTTGCAAGTCAAGCTTCATTGCCTACTAGAAAGTGTACTTGTAATGTACATTACATATAACCAGAAAATAGAAGCGAAATTTCTACAACAAACCTTGATAGACTTAATGCAAAATTAACAATTTTTTGAATGGGAAACAAATTCAAAAGCAAGACAATAACCTGTTCAGATTAATTCCCTAAACATTTGACATTCCTGTGGTTTTCAGATTCTATTGTGCAAAAACTTTTTTTATCGTATGTATTTCCTGCTGTTACTTCTTATTTATTATATTTCAACTTGTTACCTTTGCTTTTGCTTTTAGAAGTGGAGGTGAGAGAAGAGGGAAGGCAAAGTTGGGTGACTGAAGGTCAGGCTTTCCAGATAGAGGTGATACTCTTAGCCATTCTTGAGGGGAAAAAAAATCCAGTTACTCTGCTTTTGGGGGCTGAAAAATATTTAATCAACTGAAGAATTAAAGGAGAAATGATTTCTTATTGATCTTCTACTAATACAAATTTACCTCTGATTAGGTAAGTGTGAACAAATAGTGTTATTTATTCATGTGTCTCCTAAATTCTGACCTTGTTTCCTAATTCCTGTTAGGAATACATATTTTAAAGAGACACAAACAGTCCAGTCTGAACTCTGAAAAATTCCATAAGCTTTTCAAATACCCTCTCCATTTATCCATCAACTGGCATTACTACTTCCTTTGAATAACCTGAGGTCTACTGAGCATGGCTCTCTCATCATGGCTGGCAGATAGGAGAACATAGGTCTGTAATGACACTGATTTCTTTCTGCCCCTTGTGTTTGTCACTTTGACCTCAGCTGTAGTCATTTCTGCTGTAGTGATGTCTAGATATGTAGCCCTTCTGTCTAGTCCTCTGACCACTTCAGGCAATTCACCACTTTCACCAAATCACAGAATGGTAAGTGTTGGAAAGGACCTCTAGGGATCTAGTCCAACCCCTCTGCTATGTCCACCTGGAGCAGGCTGCACAGGATGATGTCTAGGTGGATTTTGAATACCTCCAGAAAAGGAGACTCCACAACATCCTCTCTCAGCAGCCTGTTCCAGTGCCCTGTCACCCTCAAAGCAAAGATTATTTTCCTCATGTTCAGGTGGACCTTCAAACATTTTCTTGAAAACTGTTTCACACTGGTGATCTGACATTGTCTTTCAACAATTCCATTCTCATTTCTTTCCACTATACAGTAATTCACAATCTCCTTTGGTTCCCTTTTTGCTTTTTCTTTTTTGTTTTCCATCCTTTCCCATCTTACACTCCTTTTTTCCAATTATTTCTTATTATTCTTATTTTCCTACTTTTTAATGTTTGTCACATCCAATTTCCACTTGGAACAGGCTGATTTTTTCAAGCTAACTAGCCCTAAATAAGAGCCACCAACTGTGTCTTTTGCTGTTAACTGGCATCCCTTCAAATTTACAAGTAGTATTTGGCATCTTGGACTCTCTTTGGGTTAGGTTCCAAAATGCAGATACATAGGTTGAATAATAAAAGGCGAAGAAACTTTCTTCACGCTGTGAAATGCTAGATTGATAAAAAATGATAAAATCATGCAAAACAGCCTGAAGATGGTAGTGAGAGGATATGTGTGGCTAACACAAGCATTTTACATTCCTCCTGCTGCCTCATTTCCTGTGTAAAATTGGCAAAATGCATCTGCATTGAGACTTACAGATATCAGTACATCGCAAGAAGCCATTGTGATTTAGGCTGGCTTTCGAGACATTAAACATATTCTTGCTCCTGTCTGCAAAGAACAGGCACTGGTATTCAGAGCCAGCAGTAATGCAGTTGATGAAAGAGTTGCAAAGGAGGTGGTAAAGGAAAGTTGCTTGGAGAGGGAGGTAGTTTGAATTGAATTAAATTTGGCTGCAATAATTGTTCAGCTCAGTCATTTTACTCTGCCTTCCTTTCCAACAGCTTAATTCTTATTCTTCAGGTGCTTTTGCCTCCTGCTTTTATAACTAACTTTCAAGGGACACTCATTCCTATCATTCATTCTGGATGATGGCAACCATTTTTTTTTGTTTCTGTCTATAATTAGTTGTCCTGTCCATCATTACACTGCTGTACTAGAAGAGCACTTTTCTTCATGCCATGACAAGCCACTGTTGTAAAGATCAAACCAAACAGCACAGTGATGTTTACCTTTTTGACATTAAACTGCAAGTTTTTTTAGACCATTTGTTTATTTGTGCTGTTAACCAGATCATGTTCTAGCAAAGTGCTGCAATATTGAAATGTCAATGTTCATTTATGAGACACATTGAGAGTTCCTAAATGAATGCAAGCAGTGCAAAGTGATTTGTATGCAAAACATATGTTGTCTAATCAAATTCATAAATTCAAAGTGCATTTAATCAATCAGTTATTTGATTCACCAGCATTTAAAAAGTTGCCTTAATGATATCAAAAGCAGAATAAACAATGGATCAAAAATAAATTTTTTTCTACATTAAACAGATACGATCATACTAGTTTGTATCTTAAATAATGAATGAGAAATTCATATCAAGAAAAGATAATCTAAAACTGTGTTCTATTTCTTTCTTTCTGTAACTTGTTTTCCAAAGTGGATATTGTATAAGATAAAAGTTAGATATTTGACTTCTGTACAGATAACATTTTAGTAGGAATTAATATACTTTTCTCCAGATTAAAACCAGAAAGCTACAGTTTAATCCACTCCTTTCAATATTAATAAAAAGTTACCCTATAAATATATTTATGTGAAATTGAATAATCTTTTCCATTAAAAGAAAAATAATTGGATACCAGAATTGCCAAAGATTGTTTGTATGAGTTTGGTTTAGCACTTTACCCTTCAGTTCCCAGTAGGATGCAAAAAAACTATCTTAGTGGAGTTTTTTTCAATAAAAAGAAAAAATCACCAAGGAGCATTTTTGTATTCTTTATGCTATATTCAAGATGGGAAGGTAGAGCACGTGCAGAAGAAACTCTTGGCTTCGACAAATAAATTTAATTAAATACCCAGAATCAGAAACCAAGCAATCAGTCATGGATCTTATCTCATCCGTGTACCCAAGGCATGATTAAATCCATCTCTCTGTAGGTATTTTTCTAGCCAGCTGTTAATCACTACCAATTCTTAGTACCATATGGCCTCCACAAACTATCTATTCTTGTCTACCTTTAGAATTAGAAAGATAATATCTATCTCAGTCATCTTGGCTGCAGTTTAAACCTATCATTAGTGACCTGAAGAGAATATGCTTTCTTGTTTGCAATGAGTTTATATATTGTAAGTCTGTTGTAAAGACTGTAAAAACATATTCCTCACTTGTCTTTTCTGAAGAAAAGTAGCGTCAGTTTATTCAGTTTGTTCAGAGTTCTTCACAGATTATGTTCAAGTAGACCTCTCATTACTCCTGTGTTTACATATGCACTAATGGGCCCATTTAACACCTGAATCTGGAACAAGTATTCCACAAGTTTCAATAAAGCAGAAAGATTACTTCTTGCTATTTATACTCTTTGTAGCCATTTTTCAGATGTCTACTCTTCTTAAAGCAATTTGTAGAACCAATGACTACCACCCCAGTTACTGTTTTCTGTAACTCATAACTCTTCTGAGGTTTTTTGAACTGTTCTATATAGTGACTCTTCAATCCTGTGAAGTATTCCTAGCAAGGAATACTGTGCATTTGTTCCTTTGAAACACACTTTATTTTTCCAGGCTGTTTCTTCAGGTAAAATTGTACTGAGTTCACATCCTGTTGTACAATGTATTTACAATCTCTCATCATCAGCATATGTAATAAACATCACCCCTCTCATTCATGAAAACAGTGAATAATACCTGACCCAGGACACATGACTCAGTATTTCTCTCTATGACATGGCAAGCTATTTTTTCTTGCCTTCTGTATACGATTTTGCTACTAGTTTTGATGTAGTATTTTCAAAAATGTCCTGCTTTCCTAAGTAGCCTTAAAGCACATCAATGATCGAGGTTTGTCACCTCTAAAACTTTTCCTCCACCCCCATGTTGTCATACAGAAGACCTATTGTTTTGTGGAATTTGCTCTTGAATGATTGTGTTAAGTCTTATCTGTCCTAATAATTTTCTTACTTTCATGTAGAAATACAGAATTTTCTGATAGCTTAGTTAAGTCTGAAAGTTCCTAGTTCCTTTTTTTTTCTCCTTTTTTCAAAGGTAAACCATATATTTATCCTTTTCTGTGCTTTTTCTACTTCACCAAATCTACACAAGTTTTGAAAGGCAACAAGTAATGACTCTGCAATTCAATCAGGAAGGTCATTCCATTTCATAGCATTCATTTAATCCTGGGGATTTGAAAACATCAACATATCTAAATATCCAGTAACTGTTCTGCCTTATTCCAACTCTGAGTTCTTGCTGTTTTGTCCTTGATGTTACTTATGAAGGTCAACTGATTACAGCTGATCTTCCCAATGAAGAGTTATATAAAGAGGCAAACATCATAATTTCTTCCATCACACTGAGAAAAAGGTGAGAGAGGGAACACTACAACATGGGAAAACTGAAAATTACAATTAAATCAGCATAGAAATGTTGAAAGCTTGTGACGAGGAGCTCATCAATAAAATTACTAAACCAAAAACACATAATCAAAACTTGTGCAATTCCATTGCTGTAAAGAAAAACAAGAATAAACCCAATTACAAACCTGACAGCAACTTGTAATCTAACACAGAAGTCTAGATGGAAATTATTTTGCAATTTGTAAATATAAGGCTGCATTTCCCATCATGAAAAGAAATTGATTATCATAAATCTATAACTTAATGACTGAATGAGGATCTTAATCTCAAAAATAATTTCTTCTTTAACATATAGGCATATGAACTGGAAAGATATGAATAATACATACAAATTCAGAGGTATTTTTGAAGCGTATAAACTCTAAGTAGAATGCTTTAAGAATAAATACTTAGAGGTTCATTAAATAATCCAAAGCCTCCACAATGCCTACAAAACAATCAAAATTATTTGGGATATGGATTAAGAATAAAGTTCTGCAGTCAGGAGACAGACTCAGAAAAGCTTGACTACAAGACCAGGCTTAGAACAAAAGATACAAAACACATTAAGTGCATAAAAACATCTTAAAATAGGGAACTAAAGAAGTCCTTCTGCTTCATTAAAAGAAGCTCCAGAGCCACCTCTCTCCCACGTACATCAAGCATCACTTCAAACCATGCAGTGTTCTTCCTTCCAGGCATAAGCAAATCCTTATATCACCTGTCAAGTAGCTCTAAGGACAGAACTTAAATGAGATTGAGTCATGGTACTGACAACACTCTTTCAAATCAGTGGAATCTGAGTAATACATTTCAGTCTCCCTTGTCCTGCTCAAGTAAAAGGTAGAATTCCTACTGTCAGCAGTAGAGACAAGATTTCTTCACATATATTAATACTGAACAATAGCAGATGCTAGGGGACTCTGAGGTTTTGAGTTTTTCTTTCCAAAGACATCATATTTTATCACATTTAATAGTATTAAGACTTCTCACAGTCGGATTTACATTTAGATTTGGCACAAAATAGACAATTCCTAAGGCAACATATAATTCCAACCCATTAGGCTAATGTATTGCAGCTGCTGTGAACAGTGAGCATGTCATCTTTTGTATAATGACGTCTGGTACAGCACGGAGTACAAAACAACAAACCAAAAAATTACACTGCATCTAAATATGACAGAGAGTTATTTTCACCCTGCTCCCCCACCTCCATTCTCCACAGAGGAATCTGTCATATGTACGGGTAACATGTTTGGGGATTTAAGTGTTGCCTTTTACAGCTGGTAAACTCTCCTACAAAAGCATTCTGGCCATAGTTTACCTGCAATGTATATGTAACTAATCGGTATTCAACACTGGCTGTCAATTAGATTTTTTTAGAAAGTAACAGTAATTTACATCACAACTCATTTATGAATTACACTTAGTTTTCTTAATTTTTACTTTAAAAAACTTTCACTACAAAACCTACAACATTTCCTTTTGGTAGAAGATAGACCATTAGCAAATCATTCCATGAATTCATGTGGATTCATTTTCACTACTTCTGCTTAGAAGAGTCAATATCAACATCTTCTACCCTGTCAAAGAATAATTTTGCCAGACTATCAGACATTATGATATAACTCCAAAATCTCTTGTTAATACTTACTTTGCATGGAATATTATATATTCTGAGAGAAAGACTGAGAAAAATCAAGGGATGCCTTCCTAACCTGTTAGCTAACTTACCTTCACAGACCAGGGTCTAGTCCCTTACATTGTCACAGCAGCAAAAGGCACTAATTTGCATACCTCACAATAAGCTCTAATGTCACAATCAGGATGGTTCCTGGTGCAATAGGCAATACAAATCCAAATGCTGAATGTTAACTGCTGACATACTGTAAAGAACGATTAATTTCAATTCCACAATGATAATGTATGCCAGCATTCGTGAAAGCAATAGCAAATCTGGATGCATTTCATAAAGCAGTTCAAAGAGCCACTGCAGAGCTCCCTCACTAAGCCCTTCTGCTTGCCTAAGATGCCTTATCTTGCTTCAAGATCCTGTACTCTGAAATGTGAACAATGATAACAGAATTGAAGGGGAAGCAGGGGATTCTTCTTCGGTAAATTTTTCACGGAAAAATACTTTCATCCCAATTATGATGTGGGAAGGGATTGCATGAGAAGACTCCTGATAACTTTTTGTTAAAAAGCATTTAAGAAGGTTTTTGGCTATAAAAGTCAAAGGAAAATGGTTATAAAATATTTAGAATATCACAAAAACAATAAAAATATTAATTTGAGCATATTAATTTGAACCCTAGGATTTTGTCATTTACATCTTCAGCTGCAAGAAAGCTTCTCAAGTAATCTAGGATCACCAATAACCTATAGATTCTGATGGCCCATGTAGGGTAGCTCTTTTTTTTTAATATTTTTCCACAGAAATACAGATTTTGCACAGTAAAATATTTATGTCAAATTCTGCTTTAACATCACTAGCTTTTACTTTAATGATGCCTCTTTCATCTTGCTCAAAATTGATGAAGATTTTGGAACATACTTACTTCTTGCATATCTATTTTAAAGAAACTAATTCAAAAGACCTCAGAAAGGAACTATGAAACACGAGTTAACTGGTGGGTGACGATATTACAAATCTTTAATAAATTAGTTTTTTAGAAAAGAGTCTTCTGAGACATATTTAATCAGATTGTAATATAACCCTATGTATTGCATCCCTAATTACATTGTATCATTTAGTTAATATGGTTTGTACTTCAATTATTAAAATTCATGATTTATCCTTATGAAATTAAAATGATCAAACATACTTGATAAAGTCAGTTTTAGAAATAGATTAAGTCATTTTCTACCATCATGTAATTATGTTACCACTAGGGTTCATTTTAATTATGACAGAGAGCTACAGAGAAGTTAGAACACTTCATATCAAATACAAGTAGAATGGTAAAGTGCCAAAGCAAAAGCAACAATTTCTTATTTATAAATAGGGAACTAAAAATATGTGACCTAGAAACTATCTTCCTGTATACATTAGATTCACTTCATATTTGTCCTTTAAAAAGGTGTCATCTTTTTTCAGAAGAACATTTGTGAAGTTAAAGGTATATAATAAAGTTTACTTCCATGTACAAAATCTTACACACTAATACCACATGCCCTGTTCCCCAGTGTTTCAGATTAGTCCCATTAATTCACATTGCTAGTTGTATCAGCAGCACTTGCCAGCAAGAGCGAGAAAACAACCACCTTTTACTTGACCAAAGCCCATCTTTTCGAGTACCTCCATCTGTCCACACCTTAACATTATCCAATAACATCCCCACAAAAACAAAATAATCTTGAGTTATAAGACACATAAGCTGCTCTCAAGGGTGTTAATGGGACAAGTCATCACAGACTACGTGATTACTACTAGGAGGACACTGGATTCCCTGGAGCAGGGGCACACATACCATGAGTTCCTTCTCCACTACAAACTATAAAATTGTTTCGTAAATCTAGGGGATAGAGCAGATAGAATCAGAAAAACTTAGGTTGGAAAGGACCTATATATGTCATCTAATACAACCTCCTAGTCAAAATAGAGTTTACTTATGTTAAATCAGGTTGACAAGAGCTTTATCTTAAGAAGCTGTTCCTAGGAGCCTGCTAGGGCAACCTTTTCCAGCAATTGACCATTCACCATTGACTATTCTTTTGATCTAGTTCAAATTTTCCCTGTTGCAACTTATGACTGTTGCTTCTCAACCTTTTAACGTGCACATCTGAGAAAAGCCAGGTTCTGTCTACTCCACTAGATAGTGGACAACAGCTATTAGATCCCCCTGTAGCATTCTCTTCTCCTCAGCTTTTTCTCATACAATGTATGCCTCAGGCACCTAGCTGCCATAGTGGCCTTCCCCTGTACTCTAACCCATTCATCAGTATCTCCTTTGTACCGAGGGGGCACAAAAACAGAGGATTTTATCTGCTTGCTAACAGCAGATTCTTTGGCAGAGATTTAATATGAATTGCTTAATTTGTGATCATCTCTCATCATTACATTTGGAATGATCACTGGGAATGATCTATTGATAGCTATGCAAACCTAGACCATGTTTTCATTCTCTGATATTTCTGTAATCTCATTCTGTAGTAATTGCTCATGTTATGCATAACAAGTTCACTTTGCTCCTATAAAGGAAATACACTTTTTCCTAGGAGTAGAGAAGCACAGAACTCTGAGGGAAGGGCTTTGGTTCATACTATCTCAATTTAGGGAACAAACAGAAGCACACAAGCTAAAAGCAAAGCTGTTCTCAGCTCTGACTTAAATCAGTAGAAAAGAATAGCCATCTCGAAAGGGGATCCATCCACCAACACATGGCTCACACTCTAGAAATTCCCATCTTCATCATAGGAGAGAAATACAGTGGGCATGTCTGAAGTTAGACACCTTTTCAAAAGACTGGGGTTTTCTGAGAAAAGCAGATTTAGAAAATATTAATTTTATAGTAAAAAAATTAACTGGCTTTGCTTCTTCATCTTCCTTTGTTTGGTAAATATACGTTTAGATCCATAGAAAACGAGCAGCACAGGCTTCTACCCAGAAGACAATCTGTTGCCTGTATTCCACATTATTAGAAAATGACATATACATTGACATATATGGAAATGAGTAGGTAAAATGCAGCAGGTGCACTTAAATGGGCCAGAAAACTCTCTAGACAGATGCTGAATTGGAGGCGAGTAAGAAGAGAAGACACAAAGAGGTACACCCAAGTCTGGAACCTGACAGAAGGAAACTATTGTCATATTAAAAACAGGTTATAATCTGCATCTTAAGCATGACTAAGTCCCAAAGTAACTATAATGTAATTGAAAAGAAAGCAGATACAAAAGGAACATTTATACTTCCCTATAAATTAAGTGTACTATGTTAATAACAATGCAAAAAATACAGAAATTTATGTATTGTATTAAACATATTAAGAAGTGTTAATCTATGGCAATAGCTGCACGAGTAACAGTATGATTATACTGAATGATTCTTTTATGATAGTGAAAGCTCACTGCCTTTTGGTCAGAAACCAAAATGTCAGCAGAGCATGTAATGTCATACAGGACTTTGTTTGATTGCTGATCATTGCCAGATCATTGACTTGAAATTGCAGGCTCTGGCTACTGAGGCACTAAAATATTCTTCTGCCCATATCCACTTCAGCTTCACTGTTAACTTAGAGCCCCTCAAAATAAATCATGCTGAATATGCATCTTTACAGTTACTACGGAGCTGGAAGAGTATCTTGACCTCAGGAACTATTTAACATAGGAAATTAGGTTATAGAAAAGAAAGGTTTCTCTTCCTACAGCATATTTTTCTTCTTTCTTCTAAGAGAAATATTTTACAACATATTCACATGGATTTGAAGGTCGTTGATAGATGCCTTTGTATATACAAACTAATAACTTTTGCTCTGTTATGGTAATACAGCATTATGGTTAAAAAATGTCCTATTTGCTAAAGTATGCAGTGGAATATCTCTCACATCATCATCTAGGTACAATTCTATAAAAATGAAACCAAAAAGCAAAAAAGAACATTTTTCTGGCGTTCTTTCCCTCAGTCATTTTTACAGAGATAGGGGATTTATTCTGACCATGGTAGCAGGTGATTTATTATTTTGTTGCTGCAGAAACAGACAGCTGAAAAGGGGTTTTGAAATGGAAATTGTGACATTTACTGAGTAATAATCTTATACCGCCATTTACAGGAAGCAGGTGGTAGCTGTTTACCATTGCAGACAGATGGAAGTCCTGCAGAGGAGTTATTTTTTTCTGTTAGATAAATTAGCTTAAATAATTCAAGTGTTTTTTTCCCTGCCTGATTTGTACTTTGTGCAAATTTAAGTATTTAAAGACTGTTTTACTATCAAGCACAGCTCATATTGTTTTTCCTTTTTGAGCCCCTATGAACCAGATTTAGTTTTTATAAAGAATATAATAACTATTTAATATCCCCAAAGGAGATGATGCATGAGGTCAAGTAGCACCATGAAAAATTCTGCTTATGTTAATGTGGGGCAAAAATATTTTCCAATTAAGCACACTTCCATAGAGCTTTATCCCGAGTGTCACAGCCACATTGCAGTTAGGAGGATGTACCAGTGATACCAACCACACACATACTCTTGGCTGTCTCAACATTTTCATTGATGACTGTTTTAATCTCTCATTTTTAAACACAAAGTTTTCAAAATACAAATATAGTATTTTCAAAGTTGCCACACAGTTTCTTTCAGAATGAACTAATATGCTTACTTCTAATATTTATAAATACATTGTATCACAAAGAATGTTTTGTAATAAATCTCAAATCAGAGTAGGAATTTGCTGTGGGTTGGGTTTTTTTTTGCTTTGTTCTTGATGGGCTTCTTTGAGGAAGTATAGGAATGAAAGAGGAAAAGTCTGAGAAAGTAGAAATCACCCTCTCATGGAGTCATACAAGAAGAGAAAGAGGAAGAAAAAGAAAAAAAGGAAGAAAAAGAAAAAGAAAAAAGAAAAAAAGAAAAAAGAAAAAAGAAAAAAGAAAAAGAAAAGAAAAAAGAAAAAGAAAAGAAAAAAGAAAAAGAAAAGAAAAAAGAAAAAGAAAAG
>JAOXNG010000001.1:111617204-111635263 GCA_028566535.1 Scolopax minor
GATAACAAAGAAAATATATATCAGCAGTAAAAATAATGGGGAGGGAGGGGACAGGAGATACAGAGGGGAAAATATCAGCATAAAAAACTCCAGTTCTGAAGGCTCTTAACTGCATCCAGATTTGTTCAATGTGACAGGTCATGCATAGTAAGAGATTGTAGGAAATACAGTAAAATAATACTGAAATGGAGGTCCCAGTTCCTCCATTAGCTTTCCATCCAAAAGCACAAAGATAACACAGACTCATAAGAGGTAAATAGGTAAATAAACTATTAATCAATTGTGAAGAATAAAAATTCAGTATTTGCCCCGATTTTCTATCTTGACCTTAGAAAAGACCACCTGGAAAATAAGATATCTTCCAACTGCTTCAACCCAGTTTGTTACAACTCACTTTTGGTCATGCTAGACTAATTTTCTTTGTCAATTTTCTAAGCTATTTCTGTTTGCCTATGTAGCTGGTTAGGTCTCTTTAGAGTATAGTTTTGAAATAACTTTTGTGCTCTGTAGTGATTTGTTTCTTGCTGTTTTTTTTTAAAAAGTATGCGTATCTTACTCTTTCAAATACCACTATCACAGAGTTCTAACAATTTCAGCTCATTTATAAGATGTAATTCTGTAACATGGAATAGCAATGTCAATTAAAATAATGTTTTCAAAGATAGATATATACACACACAGGTATTTGCAAATATTAAGATCCAATAATAACATAATGGCAGTTTTAGACTACTGTAAGATACTCAGGCAAAGAATGAAAAATACAGACAATCCTGACTAGTTAAATATAGTATTAATTTGTCTTCACTAGCATTATAAACTTTTAGTTAATATGCATAAATAACAATATACTAAAACATACATGTGTTTTTGTTTTTTTTTTTAAAATACAGTCATGGTTTCCAGCATATTTTCCCCATAGCCGCTACCTTTTTGTCTTAACAAACAAACCATCATTACTCTGCATTAAAAGGCCAGGTACCATTTCTCATATGAAGTGCAAATAAGCACTGAAGAATGCTGAACAGACATTCAACTATGCAGATCCATTAAATCTGTCCTTTGCCTATTGCTTCACAGATACCATTGCTGCATTGTACATGTGTGAGGTATACTAATACATCTGAGGTCTAAATAATACCCTCTTACTTCTTTAGCACCAATTAATGTGTTCACCAGAAATTGTCAAATTATCGATTTTAATTTATATAGGAGTATCATATTGCTCTTCCATTTCAGAAATGTTGAAGAAAAAAAAAATGGATACCAGTTCAGTTCATTCTCCAAGGACACATAAGTTGACAGGAGTACAGAAGTTTAAAAAAAACTTAAAAAGCACTTAGAATTTTAAAAGGTTAATTTTTTTCTGGTAAATGTACATAATTCAGAATATCAACAAGAGAAAATTCTCACACTTAAACCTAGGAATTTACTTTAGGAGTTAGAATCCAATGGTGTTTAGACAGTATAGGCAGAGTTAAAGTGCTCAACCACACGTTTAGGCATTCTGACTGTGCTCTGGATTTCAAACTGATTTTATGTGTTCTACATATGGAAAGCCTCATTTCCTTATGCAAATATCTTAATTAGATACCTGAAGTTAGTCACTGTGAGTGCTCTCCATGGCAACCAGATTTAAGTTCACGACTTTTCAAAATAAAGCAAGGGTGCATCAAAAAATGCTGTGATGGACTGTAAAACAGTTAAGGTTTTGAAATACCTTTTGAGTGAACACCTAGTTCTCTTGGCAGGCACTGCTTACAATTTTCTCCACCACAACTCATCTGGTCTAATATTAAGTGGCTTTGGTTTGTTTCTCTTTGGTTTTCTTGCATTTTTTTCTGACTTATTCTTTTTGAGAAAATTCTGATAGTTTCATAGATATTTGGGACTCAGCTTCTCATAACAGCTTTGACATGCATCTACTTCCAAAACCACTTTTGATTTACATAAAACATAAAGGTACAGTTATGAAAATGCATTGGTCATATCATAAAGAAGTGGCAATGTTTTTCCAAGATCCAGGTATTTTTTAGTGCCATGAATGTTGTTTTTCATGCTTTAGTCTTAAAGTCAAGAGTGCCCTAATTTCAGTAAGGAATTTGCAGCTGAAAGTGAGTTGAAGCAGCAACTCAAGGGCTGTTCATATGGGAATAGGCATGAAGTGAATTCAAGACCAGTTGTATCCAGTCCAGATATTTTCTAACTCAAAGTGATTATCAAATTAAAGTTCAAACTTGTAAAGGCTGCAAATAGAGCAATAGCATTTCTATTCTCTAAATCATAATAGGAGGGCATAAATGTAAAAATCATATTAAAAATTCACATGGGAGACTTTTGCAAAGCAAGAGCTTATCATCCTGACTCTGAAAACAGTGCAAGACTTATTAGCTTTCACTGGACTCGAGGGAAACAGAGACCCTTATAAAGGTCAATGGCATAAGTTTAGCCTAAATAAAATAAAATAAAAAAAAACCAAACAAAACCATAATCTTTGATACAATACAGTATACACATATATATAATGAGAATGTCATGATTCTTCCACAGCTGAAACTAATAGGAATGCCTGAGTTGCTAGAGTTATTTCCTGGTATTATTTATATGTTTCGTTTCAAGATAATAGAATCTATTAGCAAATTGTATGGAGTTATGATGTTATCATCAGTCAAATTATATCTAACTGTTACTATGGGATCTCTATTTGATTGGTTAGATGGTTTACTCTGTCTTAAAGACACTGCTTAGCTTTTAAAAGCCACTTTGGTTACTTTGAAGTACCTAAATGACTTCCAATTAACAATCATCCAGGATTATTTTGATGAGAGTAAGGTAATAGTCCCAGGCAATTTCATCAGTCTTTCTTGTAAATCTTAGTCCATAACATATATTCATTAATGTGTATGGAAACCTACAAAAGATGTCTTGTGAAATAAATGGAGGACAATTTAGATTGAAAATTTAATAAGGCTTGCACTGAATTACATAAAACCTTCTAACAGCACCACACATACCACATGCCCACACTGAAAATGTCCTTCTTGTGAAAGATTTCTTAAAAAAAGAACCAAAACAAAACATAGAAACAGTATTATTTTTACCAAAATTCAAGAGCTACAGCTTTGCTTCAGTTCACTAGTCAAAAAAAGATCAGGACATAAACCAGGTTATTTTATCAACAGGCAGATTAAAAACACCAGCTCGGGGATCCTACCCATGACCTGAAAAAAGATACAAGAGATCTGGGGATACTATACAACAGAGGGGTAAATTACCTTCTCAGCTAGTTTCTTGAACTGCAGAAGTGGTCTGAAGATTCCTTCCTTTTCTACATGTGGACAGCCACAAGCAGACCCTTTTTACGCTACAAAAGTACATCATCAGTGGACTTTAGGACTCTAGTTTTTGTTGCAGGATTTGGTCCCAGAGAGCTTCACGTCAGTTTTTCAACATCATGAAGGTGCATAAGCACTCTTCACCTATGTACAAAAAGGTAATGGACCATGTACTACAACTCAGTTTGAGTTGTAGTACTCAACTTTTGAAAGTTTTGAAACTTTTTTTGCAGCTTTTGAAAAGTAGCAAAGTTCTTGAGCAAGTTATGAAAACTCGAGACAAAGGATTTACAATATGAAAACTGCCAGAGTGAGAGTAATATTAGCAGAGACACTCCCAACAGAACTAGAAATGCACCTTATGACCCTCTGCCTTACTCCTTACCCTATTTTAAAACATGGATAGATCAATTACAGAAATTAATGTATATATTAATGGTGTATGACAAGTCAGGCAATAATTGTTGGAAATAAATGGTCTCCAGGCTTATAAATTCAATCAATTTTTTTCTACATATTTTAGGCTCAAATACTTGCACAGAAACCAGGAATACAGATTATATCTAGCCTTCTGATGTGATATTAAATAGCTTTTGTCACACCTCCAAAATAGCATATGGCACCAAAGTGTGATAGTTCTAGGTTCATGTCTAAGTAAAAATTATGGATGATACAACGTATCCGCTTGTACAAGCCTGTAATTTTTAGTGAAGAATATAATCACATTGCTATCGTAATTCTACCACTACAAGCAGAACTAATTTACAATTAGATTTATTTTTTTTAAAATTCACAGTGATTGAATGTCGTCTCCGAATCAAGAGCACCATTTCTTCCCGCATCCTACAACGCCTCCATACCGAGGTAAAGCACCTGGCAGCATAGAATCTCTTTCATTTGCTTTTTCTGGCATCTCTATTACAGTATTATACAGATTCTGATCCTTTCCCTTTTCTATTTCATTACTGAATGCTCCCCTGTGTTTTATATGCAGCACACACTATAAATCATGGGGGGTAAATGTACATAAAGAGTGGGTGCATCCAAGCTTTCTTCTCTACCCTAAGCACTCAGCAGCTTACTCCTTGATGAAGCATGGCAGAACATCTGTGATGGCCTTTGCTTAGATTTACTCTGCCAGATTTTCATTAAAAAAGGGACTCCACAAAAATGTTGCTTATCCTAATAAAGCTCTTCAAAGCTTTGCAAATTTGCATTTAATACTCTTTAATGTCATTACAGCATTAATAATCTGTGCCTAAAGAGCAATAAAACTTTACATTTTCTGGTTTATGAAAGAAGCTTCATAAACCCATGATCTACTTGTGACTCAGCTTTAATGCACCATAAATAGAGACACAAGTAGAAAAGCTGTATGACACCACGGATTTGTATACATTTATGGCTTAGTCCTCTGTTAGGTATCTGTTGTTTCAGAGCTTATATACAAAAATAAAAAAGTTAGTTGTGAATATTCATACCAGGAAATTAATGGGACTGAGCTTCAAAAAATGAGTAAGACTTTAATACATGGAGGATTTCTGCTCCGTTTGGCAGCCTGAAATTTTTTGCCTTTGGGGGAAAAAAAAAAAGACATTATGATGCCTGGAAACAAACCAAGAGAAATCCTCATCTCAGTCCTTCATTGATACAAGTACTGTGTTTTCTCCACATACTGTTGGTTATTTTAGGCTACCTGTGGGTTTTGAGAATATTACATGTAAAGCCATTCCCAGTAACACCATTCTAAAACAAGCCCAATCATTATTAGAATTGCAGTAATGCCAATTTAAAGTCAGTGTGTGTGGAAACAACCATAAAACTGAGATTTGGGTGAGTCTTTCAGAGCAATCAGACTCCTGAATTATTAAAAAAGCTGGTTCTAAGCAGAAAAAAAAAATGGCATAGCCATAAAGATCTAGATTCAAACTCAAAATGGGCGGGGAAAGTTTATGCAATTGAGTTTCAGGAAAAAAGCAAGAGGATGATGCTGGTGATCCAAAAAGAATTTTTCTTCCCTGCTTCTAGTCTAGAGCCTAATTGAGCTTTTATGGAGGAAAATGAAAGTGACTATTTTTTTAAGAAGTACAATTATAGCTTCTCAGAACACAGAGACCAAAAAAGGCCTTATGAAAACAAGCTCCATGATCTTGGTTGCACAACCATTTGTCATATGCATATTAAATTGTCAATAGACAATATGTTAAGAAAAATACAGTACAATCTTAGCAACAGAGCAGGCTTCTTTTTGTTCTATCAGACTAAAATAAGAAGCTTAATTAATTTACAGCCTGAATTTACATTTGGTGTGTGGCAACACATGTCCTCCCAGCTGGCATAATTTGGCAGATTTTTGAACATGGAAGCACATGTTCAAATTCTTTAACATGATGGTTAAATGGAGGGGAAGAAATCCCCCTCCTGTCAGGGATTTCTCTTGAGATAATACACCACATCACAATTCTCTATGATGTAGAGTTTAGAACCATAGAATTGTCTATGTTCATATGTTCATATTTCTATGTTAAAGGAAGGGACCTTTAAGATCATGTAGTTCAACCATTAACCTAACTGATAAAAAACCATCACTAAGCCACGTCACTAAGCACTATGTCAACCTGCCTTTAGATACCTCCAGGGATGGTGCCTCAACCACTTCCCTGGGCAGCCCATTCCAATGCTTAATAAACCTTTCAGTGTAAAAATTTTTCCTAATATCCAATCTGAACATCTCCTGGTACAACTTGAGGCCATTTCCGGTAACCTGGAAGAAGAGACCAACCCCTGCCTCTCTTCAACCTCCTTTCAGGTAGTTGTGGAGAGTGATAAGGTCTCCCTTCAGCCCCCTTTTCTGTAGGCTGAGCAACCCCAGCTCCCTTAGCCTCTCAGATTAAGTCAAAGACAAAGCAGGCATAAAGTTTGACTTATCATTCCATTCTTCTTTTTTTTTTTTAGTATTAAAATTGCTGGGGACAAATGTTGTATTCTCTTAAAGCTTAATGTTTTACAGGACACTAAAATGTTACAGTCAGTCTTCACAGGAGATCCAGTTTTATCAGAGATTCCCATTTATATTATGATTGCTCCTCCTGAAAATATTATTCTCTGCTGAACTGAATCAAATCTTACTTCAATGTTGTACTGTGAACAACAATTTGGTACTGAAGAAGCATTCAAGATTTGGACATTAACTTTCATCCTACATTATGGTGAAAAGAGCTGCATTGAAAGTGTTCACAAAAACAAAATTTTTATGAGTTTTCCTTGTTTTGAGTGAAAGATAGTCAGAGTCTGAGTCCATAATGCTCAGAACACTGGACTTGCAGATAAAATACCACCAACTCTGAGCTGGCAAACACTGCTCTGGATAAGGCGAAGCATTGACAAAGACAGAGCCAATTCAAGCCAGAAACATAAATAACTGACAAAATAGATACCTTAAATTATTGCAAATTGTGAACTACTCTTACTGAAAGAGAAACTTCAAATGCCTAAGATATCTCAGCAAATTCATTACCACAGTGAAAATTCATTTATTTACTCATCATTAGGTCAGCCACATCAAGAATCAAATTGGTTGAAAAATGACTAACTTTCTTAAAAGGTTTTACAGTTAATCATAAGGAGCCAATTTATAAAAAATACATACAAGTGGCCTACGTTTTACAAAACCGGGACAAGAAATGTAGTGAACTCTGTCAGCAGAAGTCACAGATCTATGACAGCAGAGCTAATGAAGTCTCAGCTCCTGTGGCTTTGTCTCATGTTTGGGTCATTCCATGCAAAACAGACAGTTCTCCTTCCTGGAGCTTTTCTCGTAATTGAAGGATGTTTACTGTCATGTTCTGGTACATAATATTGCAGTTGTATCATACTTTGTAGGGCACTGATTTAGGTCTCTCTCATTTACTCAGTACCTTGCTGTCATAATAATCTGATCACTTTTAAAGTTTCAACTGTCTGGCAAATTTCCTTGCAATTAAGAAACCTGTTCAAAACCTATTTGTAGTAAAAGAAAAAGACAGCATCATCAAACCAATCTCATTCCTTATGAAACCTGGATAAAAATGTCACAGGATTGTTACAGCCTCTAATCAGCTTTCTGTAAAGAAATGGGAAAAAATGTACCAAAGTGATGAATTTCTAATTATTGTTAACTCATGCTGTAAGAAAGGTAGTGCTCTGACACCTCATCCACCATCTGCATTTTCATTATTAAAAGAATCTTTCTCGCTGACAATGAAAACAAAAAACCTCGTCTTTACACTATTCTTCTCAAGATTCTGGTATGACACTCTGGGAAAGTGAGAGAAGAACATCAGAGGTGTAATGGACACTTTAAATGATTCCTCAGGGTAAGGAAAGTTAGACAAATAGGTGTCACAGTTTAAGACCAAGCTGACAGCACCAAGATACCAAAACACTTTAATCACAGGTACATGCTGCTTTTTCAAATTACGATGAGACCTTCTGCCCCACGGTGGGAAAGAGGGTGCAGGGTGGGCAAAGACCCTAGGATCTCACCCCATGGCTCATCAGCCTCCTCCAGTCCCTTGTGCCATGGGGCCTCTTCCCCAGCCCGCAGGGGTCAGGTACAGGACTAGTAGAGCATACCCCCTGCTGATCGGTCCGTTCAAATCTCCTTGGTGTCTGGAGATTGGCAATGGTCATGTCAGCCTTCAGATGATGTCTGCAACCTCCACAATGGTGGTGGTGGGGCTGCTGGTGTCCAAAGCACCCACTACTTTTACGGCCATGACCTCCCCAGCCCACAAGGCTAAGAGCAGCCCATCCATCCCCTAGCACTGCTGCCAGCCAGCCCCAGCTAAATCCCTGCATTAATATATTTACATGGCTACATTTTCTTTCAACATTGTAGCAAACCTTAGCCTAAGGTTTGGACCTGCAAGTATTTGAAATCATTGCATCACTGCCACTTCTTTTTTTTTTTAAATGTCGCTGTGGTATTCTTTCCCTACAGACTATTTTAAGAGGCTTATAGCATTATAACATCATTATTCAAGTTCATAGTGTATCAGGTTCAGAATAATTTAAAAAAAAAAAAAAAAACCGAAACAGGCAAATCTTACATGGGGCTTTTTTAGTTGTGTTATTTCAAATGAAAGAAACATTATTATGGAAAGCAAAACCTGCTTGGTAAGCAACTTTCCTAATGCAAATTTAACGCATCCACCCAAAAAAACCCCTATACATTTTAAATAGGGTCCTACAGTCATCATATGAAGCTCCATAAATATATTTATGAGGCTGCAAGGTAGATATGAGCTCTTCATCAGAACTCATTGTAAGACTGGCCATCTCTATTCTTTTTGAAAAGAAGAAAATTTTGCCTAAAGTGCTCTGTAATCTGTTGAAAGTAGAATATCAGCATTATGCATTGGAAAATGAACTCATTTTAGTTGATTAAATGTAACTGAACAGATCATTTGCTTTTACTAGCAGCAATAAACAAATATTATAATTCCCGTAATATATATAATATAAGAAGGCATAATTTTTTCTAGACATGAGGTCCTTTATCATAAAGCCTCCTTCTTATATACCATGATAGTTAAAGTAAAAATAATAAAAGTGTTAACAGAAAGGAGTTAGTCCCCTTGTGGTGTTTGCAGCTTTGTGTTGGAGGGGATTTTATAGCAACAGTAAAAGACAAATACATTTGCCATTCAAGAGAGGCAATGAAAGAAACTAGTGACAGAGTAGCAGTCTTGATTTAAATAATGCCTAACTTTGTTAGTGAAATTGCTAGCTCATCTCAATTTAATAGCCAGATATCTGTTCACAAAAAGCCAGAAAATCAGATATATATTTGGATTCTAAGAACAAGCAGCAATCCCACCTTCAGTTTCGCCACTATATTCTCACTAGAGAAGCACAGTATTCTAAGATACCTTTCAACAAGATCCTTTGGAGCTCTGATTTTCTGCTGTTGGACTCTGTAGCCATTTTTCACTGCAAACAGCAGGTAGACTGTGTGCCAGACCTTGTGGATCAACAACTCAATAGTGCTCTATCTTCAGCAGAAATGCCTTGAATACCCATTTTTATTAATATAACCATTTTGGTTAATATAAATAAAGTCACTTTCTTACCGTAAATGCAAAAGAATCCAGAGTAAAGCTTCCTGAAAACAAGTGAAACTTCTTCATTTCCATACATCTGTTCAAACTCCATAAGTTATTACTCTTGCATGTTATTTTCTTATTATTATTACAAACATCCAGTACTAAAAAAAGACGTGTTTTCTCAAGCAGTTATTAGTGTTATTCACCAAAAAATGCTCATCAGGTCTGACAGCGAGAGAAAAATGAGCCAAAGCCAAATAACATGTTATGTTTGTACTCCTGTCTTAAGCTCAAAAAACTCTATTGAATGTAATACCACGATACAGATGTAAAAACTGTGGAACATATAAGAAAATTAGATCCAGTGGTTTTCATTTAAAAGCACAAACAAACAGAACTAAGACTTCACATTTCCTTTTAATATTCATCCAAGGATGAAAAGCTCTTTCTTGCAAAACATCACAGAAATTGGTTTTGAGGTCTACCTTTATCACACTATACAAGAACTTTTCCTCAGCTTTGCAGCAATGGTGGTAATTTAATTCCACACACTTTCTGGAGGGGGTACTTTCTGAAGGAAAGGCTTACTACTAACTAAGCCTAGCATGCAGAGAATGAGCTCTATGCCTCAAGAAACTACTACCACCAGTGAGGGAAGAATATAGGTTTGAAATATTTATAAGAAAACCTAAGCCAGAGGTGTTTCTCTTATTAGTTTAAGCTGGAAACCCTTTCAATATTTATTGCAGAAACAGCCAGCAGCTCCCTATTTTTTATTCTTCAAACAAACTCTCTTTAAATGCAGAAGTGGAAGTCGGTGAGCTCAGGAGGTTATTTCATACACTGTATAACTGGGGTGTTCAGAATACCAGTCTGAACAACTGACCTTCTAAAAACAAGCATTCCTGAAACAGCATGCTACCAAAATGTTTTTAGATGTATTTGTTTTTTCACATCACAGATATTACAAACTTGGACAGAATTAAAATTGTTCCACCACAGTTAAAATCTAACACCATATATTAGTTATTTCTCACCACTACAGACTGCCTTCATTTAATCACCTCTTTATTTATTTAAATACACTGCATTAGCCACATCTCAACCTCTAACTTATACCTGCTAATCAAAAAGGGACAATGCAGATTTCTGTCACCTGTTTCTGCTCATCATTGTCTAGGAAGCAAAGCCTAGCTTATCTGAACTGCCGTGACCCTTTTCTTTGTTTCTGAAATAAGTTTTATAGAAATTTGCGATCTCATCCTATAGACTTTGATCCTGCAATTCAATATTAGTTACAGTCCCATGAACCAACTTACTCCATTACAGTCAGTAGGGCTCTCTGGTTTCATTAGCCCATGCAAGCGCTCTGATTGCAGAACTGGGTCTATTGGATGCAAGCTATTGATCACACATACCAGTCTGACTCCCATTTCTGTATTTCTTGAACATTTTGACTCATGGACCAATTGTTTCTGCTTCTTAAATGACTGCCAAGGACGACCAAAATATCCATGTGAATGGTTTCTGCATCAGCACTCACATGAACCTGCAAGGAGGCTCTAGAGATTGTTGCATTCCACTGCTACTTCAGGGACTGAATTCATCTGAATGAATTTATCTTCATTTGTGGATGTGAATATCAAATAATGGTGAATATCACTGAACACAATTCAGCACTTAACTGATTGAGTATTTGTGAATACTTTTTAAAAGTACTTTTTACTACCCATTCTGCATTAAAATGCAGTATTCTCAGAGAGACTTTTTCATAATAGTGAATTAAATTCTCTCTAGAGTTCACATTAGAATGAAATAAGGTGGTACATGCCTTGTCTTTTCTCTGGTTCATCTCCAATATGCTCATTTTTTCTAATGAAATATCACGTAATAAAGAAAAGTATGTTTTATACCTAAATTCTCAGAAATTACATTTCAGAATTAATATACTCTTAAGTAAAGCTAGAATTTCATACCCCTTGGAGCTACAGTTCCAGCCTGTCTGCAGATGTGCTGACAGCAGCTCATATTTTTAAGCAAGATTTTGTCTACAGACAGGCAATTGCTCTCTTCCATTTCTTTCCCTGTCTCCTCTTTTAATACAAGCTTGTGCTCTACTAAACTTGAAAGTTTAGTAGAAATAAGTTTTTGGAAAACTTATTGACTTAGATTATGATACATCAATAATGTCTGGACAAAATCTTCAATTAATATGAAGATGAAAGTAGAGTGTACGTGGTGTTTTCAAATAAAAGTATTGCTTAGAAATAAAAGTAGACAGGTAAAAGTCAACACACAGTGATGTTGCTCCAGTCAACACAACAACAATAAAATAGGCATCTACTTCAACATAATACGAATTCAACAGGAGGACTGTGTCTGTATGGTATTGAAATACTGCAATTTGGTTGACAAAGTGGGGACATTTCTATTAAAATACAGCATTATGAAAGTCATAATGGTATTCTGAACCCTACTGTGCTATAAACAAAGGATATTTTCTTTTAATGTCAACGCTGATACAGTTTCTACTAATGCAATTGATGGAAGTTCATTACCAGCTTCAAATATTCAATTAGGTTTTAAAACTGGAAGTATCAGTCAAACAACTTAATTTTTTTTATCTTTCTTTCCCTACAGAGAACTTTCATGAAGTACTATTGTTATATTGTGAGGGCATATTTTATAGTATTGTTAGGTATTATAAGTGTCTGCCTACCACACTGGTGGGCATAGAGGCTATCATCTCAGAAATCTCAGAGCATCACAGCTTCTGAATTCAGACTTAATCAAGGATAACTACCTTTCTACTGCTTTCTCTGTTGATGGGTGTAATGCAGCTAAGAACATATGATGCTACTAATCAATAGTTTTAGTCACAAGAAAAAAATTTGCATGTTTGTTTTCTACTTCCAGTCAGAGTTCTTGACTGAAAGAGTCCTCTTCACAACTGCAACAGGAAGTTCAGTATCTTTTGGAGTTATCCTGAACCAGAAGGCTGCACATCATATATAAATCCATATTATCTCATTTCCAAGAGAAAGAACATAGTTCTTCAGAACTTATTTGTCATTTGTGAAATAAACATGTACAATCATTTCTTATATCTGAACACTAACTTCATTTCTTTTTTCCTAACCACTCGTGTAGTGGTTACGCTAAGTTAAGCTCAGAATTCTGTTTTTCACTTAAACATTTCTACCAGAAACATTTATGGAAATTGTATTAGATCATGTACACATATTTCACCATAGGTAGAAGTGATAAATTACCATTCATTCTCTATTCTAAGAAGATATACTCTTAATTAAAATTTATTTGCAGACTTTTAATTGCATGTTATCCTATTGATTATATAAAGACTCATACATATCATCATATATGACGATGATTCTATACATAGATTAGATAGTTCTTAATCAAGCAGAAGTTTAAAATATGTTTACTTCAATCACCATAATGTTGCACTGAATGGAATAAGGATTTCTATGTTATCTTTAGAAGCAGACATTCTTGCCCAGAAGACACATACACAAAAAACCCAACATAAAAATGAAAACTCATACCCACCGACTGCTGAACCCTCTAGTCTCATTCACTTCCTCCTTAAAGACACTAAATACACCCCTCTGGATCAAAGAGAAGAGATGGGCTGTGGAGCTTGAATAGAAAGCCACATCTTGTAAAGTATATCCCAGTTAACCTTCAAGGAGCTACCCAGTCTGAACAGAACCTGGCATAGATAATCATGACACTATCTACAAGGCATTTTTCTGGAACACAACAAAAATCCATATATGAAATTCTTCAAAAAATACCTGTACTTATTTTGCTTGTTCAATCAATACATTATTGATTTTGATGTAAGCCAACCATATTGAACATGCATCATTTACATGAAGAAAAGGCTGTGAACACAACACAGTTTGTGCCAGAGGGACATACTACAGAAAGTCAGTCATCTGAAACCCAATAATAAATTTTCACAATAACAATTCTATATCTGTGAGTAATATTCTAGCCATAAACATTAAATATTTGTAACTGGCTAGTAAAACTGAAATATGGTTAGGCCACAGCAACATGTACCCTCTTGTCTTCTGAAAGCTAAACATTCTCAAAGTTAAGTATACAAATAATACAGAGTGCTAAAATTACTGATAATTTTAGAAGTGTGACAAGTCTTCAATGCCCAAATCCTATTGATTTTCAAGCCTTATTACTTCAATATTTTAAATATAATAAATTACTGTTGTTAACACATTAGCAATTAAATAACCCCAAAAAAGAACCAAGCAAGTGGTTCCATTAATTGCTAGCCATATGCCCTTTGCATTGCCCTAGCTTTGTGCCCACTAATCTCTCCATCTCTGTGCTTATAAACTCAGCATATGGTCATTTGCCCTGTGAAATCTTGCAAAAGAAAACAGACATTGTAATTGTGTGTATCTGTGGGCATGACTTTGGCCGGAGCCAAAGAATATACCACAGCTCAGTTCTCCCCGACTTCCCCTCAACAAGGACATTAATTTAGTTCTCTCATCTATTCAGCTACTGTTTTTCATAAAGCAGGTAGAAAAGTAATTATCTCTGATACCTTCCCTAACCCACTTTCAAACTGGCCAATAGATTCAGAAGTTATTGAGGGAAAGAGAAAGCAGACATGAAGATAGTAATTTAGTATGCCTCATTTCCTTCACTGCCAAGAAAAACAGAAGACAAATAAGATAATGGAATGTGCATCATGATACCCAAGCCTAATCTTGCAAGCATACGATTGGCATCTTTTCACTTAATTGGAACTACTTACAAGTTCCAACTGTGAAGAAAGTGACAGCCCTAAATTACCATTGGAAGGAGTCGGAGCGTTATTGTCCAGGATTTTTAGAATACAGTTCCATTAGAGAAATGGCATTGGTTTACAGGCTTCAGCCCTGGATCCCAGGAACCCTATTGCATGAGTGGCAGAAATATTAACACTCAGAAAGGATGCAAATTCCCAGAATTCTTGTTCCTGCAATCCCAAATACAATGTTGTCACAAAATACTGCTAATCCAACATTTTTGAATCCCAGTGAAAACATGACTGCAAAATCAGGGACCATTCTCCTATAAAGTTTTATTCTCAAATGGATTTTACGTATATATTTATTTCAATACATGACTGACCACCAGTAATAATGAAATGAGTAGAGAAACATTTGGATGGCCAGAATTCTATTTTAATTCAGTTGAAAGCTTTTCATACTAAGCATAACCAAAGAAATGGAATAAACTCTGAATGTCTAAGTTCTTATGGTCTCAAGTTGTCCTTAAAGAAATAAGATAACTGCAAATAGCAGTGTGTGAGTAACAACTTGTACTATTGGTGAAGATACTGGATATCTGTGATAATACCATACACTCTGCCTCTGCAATTACAGAAAGTTATATCAATGTGAAGCTTCAGATGGACTCTTAATTTCCTCTGTGTGAAAGTACAACTGGCATCTAGATTATATTTATATTTTTTTTATATATCCAATATATATATATATATACCTAGGGTATATATATCCCTGGTATTCTACCTGGCTTAAGGAAGCCTGAGATATCATCTTTCAAATTATTTTTCCCAAGATAAATAGTGATATAATCTTCTTAGATGTTCACCAGAAAATACAACAGGCAATTATAGACAGGAAAGCAAAGATAAGTAACCCTTACTATTAAATTAAAAAAAAACAACAAAAGCCAAACATTAAATTAGAATCTAAAACTATTTCCTCTTAAGAGGAATGCATAAGAATCTGAGAGTATGTGATATAAGAATTACAAGATTTCAAAAAGCAGTAAAAATTGCCTTCTGCTGAACATACCCAAAAGGCTGGGATATTTGTCGTTGATTTATGACATTGTCAAGATCTAAATGCAGAGCATGATAACAAAATCAGTTCCACGTTCTGTGGAGGCTAAAAAGAACTTTCCCTGCCTGCATACAAACCCCAAGCGTTTTACCAGCTTTACTGTGTGCGTGATTTCTCAAAATTCATGCTACAAGTAAAAGACCTATCTAGGATGGGAGCCTTTGGGAGAAAATAATAATTTGAATTAACTTTTCAAAGGTTTCTCTTCTGTTAAAGGGAGAAAAACATGGACAAATTCAAAACACCTTCACTTCTCTGGTCATAGTCCAACATTTCCCTTTAATCTTCCTCCCAAATTCCGCCCTGCAAAATGACAAAAAAAACCAACCCAGGGAAAGAAAGAAATCCAAAACTACACAGCTTTTTTTTCTTTTGAAAGCAATTTCTTATTTGCATATTTCCTATTTAAGTAGCCTTTCTAAAGTCTCTGTGATGGAAAAATAATGTATGTAGGTAGGTAATTATATAGTTTTATTTTTATTTTTCACTCAGCTATTTTATTCACATTTTCACATCTATCTCCCACCAAACAGGAGAGAATTTTCTGTCAAATAAGCTATGGTGGAAAATAAATGCCCGCTCCTCTTTTTTTAATCTTATAAATGTAGAAAGGCAGCTGAAAGCTGGTATTTCGAAAGAGTAAAATTTAGCATACATTTTCCCCTACTGAATCTCGTCAGATTCTTCTCCTGCAATATGTTACAAACAAGATGATTTAAAGCCTGCAGGAGTTCTGCATAGCGTTATGTATTATACAAAAATCAAGCCCTAAATTCGTTTGGAGATTTATTTTTTGTTCATAGATGACAAAAAAAAAAAAAAAAAAGATGTGATTCTTTGCTTTTCTGGATCACTCTCAAAAGACACCTGAAAAAAGTATGCAGGCTAGAATATTCTGTTGGCATTCACAATGAAAACTCATAGAGCGCGCACAGCCTAGCTCAAGAAAGATTGCAATTTTGAGGCATGATGGCTCTCTAGTCTGGCTTTTTGTTCACCCACACCATCCATATCCCATAACACTACCATATGGTGCTACATGATTTGCTCTGCTCAATTCATGCTATTGCCCACCCCTGTCTTGTAGCATTTCACACAGATTTTGCACGGACTGACTGTGCTACAAAAGGGAAAAAAAATGCTGATATTGAGAAGGTGATCCCTGTAGACGACTCCAAGGCCAAAGTGGATTACTACCCCTGAGCCTAAGATCAAGTTCAAGGTCACAAAAAGAAAGGAAGGTGACAAAAAGACTCCCTCATACATGCACTGTTATTCTGATCCGAACAATATAGAATGCCCAGCTCCCAGGTCAGTGAAGAAATAGCTGCTTTTTGATAAAGGTCTGCTGAAAGAACTGGGTAGGCTGGAATTCTAGGAAAAGGAAAACTAGACAATATTTCTAAGACCATTTTCATCCTTCCCAATGACAATAAAAGATGTGCTCACATCCACATCCAAATGCTAACAAACCTGGCATCTTGCAGACAGAAGCAGGGAATAAATCCCAGAATCGAAGTCATATCAGAGAAAATCCGAAGGAAACAGCAACAAGTCCAGAGAGAGCCCCGGATGACTGCATAATACTTTTATAATTGGGGCTGGCCAGTGCAGCACCAGGCAGTCACACTTTTAAAAAGAGTGGTCTAGAGAAGGAAGGAAGCGAGGTAATGTCAGAAGAGGGAAAATGGAGATATATGTACATGGAGGTAACTCGAAGCAATCCATCTTAGTTTTAAGATGCGCCCTGGATAAGTCTTGTGTCGGTGATGAATCTGGATGGGGCAATCTATTTCAGGTTCAGCAATATTAGTTAGATTTCCTCTCCCTTCCTCTTTCCTGGTGTGAAAGGAGTTTAAAACGCTGAGACATGGCAATCAAAGATACCCCTTCACTTCCCCAAACTCTGGCCACTTTTCTGAGCCTTCTGACAACACCACAGGCTGAGAAGGAATGCAAGGGAAATAGGAAATCTTCATTTTGAGCAAAGCTTTTGTGAACCAGCATGACCAGCCCAGCCCAGAAAAGTGGGGGAATGCAGCTGCTTTACCATTAGTACCTTGAGCAACTGGCTGACTATAACAAGAAACCTTTTTCCAGAAATCTTTTCATCAGAGCTTTCCTGACCAGAAAATGACCAGAGCACAGGTGAACTCCTGGTGCTTTTTTACACATCTCCTCTCACCCGTCTGTGCAGTGTCAGGTCTGCCTTCAGAGACTTGCATTTAATTTGGAGATATTTATATTTGGAGCAGACAAAATCCATACTTCAGGTGGAGTTGCAGTCAGCTCTCCCCACACTGGCCAGGACCCTGAACCACTCATAGCAAGGGAAAACCAGTACCAAAGTGACATACAAAGCTGAGAAAAATGTAATTCTCCGTGCAGGCAGAGTAAGTCATGATGAATATGGAAAAACATCTTTTAGATACTCTGCAATGGTTCTTACTTTAAAAAAAAAGAAACTACCTAACCAAAATAAAAAGCATGGACAATCCAGAATTCCATAAGGAAATTTTGAGATAAATGAAACAAACCTAACAGAGCTGAGTCCTATCCTGTTCCTGTAAGACACAGAAGACTGTATTATAAATGTCTATGTGGAGTTGAAGAGAACAGTTAAAATTATACCCACTGAGTTTAAATGAAGCACCAGGAAGGGAGAAGTTTGGAAAGCTGCATAGGGGAAACAAAAAGGCCAGCTTCAAATTCTGGCAGAGGCTCAGTATACC
>JAOXNG010000001.1:111637533-111659590 GCA_028566535.1 Scolopax minor
CATTACCCTATAATGTGTACCACTGGCATAGTTTAAAAACATAGTTAAAATAACCCTATGCATCTTGCTCATCTTGCTGTCCTTCTTTCATAATATACAGCTAGAAGATATATCAATTGAGACATGTCAACTCTACACTATGTAAAGATGTCTTTTGTCTCTGACCTAATTAAGAAAACAGATCAGGATAAATACAGACCTTTAGAAACACTAAACATTTATCTACCCTATGAATTTCAGCTGTAATGATATAAGGAGTTAAATTAAAGTTTGTGTCCATTTGCTTCTATCTTGTCTGTTGCTTGAGATTTCTCAGCTCAGTGTGCTTTGACCTTTCATGACTAGGCATGTTCAAGAATAATTTCTTTAATGTTATTTTAAGCTTTTCATCATAGAACCAGGAATTCAAAAACAAACTGCAACTGCACTGAACCAATTACATTTGTAAATGAAGATATTTGAATATTATCTTTAACAAGTCATTAGGAAAATGTGTAAAAAAAACCTTTAATTTGAATACTTCTGAGATATTCTTGACCTAATCATACCACCACTGAAGAAAAAGCTACAACTCCAAGTGACTTCAATGGGCTCAGGATTATATACACAGCAGGGGACTCGGTAACTCATAAGGTCCATTTCATCCTTATGTTACTATCATAGAAACAGAAATCTGCAGGAAGCATGATAATGTCAGGGTTGTAAGACTTGAGAAGTTTGAAAGCTAGGACTTCCATATGAAAGGCATTCTTTTTGATAAGTACAAACAATATAAAAGAAGCTGTAGTTTTGAAATTAAGTTTCTACTTGCTATAAACATTAATGAATACAAGATACCAATGTATCTGATACAGATTTGCATTTTATAATTATCTTGGTTTAAGATTATGATGGTCGTTTGAAACTTTTTCTTACTGTGAAAAAGGGCAGGATTTCAATTAGTTTTATTTCCAGCATTCAGCTGATGTGCATGGGTGACAAAGCCAAATGTATGACATGGAAATCATTGTAAAGTCTTTACTGCAGTATGAGTACATTTATTCAATGCAGAACAACTGGAAATCATCTTGAATGCTCTCTCAGTGTAACTAACTCAATCTTCTCTTTTGCATTTCATGTTCTCCTCCTCACTAACAACAGCAGCAGCTGCACTAGTCTAAATTCCCAGAATTATTATTATGATATTTTTTTAAAATCCTCTTCTTGAACATTCAAATGCACTAATTTTGGGAAGGAGTAACTGCATCTAGTTTTCAGATTTGGAGTCTTCACAGTTTACACAACTTTGCAGTTGCCTACATGCTACCAGACTGAAAGCAAAAGATTAGTGACTAGAGGCCAGGTTCAAATCCCAGAGCTGAATTTAAAAGTTGTAATTAATGTATAATTCAGAACACTGAAAATGGACATTTTGGTATCCCACACCATTTAAAATGTGATTAAGAGTACCTCATTCAGGGCTCTCTTTCCTCTTTATGGGGAGCCAACATATCTCATACAGTCATTCAGTTTTCTGTATGCAAATAGATGAACAATTATAGCTACTATATAGAAAACAGTGGTAACAGGACTATAGCTGAGTTCCCTTAGCTCTCTCTGGTAATAAGCACCCGTCTCAATCCTCCTCATTCCGACCTCCTCCCCCTCCAAGTTAGCAACCTGCATCCACCTGTGATTCAGAAGACCTCACCTTTGTTGAACAGAAACTGCTGCACAGAAACGGCTTCTATATCGCAGACAGTTTATTAGGTTTCTTACCCATAACATGGAAGACTTTGGTTCTCAGCTATGTTAGTTGAGAACTAAACTATTATCTCCTCCCAAAACAGAGCCAGACTGTCTCATTTTCCTTTTTTCTACCACTGCTTTGAAAGGTTTCTTGTGCAGTGAAAAATTAAAAGAAAAGAAAATAATCTGATTGTATTAATTCTGCTACATAAGTTGTCCAGGCACTTCATCCACATCACACTTCATCCATGCTTAATTTTGGACTGTTTCAGCTAAATCTCCAGTTTTAGTAGTATAAATGGAAACAAGAGATGATTAGATGACTACATTACAGTACTCAAATTCAGAGCAGAAGGACACCTTGTGCAGTGAATATCCTGATTGTTCTTCCCTTTTAATTTGGATGGAGCAGTCTTGGAGAATCTGAAGAGAATTACTTTAGGCTGAAACTAAATTAAAAGGTGTGGTACAGAGCACATGAAACACCACTGCCCATGGATACACTGTCCACAGACTAGAGCTAGTCCAGAAGGAAAACTCCTAGAATATGAATAGCATGAACTTTTAGCACTTTCAGCACCATTCACTCTACAGGTAAATTCCTATTACTGATTCTTTTTCAAGTCCAGAGACTAGCAACTATAATCCATGATGGTGGCTTCAGTGATCTATTTAGTATATTTTTTTTTCAACATTTGGTCTGTGGGGTTGAAGATATCTGAAATTTGTAAATAAACAAGAAACTTTCTTTATGCTCTTTTGAGTCATGATGTATGTTATACACATAAATCTCATAGTAAGATGAAAGGATAGTGGTGTTTAGCTTTAAGATCAATGACAATATCAAGTGAATTTGTGTATATTTGCAACTGAGTGACAAATGAGAGTGAATGTTTTATATTGCACTTGGAGAACAGGTACTTATGTTCTTTATTTTGACCAATATTACATTAGACTGGTAGATTGCGATCATGTCCCTCTTACTGCAGGGAGACTTGGATCCTGGAGATGATTTTGTGGACTTTTTTTTTCTCTGCATAACATTTGCAAGTGAGGGTTATTATTTAGGGTCAGTTATTTTTCAGATGGGGGATGACTTGCTAGAGAGCACCTCTGAGGAGAAAGACCTAGGAGTCCTGGTGGACAATAGGATGACCATGAGCCAGCAATGTGCTCTTGTGGCCAAGAAGGCCAATGGCATCCTGGGGTGCATCAAGAAGAGTGTGACCAGCAGGTCAAGAGAGGTTATCCTGCTCCTCTACTCCACCCTGGTGAGGCCCCATTTGGAGTACTGTGTCCAGTTCTGGGCTCCCCAGAAGAAGGACAGGGAACTGCTGGAGAGGGTACAGCGGAGGGCTACAAAGATGATTAGGGGACTGATGCATCTCCTTTACAAGGAGAGGCTGAGGGACTTGGGTCTTTTTAGTCTGGAGAAGAGAAGGCTGAAGGGAGATCGGATCAATACTTATAAATACTTAAAGGGTGGGTGTCAAGAGGATGGGGCTGGTCTTTTTTCAATATTGCCCAGGATTAATACAAGAGGAAAGGGGCAAAAGCTTGAGTATAAGAACTTCTACCTAAACATGAAGAGGAACTTCTTTACTTTGAGGGTGGCAGAGCACTGGAATAGGCTGCCCAGGGAGGTGGTGGAGTCTCCTTCTCTGTAGACATTCAAAACCCACCTGGAGTTTTGCACAAGTTCCTGTGCAACGTGCTCTAGGTAGACCTGCTCTTGCAGTGGGGTTGGACTAGATGATCTACTGAGGTCCCTTCCAATCCCATGTGATTCTGTAATTCTGTGATTTTTCTGAAGTTTCAAAACCAACTGTATTTTCCCAAATAGGTTGTATTGTAACTTCTCATACTTTTATAGACCAGTATTTACAGCTACACATTTTCTCCGAAACTGTTTTTATACTCAGAACACACAAAGTTTCCACCACAGAAAACCTCAAATATTTTTTTTTTATAGTGTCGACTCTATATGGGACATACTTTTTAAAAAATAATTAGTTTAACAAAAGGCAGTAGTACTCTCTATTATAAAACTGGTGTTACAAAGATATTTCTTTTCTTTAGAGACGTATAGTTTTCCAAGTCTGACTAGAGACTATCCATATAAATATCATTCAAATTTAGTATCGTGGTATAGCTGAACCCCATCTTTAATACCCAGCACAAAGACCCGATCTACCATTTTTTGAAAAAAATAACTGTCTTCTCTTTGTATTTTTTTAAGGATTAAAAAGACTATTTGTTTTATCATACCTGCTATTTTTCTAACTTTGGTAAGAAAAAAGACTCATGCCTACAGCATTCTCTGCATGCAATTTTGTTTGTGCTTTTTTTTTTTAAGCTAAGAATTAATCCTATTACTTCTGATTTTAAATAGAAATACCCTTATTCACTTATATGAACTTTAAATTACTATCTCATCTCAACTTAGAATGTCATATATTTTTAAATGCAGTAGTTCTTGAAATGTCCATTCATTATAATTTCTTTTTAATGACAATGAACAGATTTTTCATTCTATATACATATTACTTAAGCCACTCACTGGGAGATTTGGTGAGTTGCCTGCCTTTTCTATCACTGTCTCAGTATTTCTATATTTCTACATCATTTGTATATAAAGTTACTTGTTCTGAGAAATGATAGCTATTCTTTAAGGCAAAAACCATGTTCCAGTCGGTGTCTTCAAATGCAGTTGGTACAACCAATACATTGATTGATCTCCAAGAAAATTTTTAGTGATAACACAAATAACACCAAAAAATTATGCATAGCACTTTAAAATGTAATAAAATTGATTAGCATTAACCTTATTTATGTATTTTTCCTCTTGCATAGTCATGGGACATTTTTATCAGTTTAATATTCTTATCAATTTGAAATGTATACAGTACATTTTTATGCAGCATGAATCATCATAAATTAAAAAAAATCAAGCAATAATTAAAAAAAAGGAAGAGAAGCATTTTTTTTTCTGATCTTGTCCTTTGCATTTGAGATAACAGTTACTTCACAAATAGAAGACATCTACATTTGATTCTCCACAATTACATCTGACCTACCACTTAGCCTAGTATGGTTTTAGGAGTTTCAGATCTTCCCTGCTTTAGAAGTGAGATGGTTTTGCCTAACAAGGTTCATAAGTGACATCTAAGACTCCCTAGGCTTGAGATATCCACATGTGGCCTGCAACTCTGAGGGCTGATTTGAGGGGAAACAGTTCTTCTGTGAATCAGCTGTTGGCTGCAAAAGGGGTACCTCAATGAATTTCAATGGCTCTAGATGAATGAGTCATGCTTTAGATGTCTTATTAGGATTAGACTAATCATACACTTGAAAAGCTTATTTTCTTTAAATGTCTTCTATCACCACTATCCATCTTCCTTTGAAACTTCATTGTACTGTACACAACAAAATTATCTTAAGTTCTTACAACCTGCTGAGATTCTAATCAATATAGTCAATGTGGTCTAGAAAGTTTCTCAGTCAATCAATCTAACTTTCTTAATATGAAGCTAAACTACATCTTTAATACTTCTTTGTCAAAAAATTAGCAGTTTATAAAGTAATTAAAAGGATAGGACTAGATTTATGTTGCACAGATTTAGGCATCTGATAATATTTCTGATGATGCGCAGAACATCTCTCCTCTCTCATAGCTCTTGTACCAGGTTGTTCAAATCACACTTATAACTATTTGTTTCAGATATACCAGACACCCAGAAGGTCTTAAATATCACAATTTAAAATAAAATCAGAAAGCAGAATGAAGATAAAAACTGGGAGAAAGTAGAGGCTTTCTACTTGGTGGGCCTTTCCATACAGGACACATAAAAACTGCATTAATACATTTTTCCTTTCATAGAGAAGTACAGATTTTTGACAACTGTAGTTTTGCTTACTGGTTAACACCATGTGTTAACCAGTAAGTTGTGTTGTGTGTATGGTAACCAGTTGTATATGTTATGTACAATATATTATCTATTCAAAGCAGAAACTCTTCAGAGAATTCTGAAAATAAATCAATTCCCTTAAATAGAACCTGCATGGCTGACTTATTTTTGAGACAAAAGTATAATTTATATTAACATGAAATTGTTGGCAGAAATTGTTATAATTACTGAAGTTCTGTGGAACTGCAAAACTGAACAGAGCTGCTTTCCATGTAAAATAAATTAAAAAAGAAGGTTCAAGATCAAAATTCTTTTGAAGGAAATCCTGGTTTTGTCTTGTAATAGAGCCTGAAAAGAGGAAATGGAAATTTTTACAGCGGAAAAAGATGACGACTAAAACTCTTAGGGGCTCTGTGCTTATACAGCTAGAAGACGTCTGCTCTTTAGGGCTACATTTCATCCATGCATAGTAATCAAAAATAAATGATGTGAATCAGAAAAATGCTTGAAGCATTTTGGACATTTTTCCTCTCTAGATTTTGCATGGGTATGGTTGTATATTTTATCATAAGCTCACTTTTTATCATAAACTTTTCCACAGTAAGATACAACCTAATAAATCTTTAAGGTGAGAAAAATTGCAACCAGCATATTTGATTTCTTGTCTTAGGGCCTCAGTGATGTTTAGAAATGCTTTATAAACAAACTGTTTACACATTCCTGAAGAAATATGTTACATTATTTTGAAGAAAGCTTTGATCAAGAATCATCAGTCTGTTTAAATAAACTAATTAAAAGAGCAGAATTAAACAAATTGCTTGTAGGTTTTTGTTTATCTCAGCTGAAGTTGTAGTTCAACGATTCCATTCAAAACAACTCAGAGAATTAACATCTCATTTGATCTTGTTGGTAATGAAATAAAATAAACAGCTTTTGACTGGAATCCACTGAAAATCATGACATTGGATAAACTTTTTTTTTTCTTTAAAAACCTAAATTTATGCTTCTGAAATATCCTGTACGAAGAGCCCCAGCAGCTGGATTTTCTACTGTTCAGACATTATTGATGATCTTGTGCTATCCTTGCAGCATATCTTGTCTTTAACACATTGAAGGATTTTGAAACTGATATGGTACATAAAATTTCCAGTCGTTTACTTAGTAGAAACAATTAGGGAGACAGTTTGAAAGTTGTAAATGTATGTTTGTTTTGAGTCCCTGCTTTTTAAAATCTGGTAGTAGTTCAATGATTAATTTTAGGCAAATAGATTCTGAGCTGCTGTCAACAGCTATGAATAATCCCTGACATTCATAATATAAAAACAAGGATCATATAGCCAGAGAATTATAAAAAAGTGTTGTTTAAAAGAGATTTTAAAAAAGGGCATTTTGTTAACTTTTCACTCAAAGTAGTCTTGTTGCTATTGAGGAAAAATATAGTCTTTCAGTCTGCTGGCCATACACCTCCTGTGTGTGATATTTGCTTTGCTTCACCCACTCCCTAACTTTGCACTCTTCTTTTGTGGGCTGGTCCACTGTCTCCTGTACCATAGCATACAGGCAGAAGTCTGAGAGTAGGTTTCATCTATGAAGACCGGTGCTAAAATATGTTGAGAACTTCAATGTTTTCCTAATCTATCTGTGTCATATTTGTGTCAGTATTGTTTCACCATACTTCATGGGACCCAGTTCTTCCCTGGACTTACTTTAGCAATTATCATAGAATCATAGAATCATAGAATAGTTAGAATTGGAAGGGACCTTAAAGATCATCGAGTTCCAAATTCCCTGACATGAGCAGAGACACCTCCCACTAGAGCAGGTTGCTCAAAACCTATCCAGCCTGGCCTTGAATGCTTCCAGGGATGGAGCATCCACCAATTTCCTTTGGCAACCTGTTCCAGTGCCTCACCACCCTCACTGTAAAGAATTTCTTTCTGGTGTCTAATCTAAATCTCCCCTCTTCTAATTTAAAACTATTGCCCCTTGTCCTGTCACTACACTTCCTTGTAAACAATCCCTCTCCAGCTCTTCTGTAGGCTCCTTCAAATATTCATAGGGAAATGGAAAAGAATTGTGAAAAATGTGCCTATAAAGCTAAAAGACTTCTAGTCAATTATTAGCTTAAGTAGATTGAACAAAAGCAAAGTGATTATTTTAACATTGTGTCTTCTTAATTTGGATCCCTGAGAAAATTCAGGAAAGCACAAACAAAACAAATAGGATTTATCCTGACAACAGCCAATTTCCCCTGTAATTAAAAACATGTAGAAGGTACTATTCCCTTTCCAGTACAACCTCCTTTACTCCTCACTGTAATAAGCCACATTTCCCAATAAGTCAGAACAAACCTCAAGTCTTTCAAAGAAGGATAGAGCCCTGCCAATAGGGAAAAGAAGTTTCAAGACAATATCATTGCAGTGTTGAAACCTGATCATAGCACTGAGAAAATACTTCATTCATTTAGAGGCAGTAATCTGTATTTTTAGAGTAAAATATAAAAATTAAAAATTAAAGTGTTTTTAAATACAGTATTATTGCACTTAATAGCTTAACTCAGGAATTCCCACGCATGATCAGACAGCTAAAGAGATAATACATATGTGCTATTTTTGTCACAGTATGCACATTACATTCTATGCACAGGCCAATTTACAATATGTTTCATCTTTTAATTAACAGCTGTCTTCACCTGTCATTTTCCAGAGGAACATGTCATGTCTTTGTAACAGGAAAAAATACAGAGAAATATAACAGTACCTAGAAACACTCACTCTAGAAGAAAATTCTATTTTAACACAAATCATTTACACAGACCAAAAAATTTTTTCCAGCTTTCTTTTCCTGCATTAGTTTCATGCCAGATCATCTTGTAACACATTAGAAAAGGCCATTCAGTAATGTGAAATTTAAAAATGCAGGGATGATCAGATAAGTATAGCAAATAGAGCTTCATTTTGCATTGGTAGCAACAGGAGTTTAGACTGTTGCTTCTATTAGTAATCAGCAGTCCTTGGGAGGCTGGGGGAGTTTATATGTTTGCAAGAGCTGTGTCTTCTTTTATCTGTTAACACTGTGCCTTCATATTAAAAATCCAGGCACCATGTGGTCAAAAAATACTCCTTTACCACTGAGTTTGTAACCCTACATTAAATTGCTCTTCTCTTTCCCACCACAGTTTTATTAAACTGATTTGCCTATAAATTCTTTCAACTTCTTCATCTTCTATTCTGGAATAATCCAGCTGTCCTTCTGTATTTGTTCTTAATAGTTTAATTAACTTAATTAACTTAATTAACTGCATGTCTCTCCTGGAGCCTTTTAATTACTGGTACATCCTTTTTTGAAATCTCTCTTCCTACAGTCAAAGATTTTGTTTCCAGCTATGGAAACATGTGAGTAAAATGTGGGGTTTAGTTCAGGTTCAATATGACCAAAGTAATCCAATTTGGTTTAAGCCAAGGGATAATGTTACCAATAAAGAACTGGCTCACTCATTCTACGTTTACACATAAACCTGAATCCAAACTCTTTCTTAAAGTACTGTCATCTACTTGCTATACCCCAGCACTGAATCTTTTACATCTTCTACTCCAGCACTGACATGAAAGACAAGGTGAGTTACAATAGACACGCACTGCTAAAAGGTGCTTCCATATGGTTCAGCCTGTTGTTCCTCAACTTAAGAGCATAAGAAAAGGAGAAGTTTTTCTCCTCTCTGAACATCAGCACTGAGACTGACCTTTGCTTGTCTGATTTTTGAGCCATTTCAATCCAATGCGGGAAAAAAGTGACGAAGGAAGAAGGGCAGGTTCACTGTGTTGCACCAACTCAGAGAGTCAGATGCCTGGGATCCTGGGTCCAGCCCTCACACCACCCAGCTGTGAGACCTCAGCCCAGGTTTCTAATGAAATTGCCCAAGATGTGAGAAAACCTGTATAGCAGAGCTGTGTAAGATAAGAAAGATAAAATTGCAGAGGTAAGACTGCTGAGATGAAGATAAGTAAAAGTTCAAAAACCCAAGGGGAAAGACACGAACATGAGAGGTATATGATCCTAAAGGGAAAACAGGGAACTGATAGCAACTCAGTAACCTTAAGGATCAACTCAATCCAGGGAGCAGTTGAAGTCAGTTCTTCCCATTTGACTAAAAGCTGCCTATCTGCTTTGTCAGCAGGGACTTTTCAGTCCTACCTAATCAGGTACCTAATCAGGAGTGGTAAGCATACTAATGCTTAGAAAAATTGTCCATTGGTTATTACTATTTATTGTGCCTGTATCAGGAAGTTGTGTACACTTTTAAGATTCGTATATCCCAATAGCAGAGTCTCCTGATGCAGTAACAGTGATACATATAAAAATTGTAACAGTTGCTTAGAAAACTCTGATCTTTACTTGTTTAGAAGTGTACAGATATTTATCCTGTCTTTTTTGGCTCCAGAAGGCTGAAACAGGTAATAGGTTGACAACTCAATATTCTGCACAAGTGCCAGGTGATAAACTAAAATCTGTATGACTGCTGGGGCAGCAGCAGCAAGTCTTACCTAACAAACTGAGATACAAACTTCAGAGATCAGGATTTAGGAAACAGAGTTAATATGTTAAAAAATAATTAAAATTAATTAAAAAAAATAATAGCCAAATACAATGAAATTTTTAACTATGGCTGCTACTGAGAAACCATAACCTTAACCTCTCGCTTACCTGACAGAGTTCATTCAGTCACCATTTTTCTCCCAGTACATAACCACGGTGGAGTATTCCAGGGGTCTATCCTGGGACATGTCCTGTTTTATCAAGTGGCCGGGATAGAATGCACTTATAGGAAATTTGCAGATGACCCCAGACCAGGTTGTTCATACATTATAGGGAGGACTGCCATTCAGAGAGGCCTAGACAGGTTGGAAGAACTAGCCAACAACTTTATAAAATTAGACTAGGACAAATGGAAAGTCCTCCATCTGCATGGGAAGAGCCCCTGGAAATGGTACAGGCCAGGAACTGACTGAATGGGGAGCAGCTCTGTGGCAAAGACCCTGGAAAGCTGGGCTGAGAGTAAACTGAACATAAGCCAGGAGCATGCCCTGGAAACAAAGACAGCCAGAGCCACAAGGGGCTGGAGCTCTTGTCCTGAAAGAAGAGGCTGAGGGACAAGGACAAGGTCGTATTCAGCCTGCAGAAGAGGTGGTTTTGGGAAAACCTAATAGGCATCTGTCTGAACATACAGGCAGGTTATTGAGATAGGGATAATGCATGATAGGGAACAAGAGGTATAAAGAAGCGGGAGTCAGACTGGATATAAAAAAAAAAAATCCCAAGAATAAATTGTCCAGAAAGGTTGTGTAATCTCCATCTTTTGAGGTTTTCAAGACTCAAGTAGAGACAGTCCTGAGTAGCCTGATTTTATCCTGTTTTGACAGTAGGTTGGACTAGTAACCTCTTGAGCTACTCTGCAGCTCTGTGCTGCTTTGCAGACTCTGGTCAGAGCAAGTGGTCCCTTTGCTGACCTAGCTCTCCTAAGCAAATACTACTCCTTCCCACCATTATATCCCACTATGAACCAATTTGTATTCAAAAAGGATAGTTTAAGGAAGAAAAAAAGAATCAAGCTGGGGGTTGTTCAAAAAAAGTTCAGGTCTGTAACCTGAGGCTCTATTACTTCTAGGTAATGTGTTGTAATACCACCATTTTATTTTAAACAGTCATGATTGTTTTTAACCAACTACACACTTGGAAAAGTATTTGAAATTATGAAGAATTATTATCTTCTCTGAAGGGAAGTAAAAGTTATCCTAATGAGCAAAAATAAAGTTACAGATTTTTTATAAGATTCCTATGAAAATATCTACAAGCCAAGTATGGTAAAAGCAATGTCTATATTGCATAGGCAAGCATCCTGCAGGCTACTTAAGAATGCAACTTACTTACAGGCAAGAACAGAGTGAGTTGGCATATTGTCCTGTGGGATCACAATTCCTCTGCTATTGGAATATTTTGAAATCAGCTCCTGTACTTACTTTTATAACAGTTATTTCAACATAATCAGTATAAAGATGATATATAGAGAAATACTAACTTGACATCCCTTAGAGGTTTTATCTTTGGGTGGGGAGAAAGCTGTACTTCGAGAGGCTTGTTGATTGGAAGAAAAGAGATTGATATAACTTTAGCTTTAAGGTAGAGGTTTCACTTGCTTTTTTGCTTCTTGCTTATGTATGAGCTGTGTGTTCATGAAAAAAAAAAAAAGATAAAAAAAAAAGGTTATATTTGAATGTATCTCCTTAAAAGAGTACTTGGCATCAAAAGGCTACTAAATCAAGGTGTACACACACAGAAATACAAAAAAACCACTGAGATACCTACAGGAAAAGAAACAGTTATGATAAAAAATCAAAACCAGAAAAAATACATGCGCTCACAAGGCTACACTTGCCATTTCTCTGTGCTATTATAGTTCAATGGAGAGGGAACTGAAACAATTCATGTCAAGTAGGATATGACAACAAATCAAGAATTTAATAAAAGCCCCCCCAGAGAGTACTCTAGCACTGAACAAGATTAATTGGTATTGGTGTCCATCAGACTCAGTCTCCACTGTGATTTAAAGTTGTCCATTATGCTATGCCTCAACTTTCCCATTTCATGTCCTTCTCTATCTCCACCTCCATGCATAACATAATTTCAGGTTCTTCCTCCAAGTTAGTCCCTGGCTGTATTGAAAAACCTTTCAATGGACGTGCATCTTCTATTATAGAGGAAAATGTAGAGTAAATATAAATCTAAATGAATTTTTTTCCTATGCTCCCACTAAATCCTGTCTCCTGGAACCTGGTATAAAAATGCACTTCCTCAATGATGAACTTAAATTAGTGATGTGTGAAAGTGTACCTGGGTGCAATAGGATTATGCACAGTGTTTCAAAGAACATGGATTTTTTGTTGACTTGAAGAGAAAGAATTATGTTCTTATTTCTTAATATTTACAGCTAAACCTACAGCTTTTATCAGACACAGAAGTTTTATATTTGTTTTTTCTAACATTAATTCTCTTAACTTAGCCTTCTAGGTGAATCTCTGACAATTCAGCACAACAATCTCTTCTACTGAAGTAGAAACCTTCACTTTCATCTACTACTTCTAAAGGTCTTTGTTTTTTAAGGAAAATAAAAGAGTACATGAATAAATATTTCCATCAGATATGTATTCTAAAAAAAAATGGAGAGAAGGAACTTAGTAAAAACATTTGAGATTTCATCAGCAGTTGCTCATACAACAATCACTAAGCCTTCCAATTTTTATACCTATTTTTAACCACGACTGCTTACAGTCAATGGATCTGTATCCTCATGAAAGCCACTGACAAGCTCATAGTTGATTATATAATTAAGTGCACATGCAGGATCAGGGATTTTATCTTCAGAGATACCAACTCTCTCCCAGCAAGATTCTACTTTCAGAAATGCTAATAACTTATCCATTAACTTCACTCTTTAAGATTGTATTTTCAGTTTCTTCTAAATCAAATTCATGGCCCCTTCTGGCTGATGGCATAGATTCTGCACATATTATCTTATTATTCTGCTTCTCCTCCTTCATTTTGTAAATTATTTCTACCTTCTTGTTCATTTGTTTTTACTTCATGGAGTAGTGTCAGACAACTTCACGTATAAATAAGAGTTATGTCCACTATGCTCAAACATATCTCATTTCTCTTCCATCTATTTCCTCACATTTCCTCTTTTTATTCTAAACTAAGGATAAAAAAACATTTTCATTTTTATTTCTTCCACACAGGTGCATTTTAATTAAAAGATGTCAGAATGTGTTGAAACTGAACAATAGAGGACTTCAGTCAAATGCCTAAGTCATCTGTTACAACGGTTTCTTAGCAAAAAAAAATAAGAACAGTAATGCAAACACTGGAAGAAATCATGACCTTATTGTTTAATTATAAAACAAAAAAATCTAGTTATTTAAGCACTTCAGGTTCAACAATTCCTGTTTTGATGATTTATCAGCATCTCTGTATCATAAAAATGCCAGACTACTTCATTTTCAGAATTTTCTGAAAGGCAAATTCTCAAAGTATGGATTTTAAGGGCTTTTTTTCTGTTTTTTCTAGATTTCCCACTAAAATTAGCAATTATAAAAATATAACCACGATTATGCCAGAATAGCAGATATTCTAAAACTGTTTTTTCTCTCACTTCTTTAATCATGTGAAATCCATGGGGCGGGAAGAGGGGAAGGGGAGTGCGAGTGGAAACATCCAAAACACACATAATATGACCTACATAGTCTTGAAATCGTTGCTAAATCAATGTTTCTATTTCTCCCAGATGAAAAATAACTCTTAAATTATGCAACACCTGAAATACTCAGCTGTCCTTGCGAAAATATGTAGAAACCCTACTTATAATGCAAGTCAATTTGACTGTAAACTTGAAATAAAACTGTAACTTCATTGGTTAGGGATCTAGGAGGCATTCTTCCACCTACAGGGGCTACATCTGAATTTCTTCAGTAATACAAAATGTTTAGAAGATTAGCACAGATTCAAGTAGAAAAAGGTACCTGGGGCAGGATTTTACCTGTGAACTGTATAATAATGCTCCATTGCCTTAGGCAGGACTGCAATGGGTAGAACAGCTAGCTTGCTGTAAGCAGCCATGAGGGCAGTATAAGTTATTCTAGAAGTCTCTTTCAGCTATCAAAGCAGTCTATAATTAGGAGACCATATAAACATCAGTGAATACACTCAAGATACAAAGCAGATTTTTAAAGAAAGATTTTAAAGAACAAGCAAACAAAAACCTCTCATTACCACAACTTTCATGACCTAGACTGCCAAGGTCTCAGTGCTCAAGTAAGCAGATAGCTAAATTTTTTCTAATTGCACAGCTGCCAAGAGTACTTGCCACATGACCATCAAGAAGACTGCGAATCACCAGCCTTCACCAAGCACAGGATGAGCACTGAAAGATGTGTTTCCTGATGCCATGTCCAAAGTACTGTGGTGCTGGATGAAAATAAATCACCCTTCAGCACTAAGAGCTACAAGTTTTCATTTATTCTTTTTTTTCTGTTCAGGACCAAGCTGAACAGTAACTAAGAAGGTGATTGCCTAAACACATTCACCACTTGGCTTTAAGCCCTTGGGGCAGAATGCAATTAGCTGTTAGGTAGTAAAGTACCATCTGACACAGCTGAAGTCAATGCTACAGTGGGAAGAAGAGGAAGATCTATGTGTCTGCTACCTTCCCTCCATTTTGTTGGAGAGCAGGACATACTCGAGCTTTTCATAGTTGTTATAGTCACAATTTAGGAATCGTAACATTTGTCAGCTATAGAATCATAGAATGGTTAGAGTTGGAAGGGACCTATGCATTTAAAGTGTCCTCCTCAAAAGGAGGGTCTATGTATACACATACAAACCTAATGAACTACTCTATACTAAATTTGGAACTACTAGAAAAACTTCACAGTAGGGGTTTAGCTACACTTTTGGCAAACGTCCGTTTGGGTGCCCTATAGTTCTCTGATAATGTAGTTTATTGAAAAAACTTGACCTTCAGAAATGTGTAAGTTTAGTGCTCAAATGGGTGATTTTGGAATAAACAAAGAGCTAGCCTAAGGTATATACACATGTATATATACATATACATGCATATATATACTTGTATATGTGTATATATTCAAATTTTCCAAAATTGGACTGTGGAAGCTTTTCCATTTAAGAAAACTCAGAGACTTCAGCAACTGCCTTATTTCAAAATCCTATCCATGCCCATAGCTGTTAAAGATGAACAAAATTTGCATAGTATTTGCATAAAACTCCAGACAGAATATTTGTAATTCAGATTTGGCTTACAATGTATTCATTTACATTTTATAATAACTTTAGCAGACAAAAAAGCCAAGAATGAAATAGGTTTTTTCCCCAGTTACCAGAAAGTTAAAGAGACACATTCAATGAACTGGTAGTAAGCGCACAACTTCAATTTTGAACATCACCATCAACAATAAGAAATAGCACCAGCCAGATTAAGTACTTATTTTGCCCTAGGCACTTTATGAAACGCAGACCCCCTGAGCACCACCCTCCTCTTAAAAATCATCATCTGAAATTCTAATGAAATCTCAGCTGAATAAGGAGCTGGTCCTCTTTTCTCCCAACATAGTAACTCTATATTCATTCTTTCATGCATGCACCTAAAAACCCATTAAAGTTAATAGGAGTTATATGCACACCTAAGGGAGAATAGTCCCATAAATATTCTTAAAGGGCACATAGAGTGTAAAAGAAAAGTCTTCATAAGTAGGGTTTTTTTAATGATGCAAAAATGTTGCAATTTGGGTGTAAGTTTCAAACTGGAAGAAAGAGCAATAGGAGGAATTTCCCACCTGGCTTTAAATTACAATTGTGGGAAATCAAGCTGCTTCTTTCAAAATTGGAGATAATAGTATGTCAGCAGAGTAGTTATATCTCTCTGCTACTAAGAATAACTTAAGCAAACTTCTTCAAAGACAGTGCTGCATAGGTAAAGATTGATGAGTTTGACTAACCCTTTAGATCCCTACTTTCAATAGGCCCAGAAAACAGGACAGCACATTTAAAATTAAAACTCAAAGTGTTCTGAGCACATTTGCAGTTTTAATTACAATTCATTATAATTACAATTTATTATATTTGTTCCTCTTTTTGCTCTCAGAAGAGGTCAAAAGCCAAGAAGAACAGGCAGATACAGCTGGCTTCCTAGATTTAGTCTTGTTTGTTGAGAATAAATGTAATGTATGTAATAAAAACATAAATCCAGCTCTGGGAAAGAAAGGAATGGTATTGTATTTTTCACAGAATTGTGGAAACCAGTGCCATGGACAATAATTTGTAAATTTAATAACACCTCACAAAATCAATGGCTGTGTGACCTCTATTTCCATGTTGGGGACATACCAATATAAGAGCTTATTAGTACACAGAATTTGGAAACAAAGCCTACTGTACTTATCAGGCTGCCCCAGGACATTATCCAACAGGACACAACAATGACAGCACTCTCTTACCTATTTTGCCTACATGAGCACTTCAAAAATCCAAGCTAGCTCCCGCAAGGGTGGGGAGGAATTACATGGCAGCAGAGAGGGAAAATCTCTGCTACAGGCAATAAATAATAGTACCACTCGTCACAGTCCCATCAACAAGATCAGAAAAGGGCTTGCACACACACAACTTATTGTCCTCTCTAACATAACACTTGTTTTTTCTGCTCACCTTTCCAATCTGTGAAGTAGCCACATTGACATGCACACAGCACCTTCTGACCCCATTCCCAAATTGATTGTACATTAATTCAACAGTTTCTCTGTCCATGCAGTCCCTCATTTTACCCTCAATCTCATCACTCTTCCTCAGTCTATTTTAGGATCTGAGTCCTAGTCTTACTTAAAAAATGGACTCAAATTCTTAGCTTCTCCCCAAAGGCTTTAAACACACAAATACCCTTCTTCTGCTTTGAAATTTACATACAAACTCAGTTTCTCTGTACCATCTCAGCATTCTCCAGTCTTCCAGTCTCACAGTACAGCAACTTATCTCATCATTTCTATCCATTTATGTTTCTCTACCCAGTTCCCAGAAGCTGGAACCTACTCTTTCCTCCTATATTACAGGCTCCTCTTCTAACCTAAAACAATTATTGTCCATATTTCTATACCTGGGCTACATTTTCTGCTTTACTATGATTGGAAAGAGAAAAAAATAAAGAAAAAAAAAACCCAAGAAATCTCCTTCGTCTGTACTTATGTGTTCAGTCACACTGCAACTATGGAAATAAGGAAAGTAACTCTCTAGGAAATGTTCAGATCCAGCATGTTTGGTATAGAGAAAGGAGTCTGTATATGAATTCTAAAGCATTTACCCACCATGTGTACACTACTCTCCACAGAACATGGGCAAACTCATTTTTTCCAATGACATATAATTTCTCCAAACTGGGACAGCTTTTTCTTGAAAAAGTAGAAAAAGGCACATCTTTGTCATAAAACTAACTTGTATCCCAAATGTGAACTTGTATCCCAAATGTGACATCTCTGCTTTAGCCCATAGGTCTGCTAGAATTTTGCAATTAAAGGGCAGTAAAAATGTTGGCAAGCAACGTCTCTGAACAGGTTGAGACATTTTTTCTGAAACTGTCCCAAAATGATCAGCTTAAGTGTATACCCAATGTGGAAAATATCCACATCATTAGGCAAAGTTAGGCAGCAGAAAGTAAGGAGTTATAAAAGAAAATGCTCTGGCAACCTTACTCTTTTGGCAGCACTACCAAACAAGAGCTGAATGTGTGATAATTACCAGGTAGAGTCTTTCTTCACTGCACCTTCTATTTTACACTCTATTTAACTCTTATATTCACTCTCACTGCTTCTTTTGTTTCTAGGTTTGTTTGCTGACAAACACTTTGCAACCTTTAGGCACAGTTATTGCTAACCCAAGATTCCCACATCATCAACTATTTTTAGCACTCTGGGGCAGGAGCACAGTTTAAAAGTATTTGCAAAGGCAGACAGGGTGCAGTGTTGTGCCCAGGTGTTTGCTGTTGGGGGTAAATGCAGAATAACTAACCATTGCTTCTTCACCTTTACTGCAAGGTGCATCAAGGTGCATTGGCATCCACACAGAGTATCCGACACTCTCAGAAAGTGCTGAAACTGTGATTCTGACAAAAATATTTTCCCCAAAGAAATGGCACAGATTTTTGTCATAAGATGGATTCGAGTCTTTCTAAGTCAGTGAGCCATCATTTTGTTTCACAAACTTTGGAGCGGTCCCCTGGTCAAAAAATGCAGTAGCTGAACACAGATGAAACCAAGTGCTATTAATATGAGAAGGAGGAGGATGCAAAGCAGGTCTGGGAAAGGAACAAATTGTTTCTCAGTCCCTACTTTCCCTCCCCAACTTTCTTCCTAATGCCTTTTGGAAGTATCTAGTTCAAATGAGCAATTGAGTCAGAGTAATGATCTGACCTTTTCCAAGTATTATCTTACATGAAACACAATTGCTTTAAGACAAAGCGCATATAATTATTCAAATTGGGGAGGCATTTCTCTGCTAATGGAAAGCAAGCTGCCATTTTCCACACTTAGCAGCACCATTTCAGAGCTGTTCAGCCCTGGAGCTTTCTATAAGCCTCCAGTATCCAAAGCTCTGCCACACCTTCTCCAAATCACTGAGTTCTGATAACTCAGAGGTATTTAACTGAAGCTTAAATCTATTAAATACTAATTGCATTAAAGTAACACTAAGGGTTTGATTAAAGCCTAGAATACCAAGGGTGGAAGAGAGAGGGAGAAAGAGCTAAAAACAGAAGGGAAAAACAGAATAAAAAAGCTCCCAAGATGCGGAAAAAGGAATCTGTAGCATGTCTAAGATCTGATTTTTTTGCTGTCCTATAACTAAGATAATAAAATGAAAAATACAGTATGATGATTGTTTTGACTAAAAGAACTTGCCTGCAGACCAGCAACTTGCGCCAATTTTTAAGACTAAAACATCAGATAATGAAGTGGAAAAACAATTACTTAAATCTTTAACATAGAAAAATCAGCATCTGCTGCTTTCATTTACACTGCTACTTTGTGCAGTGTCTATAAAACACTGCATGTCTTTCATTCATCGACTATTTCCTAATTTTACTTTTTCTTTTCATTGAAAGGAAAGAAAGCAAAGTAACAAAGGGAGATGTAACCAAACTCAAAAATTGTATTTGAAATAAAATCTGATGCAGATGCTATATTTTTTAATAATATCCCTGTGAGGTATTTTAAATGCGACCTTCAAAAGAAAAAGATACTCAGGCTTTGGGAAGGGGGAGGAGGATTTTCACTTTTGATGAAATCTTCTTTCTTTTTTTTTTAAAAATCTTTTGTTTGCCTTATGCTTTGCTTTAGAAATGTAGGTCCTAACTAAACCTAAGAATGTCATGTCGACTGGAGAATTATAGCAATGACATCAGAGGAACAAATAAGCATATGCATGCTTTCACAGAGAATTAATTGGGGTTTCTGCTATTATCCTAAATGCTACTGGCCCTATATTAGTCATGATTGCAGTTTAAGCTCATAGGTCTTTCCCACACTTCCACGTGCAAGAAATTTTGACTAGCACCCACTTACACCAGTAATTAGCTTTGCATATAAAAGAAAGCTTAATAATTGCCACTTAATTACAGCCTTAATAGAGACACTGGATAATTCAGAAACCTGACAAAGAAATCAGAGAATAGTAGATCTGACTTCCCCAATATTTCTATGATGATAAAACTCAGAAGGTTATGCTACAGTAATAGCTCAAAATGTTGTTATAGCTCAAAAAGAACCTAAACGGGACCAAATCTTTAGGAAAATGTTGCAATGGAAACAATAAAAGTCTTCATAGCCAAGCGAGGCACTACCTTAGCTATTGTGTCAAACTAAAAGACTGCTATATATCATTTAGTGTTCCAGAAGCTAAAACGACTCACCTGTCCAACAGACAGATCAGAAAGGCCATAGCCTTTTTGTTTCTATATTCAGTAATTTAAAAAAGCCCAACAGGTTTTGTTTATCTTCCTCTAAAAATGGTCAAGAAGGGAAGTTTACTGATATGCAATTCTACACAGAACACTGAATTCCCCTAACTCACAATTAAGTTTAATAGAAGGTAGGCAGGTCCAAGCTGGTGAGAACTAGGTCAATTATTTATAAGAAAGATATAGTAAAAGATAACATGTTTACCAAAGGGTTTTTTTTCCAAAATTGTTTCACTCAAACTTTTAGGAAGCTTTTTAAAATTTCTTTCCCACATCATTTTTTTCCAAAAACAAGTGTCATCGTTATTTGAAGGAAGCCTGCTTTTCTTTTTTTAAAATCCTTTTGTCCCCAACATGCAGAATAATCAATAGTTGGGGACTGAAAAGGGATACAAAACATAGAGGTTTCATTTTGCCCATTGATATAAAACACAACTTTTTAAAGCAAAAAAGGGAAAACACATTAACACATCCAGTAAAATTTTCACTACTGCAAAAAAGCTATTTTTGAGTAAAAGCATTTGACATTTGTCAGGGTGACAAAAAGTGGAACTCAGCAACGTGAATATATCATTTTCCCAGGAAGGACAAAACTACAGATATTACACATAAAGCTTAGTTGCTCTGTTTTAAAAAATGTTTTCTTATTCAACCTAGCTCAAACCCAGTAAGTTATTCACTGTCTTTTACTCAATTTCTGCTCAGAACTGGGTGAAACCATGGCATCAGAAAGGTTTGAATTAGGACCAGCCAAAGATTGAGAAACGACCTTGTAAAGTGAGTAAATACATAAAAATACACTAGCAGACCCAGAAATTAACAACTTTCTTGTGTGTCTCATATGGTTCTACCCCCCAAAAAACACAATTGTTCACAAGTCTGATAATTTTAAAAATTTTTTAAATTTTTAAAATTTTTAAAATTTTTGATTACTGAACAGCTTGAAAACACCATAGGATGTATAAGATGCTGCATTCTCCAGCTTTATGTGTAAGATCATATGGTTCACTGGAGTAGGCTGAGCCTCGCTGAATTAAAAAAGACTGCTCCTATGTTTCAAGACAAGTGCATTTTTTTCCAGAACAAAGACAACAGTGAGCAGCTCTGACAGTAGAGGACAGTCACAATGTTCAGTAGAGCACAGTGTCGATACTCCCCAGCTGGTGCTGATCATGCTCTACTCCAGAAATATTGCCATCGCATCATACATCACACTGACAGCAAAGTATGCAAAATGGAAAGCATAAGATATCTGGAGAAGGTTGTGTTTCTACCATACTGCAGCCTTCGGCTGTGCAGATTTACCTTTAGAGGTCTCTAGTCTTCCCCCATGGCTCAGGCAATGCCTTCACAGCCAGCATATCCTGCTTCTGCTGAAATCTGTGTGCTTATTCTTGCTTCGCTGACCAAGACTGCCAGCATTGACCCAAAGGCAGGCTCCTTCCACAGCCTTGGTGGCTCCCACTCCACCTCTCTCCTCTCACATCCCACTTTACCCTTTCACCTTGGACTCCTTTGTTCTCAGGCAGCCCTGGGGCAGCACCTTCCCTCTCTTTGCTCCAGACCCCTTGCTGAGGAGAGGATGGGCCATGCACACAACCATGCACAGTTGCCCTGACAACCCCCTTACCTGACCTCCAGAGCTGATGTTGTGGGCCTCTCACTTCATGGCTGAAACAGTGTAGGTCAAAGTGAGCCACAGAAGCACTGGGACTTCTCCTCCAGACTCGGCTCTGCCAGCTCTGAGGGAAAAGCAGGAGAAGATGAGTTTCCAGCACAGACACAGACCCCGAGGCACAGAGACATGCTTCTACCTTGCCTGCAGTTCTGGGCAAACTCCACACTCCCTGCCTGG
>JAOXNG010000001.1:111669357-111689200 GCA_028566535.1 Scolopax minor
ATCAGATCCCCCCTCAGTCTTCTCTTCTCCAGACTAAAAAGACCCAAGTCCCTCAGCCTTTTCTCATAGGAGAGATGCTCCAGGCCCTTAATTATCTTTGTGGCCCTTTGTTGTACCCCTTCCAGCAGTTCCCTGTCCTTCTTGAACTGGGGAGCCCAGGACTATTTTTTGCCCCATCCCTGGAGAGGTTCAAAGCCAGGTTCAGGTCCTGAAGACCTGAGAATAGTCCAGCTGCCATGTGCATTCTAGCACATATCCTGCTGCATGTATTTACAAATTGGAGCCTTCCTCTCCCTATCAGTCAAAAATTTGTGAGGAAAGGTGAGCTTTTTGTATTTTCTTATCTTATTAGAAATGCAAAAATATAGAGAAATTGCAGATTTGAGAACTCAAAGTCATCTAAGAATATCTATATGCTGTCTGAAAATAAATGTTCAGATTCATAAACGTGTTTGCCATGATCAAATAAGCTGCATTGTACAGTTTTAGGGCTCTCCCCTGCAGTACCCTGTAAACCCACAGCACTACAAGTTTTTCCAAGGTAACTTTGAACTTGGTGAAAGAAACTAAGTGTACTTCCATATTGTGTCTCAGCTATCTGTTCACTAACATATTACTCAAAATAACCTACTCATTTCTCCACATCTGTGACTCCCTCAAACACTTCCTCTCCAATTTGAGGCAGAGCTGGATGCAATCAAGAGTTTAGACAAACAAATATTCCCCCAATCCTCCATACATCTAACAGAGGGTTTTAGATTCCTCTTGGTAACTCTTGTACACACAATTTCAGTACTGAGACATTTAGTGATTTAGGTCTTGTTCTGTTTCTCTTTGTATTAAATTTCCCATTGCAAAAAGAGGTGTTCGGAACATGTTTGTTAATGCAAGTGGGATTCTCAAAAACATACCAAAGAGGAGTCAGGGGAAAAAAATGAGAAAGAAATTATTTTTATTTTCTGTCTCATAAGAAAATTACTATTTACCTTGCTAACTAGGCCAGTCATTTGGGTATACCAGATTTATTATTTTTCTAGTACCTTTTATATCTTCTTACCTTCTCGACCTTCTTTATATTCCTCACAGATATAGATGAAGTATCCCCACCTAACTGCATCAGCAGCATTTGTTTCTTAACTTCAGTCAGACTTCTATGTTACATATCAAACAGAAAACACTAAAAACCTTTAATATGTCATGTGGCCATGGAAAATGAGCAGACAGACATTGTTTATTGCTAAACCCATCCTTTTGACTAAAAACCTTGAGACTCTAACTATAAATGTAAGATATTTTTCTTCATTATACTGTGTCTAAAAGGAATATGTACTGAAATACAAAATTATTTCAGCAAAAAGAACTGCTTTTATTAAATTCTCACTCAGAAAAAAAGCTGATTAAACTTTTTTGAATTCCTTAATAGCTTGTGTTCCAGATGTTATTTTTTCCTACACTTTTGCTAGCAAGTTTTAATAGCTAGATAATGCATCACGATTTCTTTTCACTGCAGTCTTTAAATTAAGCTAAATTGGAAATGGGTTTAATTTTCTTTTTAAACTAGTTTGTTCTGCAGTCCAAAGCACTGATTTAAGATCTGCAGTTGAAATCTGTTCAGCATTGTATGCCAAAGACAAGTTTCTTTTCCCCTAACCACTATATATTTTGTTCTTCATGGACTCATTACTAATTTAGAAAGGTGCAACAACTAAATGCAAATTATAAATTTTTAAAAAAATTACTATGAGTTTTTCTTCAGATGGATATCTTCTTAAAGTTCCTGCTTTTCAGGAAAATGAAAAATTAAAAAAACTTTTTTTGGATTATAATGTTTATTCCCAGCATTAGGATACAAAGTGGGGGAGTAACTACATCCGAAATGCTTTTTGTTTTGTTTTTTTTTTAAAAAGACAGATTATTTGTATATATTTTTATATACATATAGTATTTCCATATATATATGTATGATTATGACTTTGAGATTTGGGTGAGTTTTTTTCCTTTTTTCTCCCCTTTTAAGGTTTTAGATTAACAATAGTGAAGCTGATCAGAACTTAACTGTGTTCCATCTATATATGTAGATAAACTGTTATTTCTTCTGTAAAGATCTTCAGTGTTTTCTCTGCCATTTTCCAAGTGTTTCAAAATGCTTCAAAACCATTTAGTACAAACAAAAGAACAAAAAACCCCAGCATAATTCCATTAATGTAGAGATGTGAATGAAGAAAAGCACAGACTGGATTTGCTCTATGTTCAAGGTTTAGCCAAGGAATTCTCTTAGCCTCAGTGGGTGGTATTGCCTAAATGCCTGTGCCTACAACACAGAATTTTCAAACACCTTCTGTAAATCTAAACCATCATCAAATCCACATATTCTGAATCATTAGTCTGAGCAGCACCAAATAAGTTTTTGGAATTTATACTACTCCAGAGTGATTTATTGGAAAAAATAGCAGCACTTGATGATGTTAGGAACCCTATAAAAATGCAGGGTGAATCAACTATTGCTAATCTCCACTCTCTGGAGAAGGAGGTAGTTAAAAAAAAAAAAAAAAGCAAATCTCACAAACCACAACTACCACCACCAAAACCCGAAAAGATACATGATACAGAGATGATAAGAATGCAAAGTGTGGAAAAACAGCTACCATACTCATTTTGTTGCCATAGTAACGGTCGATTTCAACCAAATAGTACATGAATCAGAGAGCTAATATTTTTGAGGGGTACAGAACTGAAAGCTGAGCAAAGATGTGTACCTAAAAATAACATGGGCAGGAGCTGTAATGCCTCAATTCAAGCAGGGGGAAGACCACAAAGTTCAGAAAATCATCAAGTAAGTGTTCTACAGAAGCACGGCAACTTTTCTAAGTGTGTCTTCATATTAATGATGGACTCAGTGCAGTCAAGGTATAAATAAAATAACCCATTAAAATCATAGATTTTTCTTGATCAAGGATTTTTCTGGTTATCAAAAAAGTAAAATTAAAGAAAACAGCTAGCATAGAGAAACAGGCTGAGTCATGCAAACAGTACATAGTGCAGATGTACAAAATGGATACCTAGAAACTTCAAGAACTTGACATTTTATCTTTCAAAGCTATTATTTTTTCCTTGATTTAAGGTTGCTCTTCTGATTTACACCAGCTGAAAATCTGACCTTCATTCTTAATAGTGTTGGGTTTAACTTCACATACTGGAAACATTTCAGCAAATTACAACTACATGGGTAGAGTAAGGGAAGTGATCAAATGGTGAAGAACATAGGAGTTTCCGCATCTCACACCTCAATATCTGATTACTTTTGAGAGTTTTTAATGACTGAATTACATTGTATCTGATAAAAGAGAGAAGTTTACCCAAACTCTTCCCAATTTTAGCTTAAAAATGGAAATGGAGCAGTTTACTTGTACACACACAACCCCCCACACATTAGTGGGAAATAACAAGTCAGTTATTTCCCACTAGCAGCTACTGATTTAAAGGAGTAAACCTTGGATCTGACCAAGCCGTTAGGCAGCCTTAAGGTCATAAAATAACATTAACGACTAGAGGTAAACTTCCTGTAGCACTGGAGTTGATCCAATTTCTGTCAACAAAACATGTGTGTATTATATGAACCACATATTTAAGTACTTGTTCCAAGTGGCAGAGTAGGTAAGATACAGTGAAATCGAATAAAGGCAATCAAATATGTTAAGTAAAATGAATCCTCTACTTTCACAGCCTTCGCCTCTAACAAAATCTAATATGATTTAAATATTTACTATGATGAAAATAACCTCAAATAATGCAAAGGAATGTATATTCAGTGCTCAAGTAAAGTTAAGCTGGAGATACAGAGACACAAAACTAGAAAACTGTAAGGTTACAATTTTCACAGAAATGTCCTACTTCTGACTTTTTAAATATGTGCATTAAGATGGATAGGATTTCTATTATATAGTTGAAAAATAATAAGTGCTAATGCTAGATTGTTTGACCTTTAGTCTAACATGTCCCAGATTCTATAAAGTTTTTCACTTAACGGTAAGATGTGCTATTAGAAGAACAAAAGAATTCGGGGTTTATTACTGTCAAAGAAGAAGATCTCCTGATTTCTCTACCACATATATTTATCAAACTGTACTGGGCAAACATATCCAAAATGAAACTAAAGAAACTATTGTAGTACACACATAGAAAGCAAATGGTGCAAACACAAAAACTTGGAGTGTTTGGATTTGGTTATTTTTATTATAACTCGCTATGAAAATCTTCCATTTTGAATTGTTCTTAGACTTACTTGGTGTGTTCCAGTGACAGAAAAAACAGAACTCTAGAGATCTTGAGATTTCCATTGTGGCAATTTTTTTTTTGCATGTATACAACTGCAAAATACACTTTTGCCTTCTCAAAAATGTAATGAAAGTTTGCAGTTACTGTATCCAGAGGTCTTTTTTCAGTTAAGATGTATCATCCCTTACTCACAAATCTCAAATGGGCATGCAAAATAAATAATACAGTTATGACTGAATAAAATGAAAGTTGGGTTTATTTTTGGCTGATCTGTGGTTGCTTCTTCGGTATTAACAGCATATTAACTCACAATGGAAAAGGCAGACAGCATTATAAAAATATACATTTTAAAATTCATTCTTATCTTTTTACCTGTTTTTCTTGGTACTGAGAGAGTAAATGATCATAAATATGATGAGATAAAACTCTAGTTATGAGAATAAGGAGTTTTGAGTAGCCTCTAGCAAATGGAATTTGAATTACACAATTTAAATAGAATATTTCGAATTTTAGGTGTTATATAAAGTATGAGATATTTATAATGCATTAAAAAATACTGCTTTCCGTCTCAGTGTGTTTTATATTCTGCACGAGAGCCAATTACAGTTAAGTTCAGACTACAACCCCATTACCCATAGCATTCATGCACCCATAGCAAAGCAAAAATTTTGGAGTGTTTTTGACCAGTCATACAGAGGGTGGAGACAGGCTACATCGGAATGGAGAAGATATATAGCTGCTTTGTTGGCTGCATATACTTAGAGTAGCAACCTATTGCTAAACCTCATGAAATAGCATAAAAACAGTGTAAAAATTTATCCATGACTTTGGTAGACACATAGGTAAATTTTTTTGGTCTGAGGCTTGTGTCTTTTTGTGATCCAGAACACCATCCTGCAGAAGCTGGGGTCAGCCCTTCAACTATGCTTTGCTTTCAGTTCTGTGTCCAGACACTGTAAATTTGTTGTGGAGTGAGGCTATGTTGCAGGTGACATAAATCATCAACAACCAACAGCCAAAAGTCCAGTGGAATTGTTAAATGCCACAGAATGTATTAGGCGGCTGCATTTCAGAACTGGATGTGGTAGCACAAGCATCGCTGGTCAGAATCAAGTGTCCACACACTATCACCCCTCCCATCTAAATCTAGGTGCTGGTAGAGGCTTCATGCACTAGAGGACTGCAGAATCCAGATAGTTCTTATTTGAGATTGCAGCAGTAAGCGTATTCTGGGAATCAATTGTTACAAAGTATTACTCACACCACCCTCTTCAAAACAAAAAGTGATTGTTCCCAAAAACTACGAATGATATCAAATAGAGAAGAGCCCAGTACAAAGAGGACCCATCATTATTATCTCCCTTCTTGCAGAGCCACACATAATATTTAAGATAGAAATTAGGATATTTAAGATTAATAGAATATTTAGGATAGAAAGATTGAATTGTAGTTCTGCATATTTTCAGTAAGGATTCTCGTTGCTGTAGTAGCTAGCAGACTCATCATACTTCTATTTAAAAAATTAATATTTTGTTATTTGAATTGAAAAGTTTGAAGCTGCAAGAAAGAAACTGAATGTAAGATATTTTGTGTGTTACCTCTGAGAAATTTGAGACACAAAGGAGAATTACAGCCATCCAATCCTTTCTAAAAATGAAAGATTAGTATGAAATATGCCCATAGGAAATCTTTAAAATATTCGGTCTGCCATCTCAAAAGACATCATTTATGTGATCTTTGAAAAGCCATAGTCTTTAATGTGAGTTTAACATTTGCAAATGCAGATGAATTTGTACACACCTTCAGCATAATTATTTGCTCCATTAGGTCCTAAGTGTGTGGAATTCTGAATTCTAATTGGATGGCATTGATTACCGTATGTCAGGAATACATCCTATTCTAGAGGGTTTACTCGAATCATTTAGTGTACTCCCAAACCTAATTCTCAGGCTAGAAATCAAATTATTGATATTACTGAGTCACCCAGTATTTCATTAGCTGAGGCTCACTTTGGAGTTATCTATATAATTGTCAATAAAGGTGAGCAAATATGTAACTCTGTGGCTGCAGCTGAGACAAGGGAAGACAAATGAGAAGGGCACAGGAACAAAGAGAATAGGACTACTGCAGGTCTGCTAATGGTGATTAAAATGTGCCTGTGTATAATCAAGATCAGGGACCAAAATGACCCCAGGAGAAAAACATTTAAGGGAACTTAAAAGGGGGTAAGAGACTGAAAGTTAGCAGCTTCTAAGAATTATAAATTAAGGAAATGAGAGTTGCAAAATATAGCAGGGAAATGGAGGGAGGCACTGATCCCTAAGCATGGCGAATGAGATCAAAAAATCAATCTTGTGAATTGGGCAATCCCTACTTAGCATTTATGTTAAGATAACATCCAAACCTGCAACTATAGAATTTAGGACTGCTAATGTATTACTTAAACACCCTTGGCATTAGAAAGTTGTTCACAACGTCTAATTTGAGCTCAGTATTTGTCATGTTGTCATTGGCAAAACAATTTCAACTCATGCAATTTTACTCAGGTATTTTATTGCCATTTAATACAAACTTAACTACTGATTTGGATATTGAGAAAAAAAGAAACAATAAAAAGAAGACAAATAATTAAAACCGCCTCTTAGGGAAATATCTGCCCCCTTCCCGACTTAGCTTCAGTCCAACTCTTCTTCATCCCCCTTCCTAGACTCAATTTACTCACATTACACTCAGTTACACTCCCAGTCCCTTTGCTGAAGTGTTTGCATAACGGCTTCATTCTGCCACCTCTGGCTTCTTACTCTTTTTCCTCTACTGTTCTGTTTCTTACTGCTCCTGTGTTCAGGCAGGGTCCTCTGGGGGCCACAGCTCTTCAGGGATGTCTCTGCCCCAGTGCAGGTTGCTCGTGGGCTGCAGCCTTCTGAGGGGTATCCATGCTCTGGTGTGGGTCCTCTAAGGACCGCACTCCCTCAGGTATGTCCCTACTCCTCTGCGGGTTGCCCAAGGTCCATAATCGCTTAGTAGTGTCCCTTTCCTGGGAAGGGGCTCCAGCCCATCAGAGGTATCTCCTCTGGCACTGAGCACCTGCTTCTCAGAATGCATCTAGAGCCATATTCCCCACAGGGTCCTATTCCATGTCTGCTCCATTTCTCCTCCTTTGCTTCTACCCCACATTTCTCTGAACACATCTCTTCACAAATCTCCTTATGTCTCCTTCCCTTATGGTTGCCCCTGTTCTTGAACGCTACTTGAACAGCTAGTGCTCACCTGCCTGGCTGCAGTATCATTGCCCTCCTCCCTCATTACAACTTCTCAGAACCCTGCTTAATTAGTCCAATTCACCCTTTAACATATTTGCCTAAGACTTTCCCAACAGAGACTCCCCTGTGCCTGGAAAGGCAGTGAAAGGCATGTTTCTCATGACTTCCACATATTTATGAACTTAGTTTAATGTTGCTTTTTTACCACATGCTTGATATTGAGCCATTTATTGTAATCTCAAAACTTTCTTCCACCGAGCTGTGTTCAGCTAATCCCTATCTTGATTCTGCAAAATGTTTAGCTAAGAGAGCATATTGACTGATGTCAGGTTACATTTCATTTATCTCTGACCATTTCTCCAAGTTGTCAAGATCATTCTGAAATCTCACTTTACAGTAATTGCAACCAATCCTATTGTAGTCGCAGGCAGTCCCACTCACATGCGCTCCCTTGACACTCAGATCTTTACTAGAAATACTGACTAGAGTTGTCCATACCTTAAATTCTCTACTACACTGGTTCTGGAAACCACCACTTCATGTAATTTCTTTTTGTTTCTCCCCCACTAAAAACCCAAGCATGCTTTTTTTTTTTTTTTGCATAATTCTTTTCTTTCTGCTTTGACTCATGCAGTAAAACACCCTTCTGATCACATATACAATAGCAAGCAATTGTGGAATATATTTTAAAATGGTTGGTTCCAATTAGCAGTAAGGCATTGTCAGAGAAGTGCTACAGTCCAAGATGAGAATAATAGAGTTAGAGGGATCTCCTAGTAGTTCCAATCTGCCATAATAATTTCTATATCTCATGCTCCATGGGGAGAGGATGTTTATAATATAACTGCTAAGCTGCTACACAGGGGGGAAAAATAGGCACCACTTAAACTCCTGGTTTTTTTTTCCTCAGACCAAGAAAAAAATTATGTATTAGAAGTATATTGAATCTGAAATACAAAGGGAACCCCTGAATAGTTGGACTTCTGCTTTACAGGCTTGTAGCCACAGGGAGAACATCAGTTGACATAAGGGAATATGACAATGCCATAAAACATGTGAACCAGGAGTGAAAGATCTTTGAATCTTTACACCAGTGGCACTCTAGTTACTACCATATGTCATATACAGAATGCATTTCCTCAGGGTGAAGGATTTTGTGTGTTCCAATGAAACACTACATAATTTTTCTCAAAATAATGATGAGGTTTGGAGTCAAACTTTAGCATAGTAGTACTGGATATTGATATTATTCAACATGGCAAATGTTGAGAGAGGATGCAGAAATTAAAACTGCCAAGTGCAGTGTGGTTGGATGTAAACTGATACCACCAACATCTTTCTCTTTCACGCTTAGAAAGCATCAACAACCTCAGTAATACAATTTCCTTTACAAGCCTAATCACAGGATAGCAACATAGCATTCAAATGCCAAACCTGTTTCTGATTTGCCATGACCAAAAGCTCAGCCTGTATGTATGATATTTTCCTGTTCCAAATCTATAATTTCTTTAAGCTCTATTTGACAAATACCATGTATATGAACTTCCCTGTCCATATTCATTCTTTAAAACAGCTTCTGACCAAAGTTCTTTACAAAAGCAATGGCATTGAATTTTTAGATTATGTAATTCCTCCTCAACCTCCCTGTGACAAAAAAACAGTTACAAAATTTTCCAGAGGTAGCTGTTTGAAAGTGCTGAATAAAAAGCTTCTCTCAGTTCCAGTACTACTACTACCCAAAAAAATGTTCTTTTATGGCAAAAAAGGTGTATGAAGAGGTTTCATCTTCACTGGTGTATTTAACAAAACAGTTGCTAAGGCAGACTTACACAGGAAAGAGAATGCACCTAAATGAAAATAGCCTATAAAAATAAATAAATAAACAATTTTTTTTAATTACTTTTAAAAGTATGTCTATTATGCAAAATGGAAATGTATTTCATAACCTTAAAGTCAATGGGAAGAAACTGATTGTCTTCTGCCATATCTGTTCTTATGTGACTCTTTAAAGACACATGATCCATTTTAAACACTCTGTGGAAATTTCTGTATAGCCTTAAAACCTAATTAAATCTGCAGATGCAGGTGACCATGTTTGTTGGGTAATCTAGAATGCATGTGACACTTTATCACAGGAAGTTTCTGAAATGCCATTAATGGTGGGTTGACCTCAGCCAGATGCCAGATGCCCACCCAGCTGCTTTCTCTCTCCCTTTCCTTAGCAGGAGAGGAGGGTAAAATAAGGTTAAAAAGGTCATGAGAAGAGGTAAAGACACCAGATATGTCTTATCAGTTGCCATCATGGGTAAAACAGACGTGAGCTGGGAGAAATTAATTTAATGTATTGGCACTTAAAAAACAGAGTTGGATGGTGAGAAACAAAAACTAAAGCACCTTCTCCCCCAAACTTCTTCCGAGGCTCAGCTTCACTCCTCTGTCATCCCCAACTCCTCTGCCTCCCCACATCAAGTGGCACAGGGGAATTTGGGGAGTGCATCATGGTTCATCAGAAAATCCACTGTCTAAAATCCAAGTCAGGAAAAGCAAGAAAATTAGTAACAGCATGCACACACATGTACACTCATTCGCTCATTTCAGGTCCCAAACCACAGATATATTTCTAGTCATTCCTGTCAGGATGTCATTCCTGCTTCCATTCTAGCATGTTTAAAATGGCTTTTTGAAAATCATTAATGAGAAAAAAATACTCAACCAGTATAAGTAAGAAGCTCTATTTCAGCCTTGTGAACTTCTTCCTTCACTTGTTGATTTTTGCAGTTACTTTGCATTTTAAGGTAGTTCTCTACAGGTTGTACACAATGTATATCCTTTTCTCAAAGAAATAGCTTTCATTTTTAAAGTTTTCATCATGTCTTATTAAATAAGACCTTATTGGACACTAATTACATGGGACTTCTAGGCAGAACAAAGATAAAAACAGCTTATTATCATGTTGTGAGCAGCATTTCATTTCCAACTGTCAGACCTTCATTCATGTCTGCTAATGAAATAAAATTAATCTTATAATTTCAATTGCTTAAGTCATTAAAGTTAGTATGATTTCTTAGATGTTGTCCATTTAAGGAAAAAAATCTTTTTTCTCCCTGTGCAAGCTAGCAAGTGAGAGAGACAGACTTGATTTTTCCCTGCACTAAAAAGCTGTGTCTTTTCTATTTTCTTTCAACCCACTGACAGCTGAAGTGAAAAGAGAAATAGCTGACTGACAGCTGCCTGGCAGGATATGTGCAGTCCTAATTGCACCTCCTCCATAGGGCTTTGCTCATGCTTACACTCCTGTCTCAGACCATGATTTTTCTTATATATATAATCAATACAATCTTTTTCAAGTTTTCAAATCTTTATAGCAAGCCATATAAACCTTGAGAGAGAGAAAAAGGGAAGCTCTGGTTTCTGCTAACAGCCAAGCAATGAAAAGCAACTGAACAATATTTCTGCAAATATTTGCCCTTTCTTCTCTATGTATGATTCATTTTTATGATCTGTTCTTTTTTCTCCTACATTACATTTTGTTTATTACCTCAGTCAACCCACAAAATAACAAGGCTACTTTCAGCGCAGATTGCAGATTTTAACTCCAGGCTGAGTTATAGGCCACTGGGAAGTGATAGCAGCCACATCAGAAAAGTATTTCTTGCTCCTACTTCTGCAGAGTCAAGGGAAAAGACAATTGCTTCCCAGTCCCAATTCACTTATTCTGCATGCTGGAGTGGAAGAAGGAAGTGCTGTGTCCTCTACCCCACAAAACAAAAGATGTGAAAATAAACCTCAAGGAAATTCCCAGGGGATGGAGGAAACAAGTGCTGGCATTATTAAAAATGAAGAAAAAATAATAAATTCCATCAAATAAGATGGTCTGAGGCAAACTGTGAGGAAGAAGTCCCATTGCAGGCTGAAATGCCACTCCACCATGTATCATGCTTGCCTTATTTCAAATAGAATAGATCACCTGAAACTCCAAGAGATTCAGGCAATTAATTGAAGCTGAACTTCAGCAAATATTGTGTCCAAATAAAATTACTTGGGGTTTTTGCTGGGTTATAGAAGTTTTACACAGTTTTAGCTGGGATATTCTCCTAGCTTCAAAGCAATATGCAAACACCATTTGACAATGCATCAACCTTTATAAACTATTATCATATCTACTAACAAAGCAAAAAGCTTTTTGGGAAGAATTGCTTTGTCCATGTTGGCTAACATTCATTTTCTTCCCCATCGTGAGCCTTTGATTTGAATTCACCCCTAACCTCACAGGTATTCCTCACTTTGATCCAAACACAAAAGTGTCGTGTTCAAAGGCTTTCTGTAGATTCTAATTGACTACAATATATATTGCTTGTGAGAAGCAAAGTCAAAGCTTAGTGAGGTTTAAAGGTTTACAATTTATCACTAAAACTGTTATATTTAGAGATAATCTGTTGTTAATATAGTGAACAGTAAACCATTTCATCTAAAAGACATGAAACTATTTTGGATAATTAGTCCTTCACTTTTTACTTGAAATCATAAATTCAGAAGTATCTCTATTCTTCCTCCCTTATGAAAAAAGACAGACTCACACAGGATCTTTTCAAAAATGTGATTATTTTTTCATTATTTTCCCCACCCCAGACTTGAATACCGTACTGATCACAACTTCTTTCAAGCAAATTATTGTTTCCTTTTACTTTCTTGTTTATCTGTATAAATCTATCTGTTATTGTCAATTAGGAAGCATCTAGCTATGATCTAAATAGCTTTTTATAGAGTTCCTCAAGGTAAGTACCAGTTTTTTAGGCAATTATTATCTTTACAGACTAAACCACTGCTGAAAAGGATTTAAATCCATGACTAAAATTGCAACATGCCATAACAAAATCCTAATAATTTAGGAACTTAATCTATTTTAATGTCTTTTTCTTTTTCCAACCACAAGTTTGATTCTTTCTAGTTTATTTATATGGAACCACAGAGATTTCAAAATTTGCATTCCAGGATTTGCTTTAATATGCAAATTTTGATTCCAGATATTATTTATTAATTGAAAAACTTGACATGATTTCTGTTAAAAATGCATGGGTTTATTGTGGAAAATAGGAAGAAAAATAATAATTTAAATCAGGAGGACAAAAGTCATCAACACGTGAAGGGATTTCCTTGGAAAATCCCTTTCTGATTTGTTGGCCACCTCATAAAAGGCTCATATTTATTTCAATGAAGGTAAAACAGAGTTAAATAGACAGGCACAGACACAGGTACCATTTCACTGCTACCACCATACCCACCAAAAATTGAGATTTTTTTCCATAAAACACTGTAACTGCTACTAGGAACAATTTTTTTTTTTTTTTGCCAGTAAACAAAAATTCCTCTCATAGCATACTTTTGTACTGTAAATCATTATATCCATTCTAAAATTTGTCAGAAAGGTTAATGAGTTTCAGTCCTTTATGAACGTTTTGTAAACAAGCTAAAGAAAGATGGTCTTAAGGTAAGTACCAGGCACTGCTGAGATCATCTTTTCAGGATCTCTTCTCATGCTGGCTGGTACACCACAGCTAAATGTCATGCTGGGATTATGAATAGCAGCATGGCTTGCCAGTTCTCATATGACTAGAAAGCTTAATATAATCAATAACCAGTTGAGTTACCCTGCTTAAGAGTGCAGTGGAAATACGATGACCAGTTTGCTGCAGCACACTTCAAAGAACACCATGGGCCAAATGAGGCAAATCTGGATGAGAACAGCAAATGGAGCCAGAGACCTAAAAGACATGAATCGCATTTTGGGAATAACTCAAAATGCTTGGTTTATATATGAGAAGATTTAGGAGACATAATAATATGCACAAAAAGCTGCTGCCAAAGGCAAACAAGAACATTGTACAAACATATAAACTAATGAACTTTGATCTGGGGAAAGACAATTTGGCTTACACAAAGAATTTAGCAACACCAATACACTGAAATAAACAGCCTGGAAGACTGCAGACTTATTCCTCACTAAAGAATTTTAAGAAAGGGCTAGATAAAAATCTGCCAGAGATTACACAGCTATAGTTGCTACTGGCCTCAGCAGGAAGACGGACTAGACAGCTTCCCTTCTAGCCTGGCAGGTCCTCGAGGCCAACAGTCAGCAGGAAAAAGGAGGTTTCCAATTAACTCTCAGAAATCACACTGCTCTTATTTTTCAGGCCTGGAACCTCATGTGATTGAAAGGAGGAGCCACTGATTTTGACAGGCTCTTGCGTTGCTTCAGTACTTTTCATGGCACTTTCTAGCTCATCAGCCTGACTTGCCTTTCCTGGGTTTGACAGCAACAAGTCTCAAGTGAAGGAGAGGGAAGTACTAGAAAAGTTATTATCCTATTTACAAATATTACCAGACCAGTACAAGATGATATATGACCAACTATCCATGCTCATTTAATTCTAATGAACAGATAGGGTGAAATCATTAGCAGCCATGACTTTTTTTCTCTAAACTGGAGAGAAGGATGCATAATTTTTCATAGCCTGAGTACTTCAGAAAACATCAATAAAGACACAAAATTTCTAAGAGTGCAGAATTAGGCCAATCACATAGAGTCTATTACACAGTCCAGCAGGCATCTTAGCTTGAAAATATTTCTTAGCAAACAGTTTGCAGTTTTAAATCTTTACATTAGAAAAATTGATTGCTTATGATTTTATTAGATTGAAAAATCTTTAAAGCTGCAGGAATCCAAACACATCTTACATTGAAACAGCAGATAGATGCCAGCACTGTTGATGCACAACAGACTGCTCGAAGAAGGGCAAGAATATTTCAAATGTGAGAATATAGTTGTTTTATGCAATGGCAAAACGTAGAGCACAAAGAAATCAAATATAACCACCTTTTCAGATATTAGATTAAGTCTACAAGATTAGCTCACTTCTGAACACAAGATAAAAGCAGGAGCAAACCTAACATGATAATTTTTCACCTGTGACAAATCCATGAGTCTTTCCTCATGCTGCCAATAATTGTAGTCCCAATACACTGCGTTCGGTAAGACCTTTGCCAGCTCCTCCTATGGGAACAGAATCAAGGCCAATTAGAGTAATATATACTCCTGCTAGGCTTGTCATGGCATTGCACACACACACTTATATTTATATATATATAAATTTATGTACTCAGTAACATATGCTGCGAGAGACACTGTTCCTCTCAGATTCCTTTGCTGAGACTTTCACTGCTTCAGTTTACATCCCCACTGTAATGGGCACCTAATTAGCCCCTTAGTTGCCTAGCTGCCATGGGCAACACAAGATCATGCTGGTTTATGTTTCCATAACTCCGCCAAAAACTGCCTTTGACAATTCCCAATGCATACAAAGAAAATAACAAGGAAAAAGATAGTTCTACTCACGGAGACTCACAAAAAAAAAAAAAAAGAAAAAAAAAAGAAGCTGGTAAAATTAATCTTTTTTGAGAAATGATGAGCCCTAGAAATTTAGAAGCATTCCATAGCTAACAATATGGGAGAATTTGATGCATTATAATTTTACAATTTCTTTTCTATCTTTTCTTATAAGTTTACCCCGAAAAATGCACTCAGGTATAAAATATGGCACAAGAAGTATAACAAGTAGGTATGTATTTAATGAAATAGTTTTTCATCCCATAAGGCAGTGCACATAAATATCTTTAAACATGTGGTTATTGTCACTCCATATAAGAATGGAATGAAAATTACTTTAGCTGTTTGATTTATTAACTTTGATATGTTAAATGATATATTTTAAGTGTGTCTGAACAGTCTGAATTTCTAAAATTTAGCCTAAGGATAGTTATAAAATTCTTTAAATGTTTCACTTGTTTGATTTGTTTCAAAGTACATTATTAAAAGGCACTGTTAAACATAAATCTGCCTTGACATAGGTATTGTTGGAATTATACAGTGTTCAGCAGACTCTCATGTTTGACTAAGTTGGGTTACTATTTTAATTAGAGATAGTCAAAGCATAAAAATGGGTTTCAATAACAGAAGTCAACAAAAGAAATTTAAATTCATTTTATCCTTCTTAGATAATTCTCATTTGTTACCCAATTAACACTGCATTTTAACTGGTGTCAAATAGGGCAAGACAAAAAAGCCAGAAATCTAGGTATTCTAAGGTATATTTGTAAGAAGTATGTGTTGAATCATGAGGATTGACGCGTTTCTCTATGTCAGTATCTCACAGTGAAGATACTGAGATTTTGAGATCCTGTGATAAAAAAGTGTGACTATCTACAAGGTATTCTATTAATTATATTTGAAACATTAGCGTTTATTATAGTACCTTTGAGCCAAAATTATTCTGCATTATATGTATAAATGTAACTTTACTGGTTTAAACTTACATGAAACAGCTGATCTAGTTTCAAAATATAGAGCTCAGAAATAAGACACAGAAGACAAGCAAACATTTAAGACAAATTATTAAATGCAGGAAAAATAAAATTCCATACGTTAGATACAGTTTTAAGATTTTGTCAACTCAGATGAAGTAGGTACACCAGTGCCCTTCAGTTCATCCTGAATGTCTCATGACTGAGTTTTTTGGCTATCTTTGCTGTCTTTTGATTAATAAAATAGGATATATCACTTGCATTAAGTGCAATGAGCTTAAAATGTAATGCTATAACACAAAACTCAGGAACATTGGGTAAAAGCCTCATATCAACTGTAGTTTTATAACACTACTTTATTATACAATATATTCCAGGTACAGTAGCTATAAAGAGCTACTAAAATCTCTACCCATTCCCATTAATTATCATGTATCATCATGCAAGGCAAAGATAATTGGCTGTAAAGTGATCTGCAAGGAGATCTGCAAGGAGACAAACTGCCCTTCTGAAAAGGGATCAAACAGCTGTGGATGTATGCTGGGCAGCAATTTCCTCCTCAGCTAGGAAAAGAAGAGGCAGCATGTGGGATCCCCAGTTCCTGGAAGGAGCCAGGATAGTAGACTTCCAACCAAGACTAGTAGGAAGACAGGAAGGCAATTAATGGTGTATGTTAGAGGTAAATGCAAACAAAGATACTCCACATGAAATACTATCACCTGTGTGGCAGTTTTTTCATACAGAGGTAATAAAAGTTACCAAGGCTTGCTTTTTTTTAAGGCTCATTTTAAAGTAAAAAGTATAACACCAACATTTGTGTTCCATTTTGCTACTACTAGAATTTATGACAATAGCTAACAACAAAAGTCTGAATTTGTTGCTATGTTGCCTTTAGCATAATACAAAAGCTCTGATTCCTTGAAATAGGTGTTTTAGACTTGAGCTCTGATGTTTTGTCTCTTCAGGGAAAATACTTATTGCAATGATTTTGAAGCTGGAGTAGTACATGTGCTGGGTTTGGATTTCCTTGCCATACTTTTCTTATTCTCTTACATCTCAAAGGATCAGACCCAGAGCTATTACCTTTCCAATTCACCTAAAACAAGGATGAAAGAAGGAAAGCTTCCTGTGTTAGAATTGCCAGATAACTGAGCATAGGCTGGATTCAATAAGTTAATTTCATTTCTTCTAATCATATCAGTGCTTATAAATACTTAAAGGGTGGGTGTAAAAAGGATAGGGGCAGTCTTTTTGCAGTGGTGCCCAGTGATAGGACAAGAGGTAATGGGCACAAATTTGCACATAGGAAGTTTTATCTAAACATGAGGAGGAATTTCTTTACTTTGAGGGTGGTAGAGCACTGGAAGAGGCTGCCCAGAGAGGTGGTGGAGTCTCCATCTCTGGAGACATTCAAAACCCACCTGGACATGTTCCTTTGCAACCTGCTCTAGGTGGACTTGCTCTGGCAGTGGGGTTGGACTAGATGATCTCCAGAGGCCCCTTCCAACTCCATATCATTCTGTGATTCTGTAATATGTGAAAGCCAATCCTTTGCAAAAGCAGTTATGTTATAAAGATATATATATAGTGAGTAATTCTCATTTCTAAATTTCTGATTTCATGACTCCAAGCCATTTTAATAGTAAAATATTTTAAGAGGTCCTTCCTAGAAGGACTCTACAAAAAGACTGGGCATTTTTTTTCCCAGTTGAAAGTCAGACCTTTTAGTCATCAGACTACTACAAACATGATGAAATCCTAAATTGTCTTGTGATTAAGTAATTCTCATACAACTGATATTTAAATATTTAGTGACAGGATCTTTGCCCACAGACAGGAGCCCCCACAGGGAATACACGATACAGACAAGGAACGAAATCCAGCTTGCTGGGACTCAGTGTGAGTATCATAGATATTAGTACTTGCCCTGGTGAAATGCCCAGCTCCTTAACTTGCAAGAGATGCTTAGACTCGTTTCAATTAATAGACTCACGAGCCCCCTTTTTTTTACCAAGGCAAGCATTACAGTCTAAATGAAAAGCAACAAACAAACAAACAAAAAAATCCTGCATAAACAGTGTTAGTTTTGAGTGACTTCATTCTTCTAACAGATATTTAAATGATACAGCTTCGCTGATTTATAACATTTACTTTGGTTTGACATAGAGAGATTGTACTCAGATCGATTCTTTCAACAGACCAATTATAATGAAATGTACTTCTTGGTCCATAGCCAACATACTCTATAATACATTTATTCTTTACTTCCACATAATTTGCTTCCCTGGACAGCCTTGCTCATCTGTAGCTGTTTTGCTTTGAAACAGAATGGAATTTCGGTTTGTTCTTAAAATATACTGCTGTATTTTCAATGGGCTCACAGTTGCTTCAGCAGCATTTCACTTCTAAGCATCACATTGCACTCAGTGGGCAGTCAGAGACAGATCTGTATTATGCCAGTTGTGACATACATAAAGTAGTAAAATTATTTAATGCCACGCTGGGCACCTTTTATCATGGGATTTGTTTTTGTAAATAAGGTTTTATAAATAGAAAGCTTTACACCAAGTACTTGCGTTGTATTTATGAGAAAATGTTGCAAGCAATCTGTATGTTTTTGAAAGGTATGTTCTTTTTGCTATTTGGCAATGGATGGTCAATCAGAATTATGATCACTGAAGTGTAGTTAATTTGTTATTTTCAGTTGTTGACTGAAAATATGTGTCTAGGTGGGAACATCTGCTGGATGGTAGTTTGCCTTTTTCCATGCAGTTGCATTTTGTGACAGGGGTAACGCAATCATGATATTTTGTCATTTAAGTGCACGATGCTGCCTTTCATGAGAAGGGACTGGCCTGATCCATAGTTAAACTTTACAGATCCCTTCCTCTTGATCAACCCTACTGGCTCCTGTAAACCTAGCCTCTGAGTCCCTCAGTTACCTGCCCTAACTTCCAGCAGTGCCTGAGCCAAGTCTTCCACACTGCCTAAACCCCTCTAAGGGACAGAGCAAGTCTTTGGAAAACTACAGTCACTGGGATTTCTCCCAACCTGAAAACATTCAAATGTCCATCTAAAAAAATCAACATCCTGTTTATTGCAATTTCATCACCCCTTCATGATTTTGTACTGTATATATATTGCATAACCATTCAATTCAGCTGAGTATCAGACATTAGGCCATAAGGAATACAATCAAAAAGTGGTTTTTATTTGTACCAAAACTATCTGGAGAACTGGATAAGTGTCCCAGAGAACTGGTTAAGTGTCCTGAACTTCAGTTAACACAGTTAAACAATACATGAACAAAAAATTAACTGCATGAAAATAGAATAATAGAATCATAGGATCTTCTAGGTTGGAAGGGACCTTCAAGATCATCTTGTCCAACCATCAACATAGCTCCAACAAAAATAAAGACCCACACAACAAACAAAATGCAACACCATCATTAAACCATGTCCCCCGGTACCATGTCAACCTGTCTTTTGAACACCTCCAGGGATGGTGCCTCAACCACCATCCTGGGCAGCCCATTCCAGTGCTTGATAAAACTTTCAGTGAAAAAAATTTTCCTAATATCTAACCTGAGCCTCCCCTGGCATAACTTTAGGCCATTTCCTCTAGTCCTGTCACCTGTGACTTGGGAGAAGAGACCGACCCCCACCTCTCAACACCCTTCTTTCAGGCAATTATAGAGAGCAATAAGGTCTCCCCTCAGCCTCCTTTTCTCTAGGCTGAATAATGCTTGTTTCCTCAGCCTCTCCTTACAAGGCTTGTGCTCCAGACCCCTCACAATCTTTGCAAACAATCTTTGCAAACAATCTTTGTTGCTCTTCTCTGGACCCGCTCCAGCACCTCAATGTCTTTTTTGTGGCAGAGGGCCCAAAACTGGATACAGTACTAAAGGTGGGGCATCACCAATACCGAGTACAGGGGGACGATCACCT
>JAOXNG010000001.1:111689300-111704705 GCA_028566535.1 Scolopax minor
ATCACTCCATAGCTAGAAGTCCTTGAAGCAGTGATCTCGGTCCTTTTCCGCCAGGCAGCTCTCCAGCCATTCTTCCCCAAACCTGTAGCGCTGCCTGGGGTTGTTGTGACCCAAGTGGAGGACCCAGCACTTGGCCTTGTTGAGCCTTATCCCATTGTTCTCAGCCCATCGATCAAACCTGTCCAGATGTCTCTGCAAAGCTTTTCTACCCTCCAGCAGGTCGATACTGCCACTCAACTTAGTGATGTCTGCGAACTTACTGAGGGTGCACTCGATCCCCTCATCCAGAATAGAGCTAATTAATAGTCATCACACATAATTAGATCTCTCAGATTTGGCCTAACAGAGTTTTCCATCAATAGATTTCAAGAAGTGATCTTTGAAAGGTTTACTCAATCTATAACTCTGCCTGTTCCTGATTCTAAGATAATGGAATTTTTGATGCAGCAGGATGGTGTCATAGGACTGCAGTGAGAAGAACTGTGGCAAATCTAATTTGTAAAAAGAAAATATTGTTTGACAGCAGACTGACATTTTAAACAATAGTCTCGGCTCTAATTCTCCTTTTTAAAGAGTTTCTATTTTGTGTGGGAATATGCTTGAGGGTCTGCAAAGGGTGAATTTGTATTTTGTTGTGTTCTCCAAAACCAGAAAAAGAAGCAAGCATGGAAGGGTCCCAGGAAAGGAAACAGACATACACTGATGGCACAATCCTCCATTTTATTCCATTTCTGCACAGGTATCTCTAGAGGAGGTGTGAGTCACACAGAGTAACAGGAGTTTCAGAACGGTGTCTCCTATAGCATACCATTTTCAAGGCCTGCAAAAGGAGTAATTTTTTCCCAAACTTTTATGTTTTGCAAAGGGTATGTGGGCTGGTAGATAACAAAAAATTAGCTAATTGTAAAGAGGAAGCAGCAAGAATGATTGTGGGAGAAGCAGAATGGCCAGTCATTTCCTCAGATGCCTCAGATACTGGCTTGACTACAGATGAGTCTGTCCATCTTTCCTAAATGTTACTCCTCAGTTGTCACTTCCTAGCTGCTGGCAGAAAAAGACAATGCCACAAAGCTTTTTAAAAAAATCACTCTGCTACAGATGTAAGGCCATCTTTTTTCCAAGTGCTTTTACACTTGGATGGCTTTTACTGCTCTTTGAAGTATTTTAACAATAGAAGCATCTTGCAGAGAAGTGCAGAATCCCCACATGCTTTCTGTTTAAAAATACCATCAGACATTACACTGTTTTAACCTCTTTTGGATCAGCTGACCTCTCTCAAAAAACTAATACATTTTGGCTGCTGTGGTCAATAGTCAGTTTGCAGTGTGGCTCAGAAGAAAGACAAGTACCAAAAAGGAAACATCCGCTGAAGCATGATCTGGCAAATTCTTCAAACATTGATGCCCACGCTCCTCTGTTCCCGCAGCATGTAGGGTTCAAGTACTTGCATTACAACCTACATTCCTAGGTTTCATTTAAAAATGGCAAGAGACTAAATGTCAGTTCTAAAAGTAAACAATGTAAAAATATGTTCCCTAAAAGTCTCCCAGTAATATAAAAAACAGTTTTAAAATTGGGGAAAAAATATTTCAGTGCAAGCATATTTTGCCATGCTGGTGCCCCACACTTTTTACTTTGAGAAGAAAGCCTAAGAAACACCCATTTGGAAGACAGCCAAATCTCAAATATTTCATTCATAACCTACCCCACAATGAAAATGTGATATAGTAGGTGCAATGTATTTGATTTCATAAAATCTTTTTTTTTCCACAAAAAGAATCTACTATGTATTTAATTAAAAGAATCTCACTTTTACTATCAATGGATGAATGGATGGATTTGAATATCGCTTCCATACAGCTTAGAATTCATTAAATATCAAGCAGGAGTACAGGTCATCTTAAAGAAAAATATTTATTATGCTAATTCAAGGAAGACTTCATATTACTGCCATATGAGAGCCGTCTGCAAATGATACAGATCCCAAATTGCATCTTGAGTGAATTATATAACAGCAGGAAGAACCATTAAATGGAACAACAAAACAAAGGCAGCTAGTGATGAACTTAAAACTAAATGTAATTTTAATTGTTTTGCTGAATTGGGTTCTAAGGTCTATTGCACAGTCTTCACCTGAAGCATAGACAGAATTTCTATTTCAAATATTCATCAGTCTTATTTAAATTAAATCTTTAGTATTCTAAAAGCTTTCAGGAATGACTCACAGCTCAAGTAAAATATTCTGATGAAAACTGAAGATAATGGTCTCATGTCATTAATGACATTAAAATGGCACCATACAAATGTCTTGTACAGCTGAACCAAAAATATCTATCTAAAAGAATTATCTAAAAGAAAGTTGCAGAAGAGATGAGATAATGTGAGAGCAGTCAAATAAGAAATATAAAATTGATTTCATTTTCAAAAATGATCAATGTTTGGACTTACTAATATTTGTTAATTTTATTTATTTTTCGACTAATGCCCTATAGGGTAATGTTAGACATGATATTTGCATCTTACTGGAAGTTACAGGAAGCCAACTGCAGATCCATAAAAACACAGAAGTTGTGTTTTCAGTTTGGTTCAGAATAAAACTAGTAACTGTAATTTCAAAGACATCATTTTTAACTGTCATAGGTTTTTCATAACTTTATCATTTCATAAATCACTGATTCATGTGGCATTGATACAGTTGCTCTTAATACAACAAATATGAGAAATCCACAGAGACTTAAGAAATAGTTTGGAGAATAATATAGTTTTTACAGAATAATAAAGTTTTTGCTAAACTTCATTGAAATTTTGCATTTGGATAATATTTTGTATTGCTAACAATATTGTAGTAATTATTGGCATTAAATACCTGTAATTTATTACACAAAGACAATATGTATCATCTGCCAATGTATCCTGTGCCCACAAATCTTTGACTTCACGGTGAAGAGAAAAAGTGATAGATGTATCGATTATATATGTAGAAAAAACACAGCTGCTAAAAAGAAAGATGGGCTTTGTTGAGCTATATTTTAACTTTTTATGAAATGTTATTTTCAGATTTTCCCTTTCTTGTTTAAAGGAGCACTGTCAACATTAAGCTAAAAAATTTATTTACCTCCTCAGTTACTATAACAACAGTGCATACTGTTAAACAGAACAGCAATATGAGAGACATCTTTTTACTTATCCTTATGTTTGCAGTTGGGGGGAGAGCAAGAGGAAAGTGCGTTATTTCAGTTCCTTTTGATTTAAGTAAAATAATTTTTTATGTTCTGGGACCCAGTCAAGAAACCAAGGAAGTAGAGTCCAATCTGAAGCCATGCCAAATACCTGCAAATCCCATAAAGTCTGGGAAGAAAATCTTAGCTATGTAGAAGAAAATAGGGGAAAAAAATCACCTGGGCAGGACAATACACATCATTATTGTTTGTTTGCACAGTGACACAGATAATGTTTGAGCCAGGATTAAGCGAGCAGATCTTCTCAGAAGGACAGCAATACAGGCTGCTGGGACACCCAACAAACATCCACTCCTGCATGAATTCTGAAAGTTTGAGTTTTCTGTCTGTTGGTACATATCTTGGCTTCATTTGGAGAATGCAGGTTCAAAATCACAATTAATTATCTTTTTATTCCAAAAAGGTACTAGTGGCTGTAACATTTATTTTTGTGTGTTTTACCAGTGCAGGAAGGCCAACTGAAATGCAAATAATGCTATGATAACAGTAAAAAAATAATAGGTATATTAAGGCTTCAGCAGTGATATGGACTACCATTGTTGTGGTGTTGGCAAAGAAAACTCAGTCTTTTTTTTGTAAGTAAGTGTACTTATAGCAAGATAGAAGTCTTTTTTCTGTCACTGAGAGTGAAGAACCTGAGAGAAGCCATTCATAGCCGTCCAGAGCAAACCAGTCAGAGCCAAACAGTTGTATCCAGATATAGCTATGTCTGGGATAAATACAAATTTTTACAAGACTTATTAAATAAAAAAGCAACAATACAAGCTTAGCGAAAATAAAGAATTACACTGGTGCCAGCTGGCCATTGTTACATTGTGTGGCATGCTCCCCTTCCTTTCCTCTCCACTGGTAAATCAGTGCCTGGGCTTAAATGACTTGACTGTGTCAACAGTAAGAGTGGGCAAGACTTTTTGACACAGGGAGATTGTGTCCTGTTATCTTAATAATTACTAATATCTTGTTAAAAAGCCGTTAAAAACTGAAATATTCTGTATGTTGTATTTCCACTTCATACAACACTTGTCTGTATTGTCAACTGAAGGCATCTAAAAAAGTTTATCAACACTATGGATAGAAGTCTGTTGGAAGTTCTTTTGTCAATATCTAAGATACCATTGAACAAAAAAGTGTATTAAAAATTATTTGCTACTCTGTCACATTATAGGCCCTGTAATACCAAGGGGTTGAAGAAGAGGTCTTGGGGACAGAGATCCAAACAGCTGGTTTCTATTTATACTTTGAGAAAAAAAAGTATACATAAAATCTCAATTTACAGTGTTCTTCATCTGCTGCAATGGCCTGAATCTGTGCTTCATATTAGAATATATTACAGGGAAAGAGACAGAAACAAACATTTCAAGCACTCATTTAGCAACTGACCTCAGCAACCCTACAAAAGAAGAGGTGAGATTTTTTTTCACATACTATTTTATTTTTAAAAAATGCTCAGTTGTTACTGGAGAAATATAATGGGAGAAGTAAAACTACACTGACAGAAGGCCTAACACAGATATTCATTCTGAATTATCCTCAGGAAGAGCCTCCTCTTTCCAACAGTTTAATGAAAACTGTCTCCTAATTATCTAAAGTGGGAGCTGATAATTAAACAACCAGAATACCAGACTCTGATTTCTTTCCCTTTCATATACAAGCATGGATGCATGTGGAAATGGCCCTGATATTTTCTGTGAAGGGTTACATTTCCATATTAGTTCTAAATCAGGGATTATGGAGAAAGACAGAAACAGTGAATCAACAGAGCTGTAGGATGGGTAAAAATTCAGCACTTGAACCATCCCAGTTTGTGACACAACTGATCAAGAAGTAGTAGACGAGCCTAAGGCATTTTCTAGGGATTGCTGACATGCTGAGAAAAGTAGTCAGGTTCAAGGTTAGTCTGAGGATTATTAACCTACAACCATTTATTCGCCCCAGGAAATGCCCAGGGCCCAGAATCCTCTCACGATCTTTTTTCTCCTTACGACAGCTTGAAAAGTTCTAAATTAACTTTTTAAGTATTTGCAAGATTCCATGACTGAAACATTTTCTCACAACTGCATTTTTCAGTTCTGAGAAAAAAAAGCACCAGGTTTTTGAAGGTTTAGCTTCATTGCCAGATAAAAAGAAATGTTTTCTTACTTTAATCACTAAGATTGATGCTGAAGGAACAGTAAGTGGTTTGTTTTGTTGTATTTTGCTTCCAGATGCACCTAGCAATAGTTCTAGTCTCAGTCAGTGAGGGATAGGTGGTGAAAGAATGTCATAATACAGACACATGTAGCTTTGATTGCACATGATGCTCTTTCAAATTGACTTAATCCAAGTAGATTGAGGTCAGACATTCTGCTAAAACTATAATTCAAAGGCATTCTCTTTGTAATTCTTTTGTTTGATATCCCTGAAGTATATTGGAAAAAATGCATGGGAAGCTACATGCAACTCAGACATTATCTTCTATCATCTTCTTGCTGTTTCCATTTTATGTCTAAAACAGACATGGGTGGTATGTGTCTTATGAAATGTGATTGTGCTTCCTTCTGGTTGTACCTATGATTTCAAGGGAATTAACGGCCAATACAACAAGCAGCCCATCACATTTTGTGTTTAAGAATTTACATATAGTGTCAGACTTATAATTACGTTTAGTGCAGACCAAAAGTGAGCATTTGCATTGTTTCTAAAGCTGCTGAAGCAGATCGTTTATGCAAAGCTTCTCTTTTGTTCCTGCACCTTATTGCTTGGCCATCGTTTGCACTGAATATGTTTTTTGCCTCATTTTAATACAGCCTTTTTGCAGAAGGTCATTTATTAGGTAATCACTTGTCTATGGAAAAGCCTAATTACTCCATGTTTGTCAGTAAGAGGAAATGGTACTACATTTGAATACTGAATGGGCTGCAAACTAGACTCCAGATGAGGAATATGAAAATTTTCAAAGGCTTTGCTCATTGCCAGTTAAATGGAAATAGCTAAATGAACCTATACATTCAGGGTTAAAATAGACAAATACTCTGATGTACAGAAGATGAAAAAGCATACAGTTTACAGCTTTTTCAACTTTAATACTAAAGTAAATGCATAAAATAATTTATGATTACTGCAATACTCCTTTCTCTGTGGAATACTAATGCCCCCTACTGGTCCTTCACAAGCTTTTTCTGACTTTTTGTCTTGATAAAAGCTGCTGAGTAGTCATTTTCTATTGCATTCCAAAGAGGGAAAAATTATTTAGCCAGTACCGAGTTTTTCTATGGTTCACACCCACCAAACATATCTAGAAAGACTTGCTTTTGTCCAGGTTTTTATCTCCAAGATACATTCTGCAAGTGCTGTATGCTTTTCCAGATTCACAGCTGCCATGGGAATTACTGACTACAAAGAATTCATGCAGTGATAACCTTTTTTTAAACCTTTTTTAAACCCTTGTCAATATTTGAAAGGAAAAGCATTCAGATATTTGTGGAAAAAAATGACGTGGAAACAAGCAGCGGGACAGTTACAAATACAGAGGTTTTTTATAACTAATGGTTTCATGAAGATTTTTATGGCATCTGGTCTTGAACTGCCTTAGCCCAAGAGGCCACTGCTATCAGTTTGTGTGACATTTGACTTGATTTGTCCACATATTATGAAAATTTACACTGTATATCAGACAACTCTCTTGCTGTTGCTGCTAATCTTTTGCTTCAGAGATTGTCTAATGAAAAATGAATTTTAAAAAGACTTGTTTTCCTGGGTTCCCAAAGAAATGAAGTGCAAGCAATCACATAGTGTGTTGGTCCTCACATCTTTTTGTCCCAGAGGCCTTTGAAGCCACTGATTAATTTTCAAATTGGCACGGGGACAGAGAGGATCTTGAGGATCTCAAGTTACTCCAAAGGTCATAACTGGGTAGCAGAGAGTGACTTCCCAAAGAAAGACAGCTACGTTCCACCTCTTCATGCACTCAGAGACATAGGAATCAGGTGGTAAATCACCAGCTATAAACTGGCTGGCCAGGCAGTGCCCCAGTGTCACTCAGAGAGAGCCATTTTCTCCTCTTTGTCCAGTCAAAGGGAAGCTGGCAATACTGTGGGCCAGGGAATGGAGCAGGACACAAATTGCAGAAAAGTTGGAAGCCATGTTTCTTTAGTTCCACATCTCATAAAACAATGTTCTTTAAGATTACTGCCTATTGCCTAGTAAAAACTACCATGTGACCATCTAGACATGAATCTTCCTTGTCTGCTTCTGCTTCTGGATGAGCTCTCTTCCCTCCATGTGATCATCATTTCTTCTCTTCCAGGAAGAGCCATCCTCTCTGATCTGGCAGCTGAGATGCCCATGTGAGTTCTTTCTAAGCTGCCTCATGTGAAATGGACAAAGATAGTTGAAACATTTTACAATAGTAGTCTTTGCTGATTTTGCTCAGTTTGTTTGGATTAAATTCAGTCCAACATGAATATAATCCAGTGTGTTCCTGCTAGACCAGTCAGTCATAGTGTCTACTTGAGGCACCGTGAAAGCAGTATGTGGGCTGGACCTTGTCTGAGGGGAACACTAAATAACATGCCAGAGCCTTGCTAACTGCTGACACTGACATGGGAAATGAGGCACTGCAGGTCCATGCAGCATCATCTGAGGAGAGCAAAATGTTTCACAATGGGGTTCTGATTCTACATGATGCAGGGTAGGGATACCCAAACACCTTTGAGCATTCAATGACCTTTCTGAACCATATGCGCAAACATATGTCTCCAATAACTGATGTAATCAGGAATTTCCATAGTCCACTGCAGTGCACAGACTCATCCAATGGTGGAATCTTCACTGGCAATAATGCAAATGATTAGGCCCATGATCTGCAAAGCACATTAGGATATACAGCACTACGTAACAGCATATTAGAACTTCATCCTTAACTCATTTCAAATATTCACACACAAATTTGACCAAGAACATAAATAAGCCAGGAACTGAACTGCATAAGACAATGGAAATAATTATTAATATTCCAAATATTAATGGAAATATATCGATCAGATCCACCTCCATCCAGGTACCATTTACAGTAGAATACTACGAAAAGCAGTCAAAGACCCAGCACTATACAATTGCATTTTCTGTAAAGATATTATTATATGAATCTTTAAATGTGACATTAGAAAAAAATGTCTCTTTTAGGAAGTAAGATCATTTTCCTGTAATATGACAAAGATAAGATACACAAATAATGGAAGAGTCTCTTACAAATTGCAGGGACTAGATATCTATGAATACATCTGTCTCTTTAAAAAGATTTCTTTCTGCAAACTGCAGGTAACCTGGCAGAGAAGGCATCCATCTACAGTGCTCGAAATGCCCTTTACAGGAATACATTTCTTTAGGTAATTCTTTTTCTATGTAAAAGCCTAATTACTCAGTGGTTATTAGACAAGGAAAATGGAGTTCCATTTAAATTTAGAGCTGGAATCGAAGACAAACTCCAGGGGAGGAAAAGAAACATTTTACAGATGGAGACTTGCAATCTAACTGCAGACTTAGGTAATATAAATGTCCCAAAAGAGGAAAGGAAAGCATGATGTTATGATTAAAGTCACCCAAATGAGAATTAAGAAATCTGAGTCTGTCTTCAGACAGGAGACAGATTTGTCACAGTTGTGGAGAGACATTACATAGCTACATAGGAAAGAATTATTCTGAAACTAACATATGCCTATTTTGGTGTGACAAACACATAACACAAAGGGATTTTTTTCACAAAATCTAGGCATTCAGAATTATATGTCATAAAAATGAAGTTTCTAGCAATAGCACTACCACTAATATTTACATAACTGGACAATTCTGACAGTCAAAGCCAAATAAATTGGTTAAGTATAAGTGGTAAATCAATCTTGTGGATAACCCTTTCAAAAACTCTAGCCCATTTTTAAGGCAGAGACACATTTCCAAAAGTGGCTTTAAGTCAACTTTTTCAAAGTTGTTTAAGTGATCAATGTTGCAGAGGAATGCTCGATAGGAATTTTATGCTGGATAAACAGGGTAGATGCTTAATTCCCGCTGATTTGAACATATCTGCTTTTATATGCTTAGATGCTTGACTTTCCATTACATTAATCAGATTCTAGCATCTCTAAACATGCCTAGTATTTTTTGAAAACAGGATAGTTAGGTATTTTTGCACTTCTGTTTTGTTTCTTGGAAAGGCTCTCTTCTCTCTCATCTGTCATATAGTTCACATCCACGGATGCTATTCTGTTACAGAACTATATATAATTTTTGTGATCTACTTTCTCTCTCCCTCTATCTTTTATTTCATAATTCCTCTCTTTCCTTCCTATCCCTTGCCAGTTTCTGGTGGCCACTGACAAATAGCCATGGTAGGGATGACTCTTATTTCTCCTGTGTTAATTTGCTTCTTCTGTCAGCATTGCTGAATTCTGATGTATTTCTATAGAGAGAATCAGAGGGAAAGTCTTGAAGATAATCTGGATGTAATGTACCATTTTTTAATCTGAAAGACCAAAAAGTCAAGGTCTACCTTGACACTCTTGTCTTCATATAAGTAGCAGATCTGCCCTTTCTGCCATGTTACCCCATTTTCCCTGTTTAGCCCACAGCACTGATGGATGAAAGAATTTTAGACAGTATGGCACAACTGGGATGAAATTAATTCAAGGTTCCTGCTGCCCACGCTATTCAAGGGCAAGGGTGGGAAACCTGAAGAGTTGTGAACCACACTTTCATTCTAAATGCCAGTTAAAAATGCCTCCTTTTGCACATTCCTTCTTTATACTTTAACAACTGAAGTTGCATTTTTGGCTGCTTTGCACAAAATACCGGAGAAATTGTGAGTCTCAGACAAGTGAGGAGAATTACAGAGTCATTCAGGTCATTAGTCCAATCTCCTGTCCAAAGCAGGTCAGCTCTGGAATCAGACCAGGTTGCTCAGGGCTTTCTCCAATGAGGTCTTGAAAATTTCCAAGGTTGGAGCCTGCAGAACCTCACTAGGCAGCCTGTTCCATTGCTTGGCTATCCTCATGGAGAGATATTTTTACTTATATCTGTTATAAATCCCTCCTGTTTAAGTTTTTTCCCATTATCGTCTTTCACACAGCTGTAAAAAACCTGGCTCTGTCCTCCTGATGACTTGTCTGATGACTCATCAGCTGTCTCTTCTCCAGGTTGAACAAGCCCTGGACCCTTTGTCTATTCTCACAGGGCAAGTGCTCCAGTCCCTGACCATCTTGTATCTAGATATGGTCTAATGACCGTGAACTGAAGGGGGATAACCACTTCCCCCAATTTACCATCTATTGTTGATACAACCTGATCTGCAGCTAGCCTTCATCTTTGCCAGCGTGTCCTGCTGACCCCTGTTTAACTTCCCATACACCAGTATGCCCAGGTCCTTTTCCACAGAGCTGCTTCTCAGCCAGTCAGTCTCCAGTCAGAAGCACTGGAGAGAGTTATCTCATCTCTGGTATAAGACTTCATAACCACTTTTGTTGAAGTTCTTAGTGGCTCATTCCTGTAGTGTGGGTAGCTCTTTTCAAATGGCTTCTCTGTCCTTGAGCATTTTGATAGCACGCTAGAAGTTCCTATGTTCCACAAACTTGATAAAGGTACATTCAATGTCTTATTCCAGGTCATTGGTAAAGCTCTATGTTAGGACAGGTCCCAGGACACATCTCTGAGAATGTCCACTTAAAACTAGTTTCAGGGTAGAGTGTAACCCCTTAAGTACTGTCCTTTAAGGCCAGAATTCCAGTCACTTTCTCACCCCTTCAGTAGTTTACTGTTCTGGTTTGAGGTAAAACAGAACCAATTCTCTTTTCAATAGTTTTACTTTTTGGTTAAGCCTCTCTGAAATTAACAGCATATTTTTCAGGCAGTAGTCCACTTCCAGAGTGATTAGACCTTGTTTGTAATTAATACCAAGGAATGGTATCCAGAGAGGTTCCTGCTTATACTTATTCCCATAACAGTCAAGGGCACCAAGCTTTGTTATGTGCTCCATTGGAGGGTCAGAAGTGGAAGAGTGTAGCGGGGTTTCACCTGCAGGGAGGAGCAGACAGAGCAGGTGACCCAAAACTGACAAACAGGGTATTCCATCCCATCTGCCCCAAGTTCAGTATAGAAGGGGAAGGATCAAAGTGTCAGCCTCTTTCTTTAATGGCTGGCATCCAGGGAGTAGTCTATTTGTCTGCCTTTGATCCCAATCCATGAGTTCCTGAATCCAGTTCCTGAGTTCAGTTCCCATACATCACTGAGTCCAGTCTGGGACTTTTCCAGTGCCTGATTGTCATCCTGGGAGCTTGGTACAGTTTTGTATATATTGGATATATTTCATAGTTTTCTTATTAATATTATTATATTTTATTATTATTTTATTTTTAATATTTCATTAGTTTATCTTCTTTTAAACTCAAAAGTCTCTCTTTCTCTCATTCTCCTCTCACTTTGGAGAACTTGGGAGGCTGCTTCTCTGCTGTCCACAGATCTTATAATTATTAGGTCAGTTGAGCATAATTTTACCTTGGTAAATCATGGTGACCACCTTCTCTATATATATTTGCCTTGAAGAGTCTTGCCTAACAGCATTGGTAAGCGGGGAAAAAAAAAACCACCAGGGCAAAAATTACTTGAAGTAGATTACAATATTTTGTTTCTTTAAAATCACTCAACAATAATAAAAAAATAAATTACAATATTGACAATAAAAAAAATAAAGACATTCTATCCAGAAAAGTTGAAAAAGAGCAGGTTTTAAATTACAACATGTAATGGACTAGTTTTAGTCAACAAAGCATTCTGATAGAATAACATGCCATGGGAAAATTATTGACACATTCCATTGGTTCTTTGCTGTTGACAGAATTAATTTGTACTACTGTTGTTAAAGGCAAATACATTAATATACAAAATAAAGCTAATGGTGAGATTTTTTCCAACTTCTTATGAAACAATTTGAAACATTTTTAAGTCTTAAATGTAAGAACTGGTCCTCAGCTCACTGACAGTTTTAAGCAAAACTGGTTGGTTATCAAAGAACAGAGAGTGCGGATGTGGGAATACATTGTTTGAAAAGTATATGGCAATATTTCTCAACATAAATATAATTAGTGATCTATTTTAACATTTCCATTAGCAATGCTCATAAACTTTTTGCTAATAATACATAGATTCTTGTGTGAAGCAGAGAACGAGAACTATTTTTAATTCTTTTTACATAGAAAACAGCATATTTTAAAAGTATCTCGAGAAATATACCATGAACTGTTTTAATAGGCAAGCTTTCAACACAAGGAGGTGCTGTTGAGACTCAAATCTTTGGGACAGAGTCAGTCATGCGCCAATATACAGACTGACATATTTCTTAGGTGAGCACTATTCCCCACATTCAAGAATTAAATCTTGCCTAGGCAAGGTAACTTGTCCTTTGCTATAAAGTTCATAACCTTGTAGAATATGTAAGGGTCAGTACAACATTGTGTACAAATGTGTAAGACACATATTAATGGACATCTCTTACAAGTTTCCAGTATTCATGACTGGAACTCAAAAAGTCTGGTTAACATTGCATGAATTGGTGTTCATAACCTAACAAACACTGGGAGAGCAAGAAACCTAAGAAACTAGCAGATTAAGAATTGATTCAGTTTTATTTTTGGTAGGAAATCTCCCGTCACAGATTTGCATTCACTGATTTATTTTCAGAGTATTCATAAAGTTCAGAGTAAACATAAAGTTTCCAGGCCATATATATGTCAAATCAAAACATCTGTGCTTCAAATCAGCTAGCTCCTTTTAAACAGGTTGGTGAGAGTGGTGTAATATAATCATTATATAAAACAATAGATAGAACAAACTATCAGAAAACTGCAAACTATCAGAACTCCATGCGTGACAAAGCTGTTCCCATAATTAGAAAAACTCAGAGAAGAACACATGATTTTCAGAGTTGCTCAGCAATTATAACTGCCATTATCTTTGGCATACTAATATACAAAGATGTTTGGTCCACAACAGCAGAAATAATTAAAATTGAATGAAAGGATGACTGTGATAAGCCATGGGGCTTCATTTCGGATATATAGTGCAAGGGGTAAATAAATTTTCATTCATACAGAGGAAAATATAAAAAAAAAAAGAAAAATAGAAAGCTTTCTATAGGAAAAGTTTATGTTGTAACTTCCTCAGACTCCTATTACTCTCCAAAAATGGTGTGCCTTAGTCAGAATATATTTCCAGTGCTGTCTATGAGTCTCCCATCATGAAAAATGAAGTCAGTTACTTCACAGGAGCTTCTGACCATACATCTCCCTAGGAGATACAGTTAAGATGGGATCCTGACTTCTAGAAGAAAATGGCTTCTGGAAACAAGGATTCACTAGCTTTTCAGTTTTTGGTTTGTTCGTTTTTTAAATTAAATGTGTTGGTTTTTTTTTTTTAAACATGCATTTTTTAAAAAAGTTTTTAGATAACTTAGTCACTTTTTTATTGGAAAACTTTATTGACATTGCAAAATTGCTATCTACCCTAGTCATCTGTTCATACTGCTATGAAAAGAGTTTCAACAAGAGAAACTTTATGTTCCTTTCATCTGTCAGCTTCAAAAATTAGGCCCACTTATGCCTTTCCACCCAAGTAGACAGTCAGTATTTTTTATTTTAAATGCCAATAAATAAGGTATTGGGGTCTCTCTTCCACTTATACATTGGCACTCTGTCCTTACTTTGCTCTATCTGGCAGAACATATGCTCATACATGAGAACATTTAGTTCAGAAAGCCATAATTGAAACACCAGGATACACAGTGGGATCCCACTTGTAGAGATTGAGTTCTTCACTTTTCAGTAAACTCCCCACAGGAATTTCCAGAAAAATTTACACACCAGAAACTACATGAAAGGGTGGAAATATTGCTCCAGATCAGCATCATTAACATTTACATAGTCAAATTACTGGAAAGCAAATATATCTTCAAAATACCTCCCTGAGGTCAAGACATATTGTTGCCATTCAGTGAGGGACAGATGTATTATGTGTCATATCTGGTGTCATCCACTGAGTCATCGGCAAATCCAGAATACTCTCTAAGAGAGGTGAGAATGACTGAGAAAAGAAAGACAGTGTATGTCCCTGCACTCACTCCAGTAGGTCTTGCTGCCTCTCCACAGGTGAGGGCAAACTGGGTTTTCTCTCTCCTGTCCCTCTTATCTCATGCAGCTGACTGTTAATTATAAGTTAGACCTCCTGGGAGCATCTTATCTAGAACATTCTTGTTTTTAGCAAAGCTTGACCTTTCAAGACTATACGAGGGGAATTTTGGATGACACATTAACAAATTTTATGGCTGAATCATTCATGGCTTTTTTTATTGTTTCTGAACCTGTGCCTGAAACTGCAACAATCTATTTGATATGACTTGAAAATATCTTTTTTTTTTATTTTTTGTATTTTTATATTCTTAATTGGAGTATTTTTTATAATATTCTAGCTTTTTGTAGAAAATTTTGACAACTCCAGTGATTTGGAGGAGTAACACTAAAAATATTTGCTGATTTTTGCAGAATACCTTTATGAAGAGACTACAAGTCACCTTAAATAGGAATTTCAACATTAAATTTAAATGTAGTTCTTCCAGCTTCATTTGAAAGTTGCGTTCTCTGGAGAGGAAAAACCCCTTAGCTTTTGCTGAGATTGAATGTGCACAGTTAAATTTTTTACTTCCAGTACTTCCAATTTTCACCATTTTGTCATACATCTGAGAATATTTCTTCTCTTGTTTATTAAGTCTTGGCATCTGAAATCTCATGAGTGTTTGGTAATCTTCTTTTTCTTTTGAAAGGCATCACTTTCACCTGCTAATGTTGTTCAAGAAAATTTTAAGTAGGAATCCAAGCACTTAAACAGAAAGAGACATAAGAAAGAACTTGCATTTTTTAAATCTCATTTTTAAAGCAATTTCGTGACGGAGCACAAAAACAGTGGCATGGGGCTGACCAAGTGAAAACCTTATGCATTCATCTGATTCTGTTATACATTATTTTCACAATTATAAGATAATATTTCCAGTGTTGACTCTGCAGAAGCCCTGAAGAAGACAGTAGGTCTTCTCACAATCACTGCAAGTAGGAATTGTTATGCGATCGTGAAAGACTAGCCCCTCTTTATCCCC
>JAOXNG010000001.1:111732501-111744597 GCA_028566535.1 Scolopax minor
CCATCCCTGGAGGTGTTCAAGGTCAGGCTGGATGGGGCTTTGAGCAACCTGCTCTAGTGGGAGGTGTCCCTGCCCATAGCAGAGGGGTTTGAACCACGTGATCTTTAAGGTCCCTTCCAATCCAAATCATTTGATGATTCTATGATGCTATGTATCAAAACAGTTCATTCAATTTGGTACTACCTTAATAAGGGAGTCATAGGCCTACTGTCCTCATAAAAGTTTTTTAATCTTTGTAAGCCAAAAAAACACACATGTGTTTATTCATCATATTATATAAAAATATTATATCATATAATCATCCCACACTCAGCTAAGAAATACCTGTCTGCAAGATTGTTCTTGTACATGTGCCCTACACTTCAATTATTCATTAATGTTTTATCAATATGAGATTTTGAAACTATTTTCTTTTTTAGAAACAATATTATATCCTAAACGATTCAGGACAATCTTAATATTTTATCCTAGAAGACTCAGACTTAGTCTCTAGCATGTTACTGAACTGATTGGAAACACAGCAGGAAAGAATTCTGCTAGTATTCTTTCTTGAAGGTGATATGAGCAACCATAACAAGGTGGCCTTGTTAGAAAAATTACTCAGCAAAAGAAAATGTGTGCTGAAAAATACTGACAAAGGCCTGTCAGCCTGCAACTGTGGGCTTGGGAACTAGGCATGGAAATGAGAAACATCCTAGAAAAGTGCAATTGGTGCCTTTGAAGTACAGATAGGGTACTTAAAAACTACAGACCATCCTGAGATACCACCAATAAACACAAAAACAAGGGTCTTTAATGGCAATTTATAATCTGAAAAGGTGGAAAACAGTCTGGATAAATAAAATTGCTCTGAAAGAACAGAAAACATTATCATCTATTGGTGGTTACAGGTGAAAATTAGAAATTAATATTATCTATTTGCTGCTTGAAATAGGACATCCTACGCCCTTTTGTGTCCCTATGATACAAAAAGGGCTTAATTTTTATTTTAAAAATTAAGTCTTCCTAACTCTGTCAACACAGGAGAACTTCCCATGCTGAGTATACTTTTTCCTAAACAGGTTGAATTCCACATGAACTTTCTACAAGATCTTGGAGTCTCACCAGTGACACTTGGCTGACTCCAGACTGTGACATGAATCATTGTTGGAGACTCTGTTATTTTATTGATCTCCTTTTGGCCCCTTCTCCCATTTTATTGATCTCCTTTTGGCCCTTTCTCCCACTTTGGAATCAGTTCAGTTTGTCCTCCCACCTCTGAAATAGTTGGGTCCCCTTCTGAAATCTGTTTAATTCACTTGATATAAATTTGTGTATATACGTGTGTGTGTATCCATGTAAGCATATATGCTGTTATATTGTTAACAACTTGCTTCACTAACAAAAAAGTTTTCAGTAACCTGTAATAGCAGACGTCTATTTGGTTGTTGATTGGGGTTATATGACCAATTACTGCTGTTACTGATTGTTGCCATTTGATTGATACTATATTGTTGATTGCCAATAATAACTTGTATCAGCTTCAGACAGACAGACAGATAGATTTATAGTTTATTGATTTTAGGTATACTTGCTAATGGTGATTGTTGTGATAGTTTGCTAGTGGTGATTCTTGTGGTATTTTTGTTAATCTGTAACAAAGCAGAAAAAAATTAGAGGATAAAGTCTCTATGTCCTTGTGTATTATGGAATCCTATGAACCCATGATCACGATCTCTATATACTTGCAAATCAGGTAACCCTTTAGGTTGTGATAAAAGGCCATTCATTAGCTGATGTAAGTTGCTAAACCGCTTAAAATGGTTCCAAAGGAGAATGATTTTAAGCAGAGAATAGCAATCATTTTGATCTAATATGTTATTCAAACTGTTTGACAATTGCAAACATTTGCTAAATGAAGAATTGACAAATCAGTTCAAATAAAAATAAAATAAAACTTCTATTCATGGTTTCAAAGAAACTCAATGATTTCTGTTCACAGAGGGAAAAGGAGCAAATGTTGCCGGAGCTCAGACTGGAGGTGGCTAATATAAAACTGATTTCCCATGTAGTGTAACAATATTGATGAGGACTAAACAATCATTAAAAACATGGTACTAATCACTTTCCTTATGTAAGTATTGTTCCTTTCCTAGATTATGGAGGACATAATGGGTTACTCCAAAAATCAAATACCTCAATGTACCTGAAAGTTTAATATGCTTTTAAAACCATGGACTAAACCAAGAGAATCTTGTACGTGGAAGCATTTCCTGTAACTCAATCTGAGCAACTAGTTCTGCACAGCCAAGTGTCTAAATAAGATGCTTTCAGCTTTGGTTAATTTGGTTTGGAAAGAATTTGACTTCTTTGTATTCACTATGATACTGGTTTTATTGTCTCTCTTCATCTTCAAATAATACCAACCACCTCCAAGTACTCTATTTGCGGGAATAACTATTTAGCATCGATTGAGCTTGTGATCAAAGAAATCTAAAAATCAGGGATCAGGTCAAGAATGAGGATTCTCTAGAAATTTTTCTCTTAAGATTAACTGTGATTGGTGTTAAGCGTCTTACACAGTCATCACTGTCTAAGGTACTCAGGAGCATGTCAGGCATGAACCTATTGTCTCACAGGAATTCAGTTCATTTATAGAAAAGCACAGAAACCCTGCCATCTCTTCCCCTCTGCTACTACTTCATGAAAGCAGTGAAGAAGTCACTAATATGAACTATTTTCCTAAGACTAACTGATAAGGGCAGGAGGTATGAAGAATCTCCATTAGGAGAATATGCACATCCGAGAGCCACCTAAATGAAATGTGGCCCTGAGCTTTTTCCAAAAGACAGTATCAGCAGAATTACAGAGAAGCCTATACAGTGGCCCATGTCTTTTCTAACACACACAGGAAATCCAGAGCCAAAATTATTAAAGCTCATAAGCCAGTCCTGTGTGAGAAGACATGAATCATGTGTGCAACAGGCACAATAACACACATTTATCAGTGGGTTAAAAGGAGCTCTTTGAGGACTGTGCAAGCCTTGCAAATTTAATAGAATATTTCTTCTTAGCTAATGCTAATGCTGTGAACTATTGCACCCTGGATGAGCTAGTGAAGATTTCCACAAGAATAAGGGAAAGGAAAATAGTGCAAAAATGTCCGAGTACTTACTAGATGAAAGTAAATAATGTTCAGTCTATAGCAATCAGCAATCAGACTCGCAGACCTGCTGTTTCAGAGAAACATGTGTAAAAAGAGTATATACTTATTTCTGTAACTGTGTAATGGTAGCTAGACAATGGCAAAGGAAGTGATTTCTCAGAGACGATGCTAAATTTTCCCCAAGGACTGGAAAATTTACCGAGAAGTGATAAAATTGCTTGAGGTACTTGGTTATATAGTTCAATGCCTTATAAATTTCTTCAGAATTAAAATTTTGTACTTTAAACAGACTTTAAAATACTTGATGTGGGGATAATAGTTATATCTGTTTCATAGTTTTTACCTTAAATTTGATAGATACTCTTGAGCCCGACTCCATAGTAACATAATGGGATGATCGGTTATTGTTTGGTTTGAGTTTTACTCTATGTGGTCACAAATTATTTTCTTATTTTAGACATTTTCTTCAGAGATTATTGTAAAATATTTTCTTTAAGGGACAGAAAATTATGACAAGTCATAATATTTTACTGTTTTTTTGAAATACATGTATAACAGATTTATGCTGCACATTTGTTTTGGAGGAATGTGTATTGCCATAAGAAAATGGCTAGTTTTCTGCTTCTGTGCCATCTATAGTCTTTGATTAAGGGATCATATCCTGTGCAAGGGACGTGTTTCTTACTTTGGAGATTAATATCTCAGCTCTTTCTCCATCCTAAAGATTCTTTTACCATAAAGAGAAACAAAGCAGCTTGGAAAATTCCATCACTTTTTCAAACTGTCTGGCTAGAATCCCCTAATCTTAAAGGCCATTAGATGAGAAAAGATTACTGAACAAGAGATATTCAGGATAATGTACCCTGGCCTTAAAAGAGTCCATCAAAAAAATCAGCAACAAATAGACTTTAAAACTTTCCAGAGAGTGAATCAACCTACCTATTTCCTCAAGCCCACTGAGTAACAATGACTTACTGGTTTTCTTTGTCACTCTTATGACTTCCTAAAGATTCATACAATTTACCACAACTTTCCTTTCCTCTGTATTGGTTTACAGCCTATATAAACTCATTCAAAAGAGCCACTCCAAGACAAAGCATTTGTCTGTGACCTTGGAAGAGCTAGAGAGATTGTGATGTTTGTTCTTTTCTTTTTACAGTTGCTTCCTGGTTGTAATAAGTTAAAAATTTAACAATTTATTTTAGAGTAAGTTATGTTTTGCTAATCTTCAGGTAATATTTCCAATTACAGAAGATTACGTACTTTTATGGTGCTCTATGCAGCAGTCCCATAAATATAAAAGTTCTTTTAGAAGAACACTGAGGTTTCGAGCAAGAAGCAGATAACTGATATTTCTAAGTAACTAATTTACTCAAAATCCACAGGAGCCTGAAAATGAGCATCTAAAATAAGAGTGGCTTATGAGACTCTTGAGGTAACATTTCCTTTATAATGTCATTGACTTGTTCCCTTGTGAGCAGAAATTTAAAAAAAAAAAAAAAAAGCTGTGGCACACTGGAAGATTTTATTATATTGCATTAGCAACTATCCTTTTCATTTAGCATTTTTCATTTAAATTGTTAATATTGATTTTTTTACACAAAATCCAGTACAACAGTCACTTGTGGAAGGCTTTGTTCATAATTTCAATGACTTCTGTATTGTACTAGGGAAGATGAATATTGATGTCACTGCATCGAGAATTTATAATGTCATAGAACACTGTGCTGTACAACACAGAACTGTCATTGTTCACCAGCCTGACTCAGTCTGAGCAATGCTTATTAGAATAGTTAGGTGATTTTCTTACTAGTTGTGGGAAAGTAACAGAAGACTGGCAAGGAGGACTGTAAATGCACTCTAGTGACTTGCATGTGGGGTGCTGGAAAACACATCTATCACACTAATTGTTGCTAAGTTTTGTGTGCTCAAGAAGTAGAACATCTGCACTCAGATAACATAGGCCTGGGATGGACTCAGGGGCACCTTATCGAACATGCCTAAGATTCCTGCCCTGCTGTTGAAGAGTTCAAAGCACAGCAGAAAACTCTGCCGGCCAGAATCCTTGAATTACAGGCCCAAACAACAAGTGGGAGCTCTCTCGTTCCCTCACTCCCTCGTTAACAAGGACTCTCATGCTAATGAGGACTCTCGCTCCATGGTACCTGTGCCCCTGCTTGCCTGTCTCTGCCCGGGTGCTGCTTCAGAGGTTCTTCGATCCATGAGGTACTGAGATTAAATTTGTTCTTTGCCCTTAATCCATGGTTTTGTGGTTGTTCCTGCATCCCGACTGCATCAGCTCAAACACTAGTAAATGGCATTTTTTCCAGGACAATATCAGTCTACAAGGACACGTGTTTTTCTTTTACATCACATATGAACAAGGACACGAATAATTCTCTGCAGACCTAATTTTAGCTTTACAGCATGCTGTAGACTAATACATACCCTAGTAAATTGGGAATTATGTTATTGAAATAGCCATTAAGCAACATGATTCTGGGATGCTCTTTGCACTTTCTGAGGGACACAAGGGATAACTGTTCTCTGCTTTAATTGGAATAATTAAGGTTGAGTTGAATATTGCAGTATTTTAGTTAAATATTAAGTATTTAATATGTAATATCAGCATAGAAGTAAATTTTAAGAGAACATTACCATCCTTTTATAGCAGCAAGCTATTAATAGGTTAACAAAGGGATAATTAAGCATAGCCAAGTCACATTCAGAACTAGGTGAATATTAACTTCCATAGGAATTCATGTCAAGTTGGATATATCATGATACCACAATACTGATGACAAAGGTAAGCAGCAAATAGAAACTAAATGTTGTTGTAAAGGGACATCCTTCACCTATTCCAAGTTATAAAGAAAAAAATCAATGGGTGTACAAGTAGTTTTGCAGCTTCTTGATCAAATCACGTGAACCACAATTTGTGGATGGTGAAGAATGATGTGGATAATATTCACCTACTCTTCAGGAAAACCACGGAAAGAAAGGAAGGCATACTTTTAAAGGATTTAGGACAAACCAGCATTTTCACAGAAAATGGAGAGCTGGACATGAAGTACAATTAAAAACCTCTATAATCAGGAGAAACAGGCCAGAAAATGAGATGAGCATATAAAGAAAGAGTGACAAGGAAGAGGGAGGACCCTACAATTTTCTCCTTCAGTCTAATCTCATGCAGGAAACAAAAAGAGAAGATACAGATTTCTTTACTAACAAAAAAAATGGATCTCCTAATCTATAACTACGGGTCATCTTTTGAATGAACCCCAGCATTTTTCAGCTTCCAGGCTGAAAATGTTAGTCCCTCTTCTACCTTTACTTTCTTTTGAAGCCTTGGTAATTGGAGTCCAAAATTTTTAATACCAGATTTTCTTTTTTTTCGCAAGATTCAAGGTGATTGCAATAGAAAATCCTGGGTTACACACATTTTGAACAGTAGAGTTTGTTCAGCGGAGAGGTAAAATAGTTGTTTTTGAAAAATTGGTATAATCACGAAGCTGCCTTCTCAAATATGGAATCTTCTCTCTCCTACCAGTGAAATTCATTCCACTAGTTTTAGTTTAGCAAAGTTCAGCCCCAGACTAAGAGCAGGTTTAAGTCTTATAATAGTTTCCAAATTTTTAATCACTGGAAAATATAAAAATTTTCCTGTTCAAGTACTTCTTGCCCTAGGGAATCCCAAATTATTAGGTCTTTTGAGTATTATGTGGAACAATAGGTAAATTAGGTGATTATTAGGAATTCCTAGTGCACTTCAGTTCTTGATCTCTCTATTATTGTTGGACTTAAGGGCTACATCAGCTCTGTCCTGCTACAGATGCACCAGGAGCACTGCCACAATCATATTTCTGACTGCCCATACCATCTAGTTTCTGGGGTGCTGTATGAATTTCCATGGGGCACTCTAGGCACATGCATAGGGAAGTGGCCTTATGGCTTTCTTAAGAGTGTCCATGTGTACTTTAACTACTCTGAACTAATGCTTGAAATATAAAAAATATTTACATCAGAACATTACATTTACATCGGAACATTACAATTAACCACAACATCATTAATGGTACTAACAAGGGGGGTTAGGTTATGGAATTCTTTAGGATTATGAATTTTCATTTTAATTTGACACACAGGGTTTTGTGGGACGTATGTAAGCATGAGAAAATATTCACTGGTCAAGAAAAGAATCTTTTGATCCATCTGTACTCCTAAATAATGTAGTCAAGCCATTTCCCTGCTGAAAAAACACAAAACTTTATGCAATACCATGTATTTCTTAATGAACAAAACCATATCTTTCATTTTTCTTTTAAATAAGCTTCATGGACCTTACACCATACATCTTGTACTTTCCTAATAAGGAAAATACAGGGGTTTATATTAATTGTAAGATTTTTTCCCTCGGTAACGTGTTTCACCTGTAAAATGTATGTCAATACATGTAATGATTTATGTCAACAACCCTTGCTAGATAATTAATTTCCATCATTATCATGATTGAGTCCAACATCTTTGAAACCTAATTTGTATTTTTTTCAATTAAAGTTAAAGGGCAAGATGTTTTCTTATCAGTCACTTTCATATTTATTGCTAACAATACAGACAGGAATTTTTTCAAATAATTAAAGAGGTATTTTCATTAATCCCTAGAAAAAATATTTTTACTAAAAAGTCATAGGTTTGCTTAGTGGAAAACAGACATAAAGCAGCTTATTGCAATATTATTCTTCTCATGAACAAATTATATTCATTTAATGAAAAATATTTTGCAAGTTAGATAGAAAATGTGAAATAAATGAGTCGATGCCTAATGTTCAGTTGCAACTGCAAAGTTCCTTTATACAGATCTTATTTATCTATTAAACAGGGGATGATTTTCTTAATATCTTGTCATAGAATTTTTTCTTTTTTTTTAAAAAGTCAGGCACAAATAAAATTGTAAATTTTGTTTCTCATTAGTACCCTTCTATAACATGACCAAATTCTTAAGTGCAACTAACTAACATTCTTTTTACTTTGGAATAATAAAATATATTTTAGAGATTATTTAAAAATTAACTACCATTACTACTATTAACTACTGTTACTGCCTACTGTCACCTGAAATAGTTTGTCTTATCAACATAAAAAAATGTTTATTCAGTGCTAAGTGTGGTGGCATTTTGGCTGTTTCATAGCTAAGGAGATGTAAATTTGCACCTGCCAGACTCTTTTCCCAGGATAAAACACTGGGGATGGAGTCCAGAAGAAGTGTGCAAGCTAGACTGGAAGAGTGCAGTCCTTTCAGACTTCATATGGAAAGATGAATATTCTTCTTCCTGTGGGAAGGTTTTCACTAGGTGTGACAGATTACAGCTGGGTCTACTTTTCACTGAAAATTTCCTCCATAGTAAGACCACAACTGACATTGCCTTTTTTAAGTTCCATAAAATGGTTGGCTTTTGTCTCACTTGATATCTTAGTATTTTCACAAATATTTTCATCTGGTTTCATAAGCAAAGGCATTAGAAAAAAAGCTTGTATTTAGCACAGACTCCTGTGAGACTAGATATAAGTCTCAAGAAGGACTAAGGACACACTGAGAGGAACTATTATTCTGTAGTTCAGTATTTACTTTTCCACTCTCCATCAAATGTCAGGAAAAGATTTCAATCTTTCAAATAACTAAACTCAAATAAATTATTTTAAGTTCTTCACACAGAAAAAAAAAAGACATTGCAATTCTGAAGGCTTATCAAAGCATGACATGATAAAGCATGCATAGGGGAGGACCCACAGAATAATGCCTGGTACATTATCCTGTTCAATGATGGAAATAATTCCATTCTACAGTTAATGCTATATAGTTTTTGTATGCATTTGGGGATTATAACTACACTGCAGGCAGTAAAACTACATGCTCTCTCGTTCTTCTTCCAAATGCTTAGTAAAATAACAAATGTTCACAGATATTCTTGTTTCTAATTGGATTCCTTCTAGGCCACCTACACAGAAAAACACAGTTGCTGATGCCTGCAGCAGGCACATCGTGCTGTATTGTATAAATAGCTCTGGGAGTTCAGTAAAGAGCAAAATCGTACAACAGGTTTCAGAAACAGGAGCTTTCATTTGAAAAGGTGGAAAGGTCTATCCCTCAATCTCCAAAATGTTTTTGCTTTTGAAACACTAGGAGAGGATCAGAGATTGAGATGAGGACAGAAGGGAGGAGGTCAATTTTTGCCTTTTCTTTTGCAGTTATTTATGAATTGTCTCTAAAATGTGTTAAATAAATGTAACAATACAATTTGTAGATGATTATATGCAATCCGCACAGTAAATAATAGGTAATTGTAATAGTCAGTGGGTATAAAATGGATTGGAATGAAACACACAATATACTGCTGCAGTTAAAAAACCAAAAAGTCCAGTAGCATACAGTGAAAAGGTTCTGAAACCAAAAGTCCTTTGATAGCATGATGTTATTTGAGCAGCTAAAATGGATTATGATTCCACTGGGTAGATGTGTACTTTAGCATCCCACATTGTATTAAAGAAGATAAAAATTCGTGAAACAACTGCCATCAAGAGAAAACCTTCAAATAGATTTTTCTCTGCTGGTAAAATTACCACTTACATTTTCCACTTTACAAAGAAATACAAAGCTGTAGATTTGTATTAGAATAGATTTTATTCGTGCTAAGAGATAACTAGATAGCTAGATAAATATATATTAGTAGACAAACACACAAATATTCTGTGTACATGCACACGTCTCAGACTCAAGAAAGCTCAAAAAAAGGCTACATTATGAGCTATGTAAAAGTTTATAAATGTCAAAATTAAGATTCTCTGTCAAATTGGCATCCTTCAGTGTTTTCCATGGCAAGTGGTGCTATCTGGAGGTGTATGCTGATTATCCTAGCACTTTGAAATCTCTCAGATCCCTGCTTGATATAGCTTCCTCAGATGCTTCGTGTCAAAGCAATAACCCAATTTGCAGTCTGGAAAGAGTAGTCTGAGCTAGTTCATAACTTCTCAGAAATATAAACAAGATAAATTTTGCTAACCTTCCCAAAAAAAGAAACAGGAAGCAGAGGGACAGAGGGGGAGACAAGTGGGTGAGGCGAGCAGGGGAAAAGGCAAAGGAGGTGATATTTTAGATTCAAGATTTATAGATCCTTCAGTGTCATTCCTTGAGGAATGCTTCTAGAAAGGAGATACCTCCTCCCCAGCCAACAGCAGAAACTAACAGCCTATATAATCACTAACCAGATGTAGCTGTAGTCAGGCTTGCTTACCAGGTCTTCCTATATGTATGCCCAGCATGCGTACTTTGAGATTTTTCTCATTTATAATTTAATGAAGCACAGTTTTTTTTTTCCAAACAAAGGCAATGGCCTGATTTAGAAAACAAGTCCCACAAGAGTGTTGCTTCCAAGCACGGAAGTGCCGGTTCTTTTCAGTGAAGCACTTAAGATCTTTTTAAAGGGCAAATGTACTTTCCCCCTCTTGCATTCTGGGAAATGAGCTAACCATGTAGCTGTATCTCTTACAGAAATAAAAATTGACGCCCAGCATGGACATTTTCACTGAGAATATTTTAAGCTATGACACCTTCGAAGAAACTGAAAACAGGATCTTAAAATGAAAAGGGACAGGCCTTAGAGGCAGACCCGGCCTACATAAGCCACGGAGGGGGAATCACCCTGGCTTCCTCTTGCTGCTCAATGCCTGAGCAAAGGTTTTCTTCCAGAGAGTGCTGAGTAGAGGCTACACAATGAACGTTGGTGTCTCCAACATGCTGCACAGCACAGTACTGCACAGGAGATACACCAGGCTCCCACAGTCCTTGTCTTCTGTGCTCCTACTGCCTCGTGTTGGCATTGAGGAGGAAGGAGAGGGCAAGGATATTTCTTTCAGTCCATTGGTTTCAGTAGTGACTGCTGCAGTTATGCTCCCAATGTGCTTCTCACATTCACGGTCTGCAGTAAGGCACCATATTTGCGCATATAAAATTGCTTTCACCCACTGAGAAGAAAAATCTCAAAAATATGTCCTGAAAACTGCAATTGAGACCAGTATCCTTAGCATCTGGCAGATGGGCTCTGTTAAGCATACACAGTGAGGCCCCACGGATTTCTGGGATGCTACTTGCAATGACACTTCCTACCTTGGCTTATCAGTCCACCCTTGCAAAATTCTCTTGTGTCTTTTTTCCTCTGTTTTATTAAGCATTGTATTGCATTCTTGTCTGCATGCCTCTAAAATTTGTCTTCTTGCTAATCCTTCTACCACAAAAAACCCTCTCATATTCCCTTCTCTTTCACGTGGACATGGTTTCCCACCAACTTCAGTTTTCATTCTTCTCTTTGCCACCTAAGTAATCTTTTTGTGCAGTCTCTGGTGACATAGTGGACACATGCTGTGAAAGGTCTGTTCAATGCACAGAGCCCAGGAGGGCTTGTGCACAAATTTCTCTATCGGATGTTGTATGTATCCACATAAATAGGAAAAATTTGTGAAATAGAGAAGCGGACTTAGGCAAAGAGACTCACCAAATGATTAAACGTACCAACTCTTAGCAGAATTCTGCTAAATGGTTATAAATTGATAATCCTCTAGGCTATCATATGGTAAAATTTGAATCCGTTTCCTAGTGACGGTAAAAATCATTGCTCCCAAGAGATCCTATTCCAAGTTTCAACCCTTCTTCAAAGCACAGGTGTGCAAGAGATGCCTCATAAATAGCTGTTTCATATCTTTAAACTCCTTTTGCTTTGCTGAAACATTCTAAAACTGTTTACATTTGTTAAGTTGCAGGAAACATTCTGTATCTGCACTACATCTAGGTGAGACCCTGATAGTACTGTACATGGTGTACATTCCTTCTGTAGCACAAAAATTATAGTACTTTCATTAACTTGATTAAGGAGCTGTTAGCATTTTGAAGCTTTTTTTCA
>JAOXNG010000001.1:111759872-111775631 GCA_028566535.1 Scolopax minor
GACATTTTGCTGTCTACCAGATCTTTCTCTTTGGAACTTGTCTCCAGCATGTCCACACTTAACCTGTATTGGTGCCTAACATTCTTGCTAGTATTTGAGTAATTAAAAATTAACTAATAAAGAAAAATAAAAAAGAACACAAACAAACAAGTATTATTACTTCCATTGTGCTCGTTGCTTCACAAAAAGAGAATATATGTATTCTCCTCTGACATTAAGCAGATCAGTTCACACTTCTGTCTGCACAACCATTCACACTTCTGTTCTGCCAGAAAATACTGAAGTTTTAGTTCTTTGCCCAGAGAGTAGTAAGAGATACGCTTTAAAAACTGCTTTGGTTAAACCATTGTGAACACTCACAGGAACCCAGCGGGGGCAGATGGGGTGTTATGGTAGAAGCATAAGTCTGCTTTAAGTAAAATATGAGTATAACCAGTACACTATCCAATTATTTAATTTCTTGAATTACATATCGCTCATCCCACAACACTACAGTATGTATTTACATCATTATTGTTTTGAATTTGAACGCAATATTGTTTTAATTGAACGCAATTAAGTATCAGGAGCCAAGAGCACCAGCAAAAATGAAGGGAAGACATCACTTTGTCCTGTGTGAGAGTAGAAGACAAGTTAGGAAGCTTACCTCTCCTTTGTGGCTGGTAAGAACCCTGACTAATTTCATGTGAGTACATGAAGTTTCAGGATGAAAGGTGTAAAAGTGAGAAAAGTTTTAGATTTTCCTTGTAACGTTCCCAAGAGATATATCAAACAAACCACACGTCAATTTGTTTAATGAGATTTATAGCTTAAAATAACTGCAGGCCGCTGCTGCAAAAATCTGTTTCATTTCTTGAGCAGAAATATGAAGAAAGAACATTTGTGTAAGACTCCATATCCTTGAAACTCAAAATAGTTTGTCATTCTGGGACCTGATTTTCATTTTTGAATAAAAGATATTACCTCGGTATCAAGTTTAATTAAAAAAAAAAAAAAACAACAGATGAGTTTTTCTACTTCAAATAGAGAAATCGAGAAATCTGTTTCCAAATCATTTATCTAACTGCTGAGTCACTGGCTACTTAAAAGCAAATAATAATTGAGTGCAAAAACAAATAAGGTTACACAAACCTTTCTGTTGAATTTAAAAGTATGTTTTCACAACATCACTGAATAAGTGCATGTATCTTGCAAGAAATATGTATACGATACTTATTTCTTTATTCTTAGAAACAGTTCAGATTTTCTGTCATCATACATTGGATCCAGGTTTCACTGAAGTAAATGCACACCAAAGCAAGTGGGAGCCTTCCACAGATACAATTGTAGGAGATATATATGTGGGACTAGCATGATTATATTCATTCATTATCTCCAGTGAATCTTTATTAATTTTACATGATATTCAAACAAAATAAATGCTTGCTACTTCTATGGTACATACCCTATAAGCTTCAATAACTCAGAACACAAGACATTAGTTAATATGTGTTTGAATGATTAACTACATTTAAGAATCCATTCAGCTAATGAGGTTACAATTATTTGTTGTTAATACTACATTATATCCTGCAAGAGAATTGGCTTCCTACTCCATCAGTACTCTATCTATTTATGTATTCCAGATGGTATTATAGAATTTACTTCTACTTAACTTTATTTTATATATTTTCTAAGCAAATCTGCTCCAACTGAAAACTCTGGAACACTCATACTGCTTTTAAAAAATCAGTGGGAGCACCATCCAGAAACTTTTATTGTTATGTTTTTAAATTAAATATTACATATGAGTTTGGTATTTCATTGACAAATTAACTTACTTACTACCTCACCCCTCAGGACGAACTGAGCATCCCAAATTTCCAGTAGAGCCATGATATACTTGACTGAAGTGAAACATCTTTCATTTTCATCGAGCACAAATACAAAATCCTCTCAATGTATGAAGCCCTTAGAGGTTACCCGACTCCCCAAGTTTTGATGAAATACAAATAAGACCTTTTTTTAAAAAAAAATAATTTCTCTTTTTTCCCCTGTGCATGTCTCAGAAGTCAGTCAGAATATAGTAATCTTGTTTCACCTTGCAAATGTTGTGGTTACAGCACAGTCCTGTTTTGAAAAATTTGACAAATTAATTGGCATTTCCTGTTTGAAAGAGGAGAGCAACAGAAATTTTCAGGAGCCTGAAATGCTGGTGACATTTTAGTGCTTTCATGGCAGAGCGCTCTGAGCCTAGTACATAGGGTAACTCTAGTCTACAGTTCAGAATGTAAGAAAAAGTATTCCCTGCTCGCAAAACAATGTAAATGTGCTCATGACATTCAAATCAAATATCACTAGGTTCACAAACTAATTCACTTCTGCAAGAACCTCATTTGCTGCCATAACAAAAACAACCAGGCAGCCAAAATCTTGTGTGGTCAAGCAACTTATAGTATTGCTGAAGCTGATGTCTAGGGAGCACTGTTCAAGTGATACCCTCCTTTGGCTGAATAATACTAAAATGAAAACTTTTGCCTTACCTATTTACCAGGAGGTAGGAAGGCAATATTACAGTACGTCTTTAGATTTGCATCTAAATAAAGGTATAAAGTGTACTTATGCAGAGCTGTGACTAGGTTCCTTCCCTGTCAGCCTTTTTTTTTTGTGGCTTTACTAAATCAGAGGAATGGACAAGTAGGCAGTAAATCCAGTCTACTAACTTTAAACAGAAAACATTGTCTGAATATGACAAACTTTTAAGAACTCAGATATGATTATCAAAATCTGGAACTCTGCATATATATATCCACAGAAATCAAATCCTTAATATTTAGAGATACATAAATTTCTTTACATTGCACTCCATAAATAAGAAGCTTACCAGTTAGCTATAATTACTGCCTGTCAAGAATATCCTCACAGTGCCAGAAGATGTCCAGTCTCTCTCCTTATTTACAGTCTTTGGCATATAGAGATCATTACAAGTAGATTTAGTTAGATGGTGTATTCAAACCAGTTGTAAATAAAACTACAGATTGATAAAGTTCATTTAGTAGCTTTGATGAATGGATTTCACACACTTTCTCCTGAGATTTTTATTTTTTAATCATAAAATCTTATAGTCGTATTCAGATCATGTCACAGTAAATTCAAGTATCATCTGCAACATCGCATGTTAAAAATAAAACCAAATAAAAATTGAAATGGCATTTCTGTAAAGTAAATACATACCTTAAATCTCATAGAATAATTCCACAAAAACTTTGTATTTATGTTGCTAATGCTGGAAATCAGTAGTGGATCTCGATTGCTAGAGATATATAACCCCCTGCTTGAAGAGGATGCTGAGGTCAGTGCACTCTTGCTGACCTTTGACTTGGCCTGGGCTCTGTAAATAGGATACACCTGAAAAAATGTGTTGTCAGGCGTAAGTGGAGCTTAGCACCTGAGATAAAAGTACTGATTTTTCTGTATAGTTATGGAGACAAATAAGCCTTCTACAGTAGAAATTATCTCCGTCTAAAGTAGAAATCTAAAACAGGCCAGATGAACAGTCTCCAAAAGTCTGTTTCTTCCCATGTACAGACCTAACAGATAACCCAAGGTAATTGACACAGATGTCAAATACCAGGAAAGTTAATCTTACATGTGATGAATCCCTTGTCAAAGGTTTAAACCTGCTTGCATTCAAGACCAAAAGGACTTCAGAATTGTCCTCCTGTAGAAGGACCCAAGTCTATTAAAATTATTTTCCCTGGAACAACCCTGGCAACAAAGGATTCCACTAACAGTCGGGTTTGTCTGCATGTGTAGCAGGAACTGGCCTTTCCCATGCATCAAAACCTCATTCGTTCCAGTTTTCATGTGAAATAGTTATACCCTCTCCTATACCTGGCATCTTTTATCGTGATTTTCAAATACCTGGCTGGCAACCATCTGGAAATCTGATAGAATGCTACCTGCAACAGCAGGGCAAATAAATTGCTATAAAAATTACTATCAATCACCTAAACCAGTAAAATTAGTTCAGTGGTAAACATAAGATAAAGCCACCCACCTGCAGGGTGACAAACAGAGATAAAAATACATGTACCTTGACAAGCTGTTTTTCAGAATTCTTTTATTAATGTCTTTTTTTTCCTAAGGTAAAGCATCGAAGCTCCCAGGCAACAAATGTTATGCACAAAATTCTACACAATATGATAAATGGTGTTTCTGTAAGTAAATGAACACACATCCTTATACAGGAATTAAATAAAATCTAAACCAAGAATGAGTGTGTAAGTTTATGAATAAGTGAAAGTACACAAACTAAGGCATATGTAAACTTATCTTGTGCTATATGAATCATTCTTGACACACGACTGTAACGGCAGCCTTCATTAGAAAGGGGAACAGCAAAAACTTCTAAGAAATGAAGTAGGAATGCTTCCTAACGTTCAGTGGTTTGGCATTCTTTGCTAACATGGTGAAGAAAACATAAACAGAGACTTCATGCATTTCATGAGTCACTTCATAAATTAAAAGTTTTACGTATGAAGCTATGTCACTTGGAAAAGAGGATATGGTATGTATGTGGTGGGCATGAAAATACTAGTTACGTTTCTTATTGTTAGTTGTAGACTCTGCTTTATAAATGATCATCACTCAAAATCATTTAGAGAAACGGGTAATAAATATTTGATACCTGAAGGTTTTAATTTTAAGCTATAGATAAATCCTACAGAAAGGAAGTTGCTATTGGAGTTTTAGGGACTTGGGAAAGAAGAGTGTGTGTATGTATGTGTGCAGTATAAACATGCAATGTCTTCTTGGATCATAAATTAATTTACAAATATGCTGATCCTCCAGCTGGTGTTGTCCTATATTTCCTGAAAATCATTCATATGTACGTTTAATATTCTGTGAAGTGCCCACATGGCATGCATTTATCTGGTGGCTTAATGCAAACACTGCCATGGGCTGGGCAGAGAGGGGAGGGATATATCCAAATGCATGTACATACTTACAACGATCTCATTCAAACCCCGAATGGCTGACTGCTCTTACATCCTCATAGTGAAAGTCCTAGAAGAAATGGACTGTTATTGGCAACCAGCTTCCTCGTCTCAAACTAACTCCCCTCAGGTTGAGGGATTGTATAGGTACTGGTCTGTCTCATCTCCTCCAACTCCATCATCCCTTTTCATCTCATCAGCACTGCTTTGGCAGCAAACTTTATAGCCAGATGGGTGCTGCTGAGCACATTGAAAAGAACTGGAAAAATATGAACTGGTCTTTTGACCTCTCAGGTAAATTTGCTATTTTGAAGTCGCCTAAGACATGAAAGTGTCATTCCAAAGCAGTTTATTTTATTGAGAAACATTTCTGAAATATATATTTTTTCAGTTTTGGAACATTGGAAAAGTGACATTATTCATAGCAAGTTATCTCTTTGTGAATATCAAATACACAGCAACATAGTTGTTTGATGTTTTAAATGATTAGAAGTAAATATTTCCCTCCTAAGTTTCACTTTGTGCTCAGCTGTCTACTACTGCATGGAACTAAAGTGACAGGGCAAAAAGTTTTGGCTGATGCTGAATCTTCCTTGCTCTACCCTTCCACCTGTTCTTCCTGGAGGACAGGAGAATGCAGGGACAGGGAGAACAAGCTGAAAGAATGAGGTTGTGCAGTGGCTACATTTTGCTGTGCAAAGTTTTGGGATATTAGGCGTTTTTCTTAGCAAACTCAGACTCAAGAATTCTGCAGTAACATTATACTTACAGATTTTACTCCAGGAAGCTTGCAAACCCTCACAGTTGCACACAAACACACTGAAAACATGATACTAAAATGCAAAACACTTGAAGGAACAGGAAAAAAGCTGTTTTACAACTTCTAAACTAATGTGCTGGTATTTTGCTTCTGACATCACGTCTCTGCACTTGGAGACACCACATAGAGTTTGTGAAGAACCCTGCAACATAATGCAATTTTGTGATGACCATAAGCCTCATGGAAACATCCCTGTTTCAAAAGACTTTCACAAACTAGTGAGCAGCATTCCCTCAGTTTCCTGCCAGCTCACCTCCCCCCACCCTGGCTCTGAGCTCTGATCACTGGGGCTTGTGGCCCCAGAGTACCACTTCCCTACCACTAGGACTGCCTTGGGACCAAACTACCCCAAAGTAAAATAAGAATTTTAGAATGCCTTAGCAAAAACTCCAGCAGATCTGGTGGGCAGGAGAACTTTGGTCACAGATGGTTTTCACATTCCCCTCTGTGCAGAGATATATGGAGTTTTTGCTGAAGGTGGACTTTCTCTGGCTCCTGGGTTTTGCACTTTATACCAGGGATGTGCCCTCAGGAGCTTTCCAACCACCCCAGTGTGCCAGAGACTCCCTGGGAGTCCAAATACCTACCCAGGTAGGGCAGGTCCCAATTAGCCCAGACTTCCAACTGCATTGCACTTTCCAAATCTCACCTCCAGCTTCACTTTGCAGGGGGCCAATCATGTACCCATATCAGTCACACTAAGGCTGATGAGTTAGCTTGAAAGAATAATGGGTCATTCACAGAACCAAGACCTACATGGATACAGATACACCCTGCTGCATTGCCACACCGTTAGCCAGTTTATTAGCTATAATGGGACTTCCTTATTCATGTGTTTGCTGTTGAGTCAGGCTCTGGTCTGGGGTATTTTTCTTTGTTTTTCTCCAGTTCCGGAAATGTAGGAGGAAGAGATGGTCCAGATTCTACAGTTAACAGACACAAGCATAATCTTATTTAACTGAACAACAGGACTGGCACTGAGGAAGTGCTCCTCACCTGAGCAAAACCACAGAGTGTCCAGTCCCCAGTGCTACCATGTCCTTCTTTTAAAACAAGAGGACACTGTTACAAATGCAGCTGTAACTTTTTCCTGGTGTAGGATTGGGTTGCTCTCTTTTGAACAAGACAGACATATTCCTTCATTCTTCCCTCTAACGGAGAAGAAATCAGTTGAGGCTCTGACTCAAAGTAAAACCGTTGGCCCCACTGAAGACCACAGGCTCTCCTTTGAAGGCTGTGTTAGATGTGACTTAAAACCATGATTTTTAGGTGCATAATTACTAGTTGGTTTCTCAAAACAATCAGATGCTGGTAACACACACCATCAGACCCTTGAGGCTTGATTACTCTAATCCTCCCATTGCCACTTACAGAAAGTTGTGAGTAGGAGCCCTAGGGCTCCTCGTGGCACTGAAACACCCTCACATGCAACCTCCCTTGCATCCCCTAGCTTTCAGGGTGTCAACCTGAAAAACGGTAAACTCCATTTTGCTTTTTTCTATAGAGCTAAAGAAAAGTATAGTGATATTGGTTATAGTGAGATCTTTCCCACCGAGTTTCTGCTCCCAATTACCACTTAGTTTTGAGTGTGATACTGTCCCACCTGAAGTCCTTAAGTCCTTTCCCAAAGATGTATTACCTCACTGAAACCAACCCTCTCCACTTGTTTTATTTATGTTTTGCTTATGTTTTACTTACTTATTTATACATTTCTTGAATGGAGAGCGGGTATAATTAATGAAAAATTTTAATTACTGTTATTCAGTAAGTGAGTTATGCCTTAATTTATCAGTTGTTATTACTATTATTACTGCTGCTGCTGTTATGAAAAACCTTATCAACATTTATTAATAAACTTTACTACATTAAAGAGAAAATGCAGTTATGTAGTTTTCCTAGGAACACACAAGAGCATAGAAGACATCCAAGTATGTAATTGTTAATTCAACATATCTCTCTCTGTGACATAAAGACACTTATTACTATATTACCAGGGAATCTTTTTTCCTTTTTTAATCTCATCTCTCTGTAGTAACAACTAGTGTTGTCATTAAGGGGATTCTGGGAAGAAAATATTAATCACTGAATAAAGCACAAAATCCCATGTAATTTACAGAAAGAAAGATCATTGATTGAAGACTGACTTCTTCAGAAATTTCTGAGGTCGTGTGTAGCTTGTAAAAATTCCCCACCCACATTAGTCTCTTTGAAGCACACTCTCACAGAGCTGCTCCTTCCATTTCTTGCCATAAAACTGTCAGCTGAGTGTTTCATGTTGTGATACAGCTCTCTATGTTACAGGAAATCGACCTAAGTAGTGTTCCTGTGAGTATAAAAGCAGCAGATAAAGTCCATTAACCCTTTCAATACCTGCTATATTTACACATTTGCAACCTTGAGGTCTTAGAACAAAAGAATGGGAAACAGCACTGGTTACCAGGAAGTTTTTTTTTTTTTTTATTTAAGAACACTTTCCTTACTCATTGTGCAATTTTTTTTTTTTAATTTATCCACAAAATTTATTTGTGGGTGTTTTCATAAGTAGCCCTTCTTTTCAGCTGCAGCTGTTTCTAACAGCTGCAAAATCTTTTTTTTTTTCATCCTACACATTAGCATACTCTCCCAGCCCAGAAAATAAACATCTGTTTTTCTTCTTGATTTGACAAGCCAGTATGTTGCTGAAACAGAGCTGTGCCATGAGCTTAGATTCAGCTCTAAACTTTCAACATCTGCTAGATATTTCTAGATTTAGTTCTTGCTGAAACTTCTTATTGGATTGTTAGAGATGTGCAGACTGCAAGAGATTAGGAGTTTTGAATAAGGCTATATAAATGCGTAATCCTTACCTAAATTTCCCTAGACATCCAGAAAAGAGGAAGTCTGGAATTATAATAATGATATCTTTTACTGTGGAATTCATAATAATTCTTAACATTCTGCAGATGACTTTTCATCAAAACACACACTCACCTATATTTACATGAATGAAATTTACTTTGCAGTCCAAAGTGGAGAAGACAGCATAGAGGCCCTCATTTTAAACTATAATAAGAGGTAATCAGGGATCTTAAACTCAAGATCCAAAACGCAAAATGTATACCATTAACTCCAACTATTACAATTTTTTGTCCACTACCTATGAATTTTGCATTCTTCCCCAAGAAATCCTTTATCTGTGCTGTATTCTACAGAGAGATGAATTCTGCTGTCAGGACTGCAGAATAACATCAGGTTGGAAGGAACCTCAGGCTACAAGACCACCTTATCTCACTGCATCTGACTCTACTGCAAAGTGACAAAACAAAATCACCGAACAAGTACACAGATGCAGCTCAGAAATTAACAGCATGAGAAACATCTTCAGAAGCAAAATAGGTCAGATTTCAGGGAAAGAATTTTTGACCTTCAAGTGGTATTCACAAACAGCTGCAGATAGCCCCTAATTCAAACAAAATACTGCCAGCTCTTCTGTTGTGAGAAAATATCAGGCTCACCTAGCCTTTCTTTTGCTTTGTATTCAGGTTTATATCCTCATAAATCCTACTGCAACTTATCACTGTTCTACTTCCCACTTTTTTGCTGAGGATTTGCCCCCATGTATCTTTGGTATATAATTGTAATTTTTCAGTAAGTTCAAAGAGTTAATGGTTCTTGTTGAAGTTGCCTATGCCTTAATCCAATTTCACATCTAAAACTATTTATCCCGGGAAAGGCAGGAATAAGAGAATACATGATTATGCAAAAAAAAACCCTAGATTATGCAAAAAAAAAAAAAAAATTCCACAGAGTGGCAGTTTTCCTCAGCCTAGAGATCACTCACCAATATATACAAATGTTCTTCTGATTCCCCAAAACACAATTCTGATTTTTCAGAGGAATATAAGAACTGAAAGATTTGATATTTGGTCTGTTCTTGGGGCATTTAAGTGTATATGATCTACAGATTTTTCTGTGTAGCTATTATAAAATCAGACAAGTACTGCCCAGACTATTAAGGGTACTTATAATAAGGAATACAGTGGTTCTCAAATGCCATGTAGGCAAGTCTTGCCTTGCTATGTCTACAAATTTATAGCATATAACCTTCAGGTAGAAAGGTGTTCCACAACACTGAAGACAGTCAGAGTTTTTTGCAAGGCTCTGATTATTTCTCCTCTTCTCTGTGAAAGTGCAAGTGCAACATTTGGGTTAAGATGGGAGAGAAATTTCTCTTTTAGTTTTAGGTCTAAGCTTATCTCTGGCTCCCAACTAAGACATCTACAGGATGTGTTAAAGTAATGAAGGACCTAAGCAATTTGTGAAGATCATTTCTCCAAGCAGGAGTCATATGAGTCCCTTCAGTCTGTGCCTGCCAAGACTGAGGGGGAAAAAAAGTAGGAATATCCAATTTTCCTTCATAAGATTACATATGTCATTCTGTAGTCCCAGATTAAATGTAGACTGAACACACTTCTGTGGTAATTGACTTCCTCAGTTGTATTTTCAATGGCTACCCTTTGCTAATGTAATTATGGACTATATTACATAGCTGAAGAGGAAAGCTCCAAGTTCTTAAGTAGCCCTGAGGGGATACATGCAAATTCAATTTTTCTGAACACTGCTACAAAAGCATCTTTTAGAGGGACCACTATAAAGCATCTGTGCCATAGGACTGTTCTCTATCAAGTATTGAGTCTGAGTACCAGGCATGCTGCCTGGCACCACTTGTGGTGTGAGGAACTACTCTGCCTGAAGAAACAGAAAATTCCTACAGGAGATTTCCACAAACCAGAATAGTGGACAGAACCCATTCTGAGCAATAAGTTAGCAGAAATCCAGCCAGCTGCTGTTCATACACAGAAATCACATATAAACTTTATCAGCAAAAAATGTGTTGCCCCATGATGTTAGTGAGATCTGAGAATTATAGAAGCACACTGGATGAAAGAGTATGGGCAACAGATTCCCTTGTTCTCTGGCCCTAGGGTTTGTAGCAATATTCATATTCCCTTCCCTGAGGTTTTCTGTTTTTGAAAGGGTGACAGCAGTTTTTACCACCAGCAAAGTAATGGGAAGAGATTCCTAATACATCAAAATTATTTCAAGTTCATTCTTTATTGCTTTCCTTCCTAGAATCAAAGTGGACAGAGCATGGATATTAACCATAATAAAAAATAAAATAATATCTCACAGACTTCTAGAAATAAAAATTACTGAAAGTCTGAGAATAAAATGTGTCAGCTCTCCCCAAAGAATAAAAGGCTATAATAAAGAAAATATCCAGAAACTATGACAGCTGCAACTATAAGTTGAGAACATAGTTAGTAAAAATGCCATTACAATACAAATACAAACATTATACTTTGATTGTCTGGATAGAATTTATAGCATTTAGAAATTACACACATTAATCTGGCATTATTAAACATACATTTAATTATATCAGAGTTCTATACAGTCACACCTAGACTTATCCAGGATGCATTAAAATATGTATTTTATAAACATACATCTTTGATGTAAAGAAAATCTCAAGGGCAGTTCACAATAACTTCCATTCCATTTTTGTTTTAGAGTCCTCCTTACTAGTTCTGGTTTTCATTTTATTCTAGGATTGAGTCTTTTCCTTTCCTCAAAGAAGTAGAAGAAACCTATTTTCCCCAGGATGTAGCTTTTAAAGCAGGTTTTTTCCATCACTGCTGCCATGGCCTTAAACACAGAGGCTCTGGAGTTCATGTTCAAAGCCTGATCTCCATCTTTTTTCACTGGAATGGGCTCCAAGTTGCACTCAAACATCTGTGCAACCTATTCTCTGACATGTCTTCCTGGATTTCTCATTGTCAGTTTTGACATAAGTGAAGGAGGACAATAAGCAGCTCATCTGTTTTTCCTGAGCCTCCCCACATCCTGGGATACTGGCTCTAGAAAAAGAGCAGAAAAATTCCACCTCAAATTCTGTTTTAGACACTTCGCTGTGGCAAGTGTGGCAAGAACTGATAAAAACCATATAGAATAGTTTTTGGCTAATTGAAATGTTACCTTTTAAGAGAACTTTTGTTGAAAAGCATCTTATCTAATCAATGTCACAATTTCCATAGAACTATTCAAAATGTACTCTAAATAAAAGTTTACAGTCAGCTTTTATTTTTAAGTAAGTCTAATTTTAGTAATTTTGGAATTTTCAGCTCAAAAAACTCATTAGAAGAATAAAATTATGTCTTTCAAGAAGGAGAAGAAGATGAGTTTGGAAAGTCTGAAGAAAATTACAGTTAATTAAAAGAGAAGTTTGCTGCCTCTCGATTGTTATTAGCTTTTCCAGTGACCCATATGTTAAACCCCTGCAGTTACTCATGAACAAGCTCTATTTGAAGATGGTACTTCTGACATTAAACACTTTTAATTAGATCTGGAGTTTCCACATTTTTCATTGTTTATTTTCTTACAGAGCTCAAATTACAATCTGCTTCTGTTTCCAATAGATGTCATTAGGAGTCTTAACCACAATCTCAAGTGAAATTAGTATTGAGTGTTACAGGTCTGACCAGTGTCATACTAAGTTTAAATTCTCTTTGATTTCCTTAAGTTTTGGACCAGAGACTATTGCTTGCATGAAGGTATTGCCCTCTGTTGGTCAAGCATATCTCATAGAGCATCGTAGAAGATGGGAAACCTATCCTTCTTTTCTATGTCAGTTAGGAAATTTATGTTCCTTTGTATTGTAGACGTATGGAAGACTCCAAGAATTTAAAAATGTATGGCATACTTTTAGAGATTGATTATTATTTTGGTTAAAATTACCCTAAAGGTCTATTTTGACATTCTTGCAAGGACATTATTCCTTTGTGTCTCCCAGTGTAGCCACTGAAATCATATTCACACACTTGAAAATACAAAGGGCGTTTATGCTTCTCCCAGAAAATGATGCTATGTTTCTGTGCCATAGTCAAATGCAGAAACACGGCGATAATTGCTGTAAGGCATAAAAAAGAGCTTAGGGACTGAAACTCAGAGGAGCAGGAAGAGAGCATGGGACAGCCTCAGCAATGTCACTAGGTCACCTCACAGCACTCATCAGTCAGTGCATTTGAAGCTGTTGCCTGCCGGTCTTCAAACACTAATGCTCACACATAACCCTAATCAGGCTACCTCTAATTAGTCATCAATGTCTAACTGGCAGCTTTCCTGCTAAATTGCCCTTGTATATTGCTCTTAACAACATTAAGATTTTATTTGCTCTTTAACACAAAACAGTCTATTGATCAATGTATTAACCGGTGTTTTCATGCATTTAGCGTGATCCCTTACAAACCCGGTCATCCTGTGAGTGGCAAAATGAACAAGATCTGGTTGCCTATGGATTTGTAATCAAGTTCCCATGTGGACTCAGTAATATTTACTAAGAGCTGAACTCCTATTACCATCCTTTCCACAACTGGGAATTTTAGTAAGATCTTTCCTAATCTGATCGCTTCTTTTCACAGAAATCGTAGGAGCTTCACATCTTTGAGAAATCCTTCCATCACTCTGAGTTCAAATTAATCCATGATTTCAAGTCATTAGAGAGGAGAACAACAAATAAGCACACTCAAACACGTGCCAAGTGTGATTCCATAAGTCTTATCTCCTTAGGAATATAGGCTTGCAATTTATGCTGAAATGAAGTAAAAATGCAAGTTTAAAAAAAAAAAAAACTTGAGGTAAAATTTTGAGGTAAAAAACAACTTTTCTGTTGTAGTATAATCAGGCTGGAGATGATCCCAGGGCCTAATATCACTGAAATGGAGCCTCCCTCTTCTCCCCCATGAAATCTGGCCCCGAGTTGGGGCCCTACATCAAGTACCAAGTAAGAGAAGACATTTCAGGCAGAGGACAAAGTAGCTCAGTGGATTTTTTTCTTTTTCCTGGTTAAGAGTCCAAGAGAAATGCAGTCTCCTTCCAACCCAGAGGCATAGAAAGAAAACAGAAAGGTGACTGCCATAATTTCCCCACCCACCCAGACACATGAACACTAGCGCACAGCCAGGCTGTCTTCTCCTCCAGCAGCGTGGGTGGGGGCAACGTCCCCAGAGTGGAGGACCTTGGAGATAAAAGTAATTGTTTGTGTTTCACAGAGCTGCTTGGCTTGGGAAGTGAGAGATACTTCACTGATCCAACCACAGCTTCAAACTTTTTCAAAATCCATCATATTGTTAATGAGGCATGAGGGCCTGATGTAATTGTGTAAGTGCAGATCTGTGGACAAGTACCCAAAATTTATATGGGCTCAACAGGGAAAATGAAGACGTTTCTAATTACATACCTAAAACAAAGAGAAGAACAGTGTGTGCAAAATGGAATTTGACAGATTTTTTTTTGTTTCCTTATATTTCAGTGACTGACACGCAGAACTATTGTCTTTCAGCCATCTTAATGAGATCTGAAATAAAAATATATTTTTTTAAATGTCAATGAACTTCCAAAGTACGAGGGAAAATAAATTCTATTATTCATAGTGAAAATGCAGTATTTTGAGAGCATACAACCCTCAGTGTCTGAGGAAAATCAGAAGGAGCAGCCACACCTTTTCTTGCTGGAAATTCACATAAACTGGATTTTCCTGGGAATATATTCAGAACCTAAGAACTGAATTAATTTATATCTCCTATGCATTTAAACCAATCTGTCTTTCCAGTCATCTGCAGTGGTCTTTCAAGAATGTTAAAAATACCATACCATTTTAACAACAGGGTTCCACAATCCACTCTTTTATAGTCTTCCATGTATACCCCAGTTGGGCTAGAACCTGTCCCTGGTTTGAGGGGTTTGCAACCATTCCAGATCCACCTGTCAGGTGTCTGCACATTCCATCCCTGACTATTTTTTTTTTCCTGTGTGGATCTGCAAGGGTTAATTGTAATACAAAAAAAAGGTCTGTGCAGGACAGCTCTGGATGAAAAAGTAATACAGAGAAAAGAAGCAGCTCACCACAGTGAACTCCCTCTCCAGTTAGATCTCTCAAGATACTGGCATGAGCTCTCTCTCGCACAACATACCCCTAACTTGTTTAAGAGTACCGTCACTACTAAACAAACACTTGCATTTATTATTACTCAGTTCAAAGGCTGATGCCAAGCTGTCTGAGGGAAGGAAAGTACATGGTGTATTTTCAAAAAAACCCTCAGTTTGATTGGAGTTTTCTGTTTTCCTTGGGTTTTCTCTTTTCTTTCTTTTTTTTTTTTTTTTTTTCAGCCCAGAAGCATTGTTTGGGCAGCTGTTGAAAAATTTATACATTTGTCAGGATCTCAAGCTGTTTGGGAGCCGTGGCAGGTCAGATGCTCTGCCCAGGCTGCTCGACAAGCAGGTTGTACCCCATCCTGGTGGTAACCACAAGCCGGCATGAACCCTTATAGTCAGGCCAACACTTCTCAGAGAGCATCATATTTATTGCGCACATGTGAGGGAGTCGCCGCAGGCCCTGCAGGGCGAAGGCTCAGAGCTTCTGGGGATCGTCTGAGGGACCTACTGCCCATGTGCTGCCCAGTCACTGGGGAACACGGGCGGTGAAGGGATTCTGCGAGTCAGATTTACTGTGGAAAGGCAGCAGCAATGAAACGCCGCATGTGCGGCGGGACGTGCCGCTTCCTGAAGCGCCGGTCGGAGCGCACATACGCTGCCCAGATTTCCCCCAGCCCGAAATGTGTGAGCTCCAAAGGCTGGAGGCTTGAGAAAGGGGGAGGGTGATATTTTTAAGATGTGTGGAAGAAACGTGCCGCTCGGCACCGTGGTTCTGCCAACCTCATGGCAAGGTGGCTGATACACGATGAGAAAAAGATGCCCAGGTCCCACTATCGCAGCTCCAGGTGATGCAGAGCTCATGGAATTACTCCATCTATGCTCTCCTTCCCCACTCAAATAGGAATATATAAATCGTAGAATCATGGAATGGTTTGGGTTGGAAGGGACCTTAAAGCCCACCCAGTGCCACCCCCTGCCCTGGGCAGG
>JAOXNG010000001.1:111864442-111876963 GCA_028566535.1 Scolopax minor
TCCCACGGGGAGAAATTCTCTGGAGCCATTTGGAGCTTCTTCGCAAGTGTATGGCAGATTTTTCTGTAAACTGGTTTTACTTTTTCCCTCCTTCCTTCTCTCTTTTTATTTTCATTTTTCTTTCTCCCCTTAAAGATGAACTCACTTGTGAGCAGTTGTTTTTCTTCTGTTTAATATGGGCAGTAAAAATGAGGGCATCAATACAAGATAACAGGAGGTATTAGTGAGAATGTCTGCTGCTATGAAACACGTCTGCACACTAAGGGCTGTTTGGCTGTCTTTCATCAAACTTCATAACTAATAGGGAGGAAGTAGTGACTGATGTTTCCTCCTTTGTTTTAGTAAAGATTTTTAGTTTGCTCATCTCCTGAATTTGACAGTTTTATAATTAAATATTGATCGCAAGTTATTTAATGTAGGTCTCTGTCATATAGAAGTGAAGATTATTAGGCATAGGCAACAAAATCCTTAGATTGTACACAAGATAACCAATAAATGATACATTGTATGTGCATAATACAATAATTTATATGTGCATTTGAAATTTACCATGCATGGATGTAACTTGGTATACTATTTCCATCTTCATTTACATAATATAGCTAAAGGTTTTAGGGGATGGAGAGTGCATAAGATACCTTGAAATTCACGTTGTACATCCTTATTTCTAAAAATTGAATGACAGACATTTAATGTCTCTACTCATTAGACCATGAGCTATTCATGTCTTTTGCAAACTGATAACCAATTCTGACTTTTTTTCCGTTACGAAATATGAAAGGTTTTGATCTATAAGTGGCTTGAAATTTGTGGGTTAAATAAATAAACTTTTTTTTTTTTCTAATTTGCAGATGTGTTGGCTAGCCAAGAACACTCTGGAGAAATAGCAACTGTTACTATTGATCAGCGTAAGTACTTCTGCCAGCAGTTAATTCAAACAATTAACTGTTTTCAGGTTCAGCACTGTACTTTGGTTCAGTGCTATAATAGTACAGCATTAGAAAATCAGTCAAAAGTAGCTTTCCTTGGTGAGGGAAAGTTTCTAACTTGCATTTTGGATGGTGGGTTTTCTGTTCTCTTTAAATAAGCTGTCTAGGTCATATATTTGAGGTCTTGAGTTGTTCTGGTTTTTTAGGTTATATATTGCATTAATGAATGGATATATTAAAATATTACAATTTCAAAAGAAAGCGTTTCCAAAAATTGCATGGGAGTGTGGAAGAGGGGACTTGTTTAGAATCCGATACTAGAAAAAATACATTAAAGTAATTTTCCGGTTATTTGAAACTTATTCTTCCAGCTGAAGCAGTGTCATCAATTATTAAAATGAATCCATTTTCAGAAGACTTGTAAGCAGCTTATGTTGCACAGACAGACCGTGTGTTACATCTTGGGTTTGTGTCTAGTTAAAGTCACTAGAGTGGGGCGTTTGCATCCTCTTATACCATTGCAATAGAAGAGTATTTAATTGCTGTTTGAACAGCAGGTACAGAGGGTTGTACAGTGACTATAGAGAGAAGTGCTTTAGGGTAGATCATATGGGAGCAGCAGAAAGATTAAAACAAAGGCATGAGAGGGGTTTTTGTTATGGAAACATGTAAAGCACATTATAGTAAACTAAAGCTGATGCTTTATCTGTAATATGACATCTCTGCTATGAGTCTAAAACCACAATTTCTACTATAAGTGGTAAAAAGTCTTTAAGTTACTGTTTTATGATCTATATAGTTTGTCTTTTTAGCAAAGAGAAAACTAGCTCCTGGATTTTATGATAATAACAGGTAATAAATATTATATGCCTATTTCTGTGCCAGCAATTTATAATTGATGTTCTGTAATGTTCTGTTTTACAGCTGTGCAGATTATTCCAGCATCTGTACAGCCTGCTACCCCAACTACCATTAAAGTAATAAACAGCAGTGCAAAGGCAGCTAAAGTACAGAGAGCTCCAAGGATCTCTGGGGAAGATCGAAGTTCCCCTGGGAATAGAACAGGTATCGTCTCCGTTTTTTTTAAATGCAAATGCAGTAAACGTTTACTCATTAATTTGAATTACAGTTTTGTAGGACATATCTTTATTACTCTGTACATGAGTTTGTAGAAGGCCATGTGGTATGAAGGGGACTGTAGCTACAAAATATATCCTAAGCATATGCAGTCCTGGCAGGTCAATTAGCTCTTGCAGGCACTAGGTTAATGTGGTCCCACAGCTTTTGAATCCTGCAGTAAATGAGATGCATAAAATCATTTTTCCTCCTGTCACTTAACAGTCTGTCCTCTCAAACCACTGCATAGCATTTATTCAAGCTTTTAAATTCTTTCAATTTGCAGAAAGGGGAGAAAATAAGCTGTATGTTATAGAATCCTAGTCTAGCTACCACTTGCTCTACCTGTTTCACCCCCTGTCCAATTTGGTGACTTCAGAATTTAGCAAGTTTCAAATTCCTATTTTGTTAAATGAATACACCTTTTGGAAAACAGCACACTAAATCTGGACTTTTATTTTTGAAATTACTGTTTCCCTTGAATTTTTATTTGTTTTAAACTCCATAAAACTCTATTATGATATCACTCTTGATTATTAGGCCAAGATGTTATCAGTTGATGCCAGTGGAGAATACACTGTGTTTCTCCCTTTAGACTTTGTCTGCTATCTGTATCTCGTTAAGTGTTTAGAAATTTAACTGCAGATACTTGATTTAAAAAGAACTGTCAATGATTGGACGTGAAAGATGTTATACTGACTTAAGCTGAAACAACACTTTTTTTTTTCTAGTATTTGTCTTGAAAATTGGAGACTATTTTTTTAAAAAGCAACTTTTATTACCTACATCTATATATGTATATATGCCTGAAGAGGAATAAGCAGCTCTTATTAAACCTGTTCCATTTTATGGATAGATATATGACTACACTTACTGTTATGTATTTTTTTCCTGTAAGTTCTAGGGAGAGATGTATGAGAAATCTTGATTTATTTGGTTTTTTTCCTCTGTATTCCTCAGTTTCTTTTTTTCCTACATTAATACTGATGACTTAACATGAAAATGTTTACAAAAGAACAGTTGGAAGAAATTAAGTGCAAGTTTCCCTTCTGTCATATATTCTATATTGGTCTGCTTTAATATGTTGGTTGAAAATCTCTACCTATGAGAGGAATGTAAGGAAGACTAATCGAAATGGATCGTGTTGTCCCTATTTCAACAGGAAACAATGGCCAGATCCAGTTATGGCAGTTTTTATTAGAACTTCTCACTGACAAAGATGCTCGGGACTGTATATCTTGGGTTGGTGATGAAGGAGAGTTTAAACTGAATCAACCTGAACTGGTTGCACAAAAGTGGGGACAGCGCAAAAACAAACCCACAATGAACTACGAGAAGCTTAGTCGGGCTTTGAGGTAAGAAACTTAAGGAGCTCATCACATAGAAGTGTTTTGCTTCCACTTGGCTACTTTATTTTAAACTCTCATACTGCAAGACTGGTGGCTTTTTTTTAAAATAAAAAAGTTTATCCCTTTTTTCAGGGATAAACTGAACTTCTGAAGCTACTCCTGAGGTACTAGCCTCAGGGGCAAGGTTTTTGTTTTTTGTAGTTTGTTTTTGTTTGTTTTTTTTTTTAAAGAAGCTAATACAATAGCTTCTTGAACATTTGAAAATATATTTTATTCTTTCAAGATTATTGAACGCTGACATAATAGTTAATTTGGGTAGCTCAATATTGCTTATTGGGAAAGATACAGAAATACATCAATAATCTGAATTATTGACTTATTTTTATATTTTATCACTTACTTGTTCCTTTTCCTCTTGCACTTGTTATAGCATAAAGCAATACTTTCCTGTAATCATATAATTACATTTTTGTATGTAACAATTTTTCCTGTATGTAGCATAACTTTTTGTAAGTTGATCCATTTCATTGTCCTTATGGTAGGGATGTTAAATTAAAAAATGAAGTTGACAGGTAAGTTTTAACAGTTATGATTCCAACATAGTGAACTTTTATCATCTGAAGAGATGGAATTGAGTCAGGCTGTCTTGATTCCATTATGAATTGGTACTAGGTACAAAAATCCTTTTGGTAAAAGGGACTTGTATTATTGAATCACTGTAGGTAGTGTGCTTGAGGAGGGGGAGGAATAGAAGTAGCTGAATTTTAGACTTTTTTTACCTGGCTGTTTTGGCCTCTGGAATCATTTGAGCATCGAAATTCTCTGAAATCATTAGGACTGAACTTCTAATTTCTTATTCTGGTATCAATAAATCTATTTCTCTTGATTAGTTTTCAAGAAAGGCATTTATTGCCTACTCCTGCAAATTATTTTTATTTGTTAAATTATATTGCTGAAATGGTGTATGGTTAGAGTCTGAGATCTAAAATTTGCTTTTCAGCATTTCCACTTTTGGATACACTATTTTTCTAAAAGCAATTAAACTCATCTAGCATTAAATTTAAAAGTTAACTTCTATTTAAAAATACCTCTGTGGAAAAGTTACCATATTCTGGCTTTCTTTTAGGGAGGATTTAAATAACATAAATATTCATCATGCTGAATGAGTACTTTCACTGGGGTAGAGCAAAGCCTAGAAGCCCATGACTGGTACAGTCAGTAGAGAATGACTGCTCAGTTATCTCATTTACATGAACAGGAGGCATCAGAAGAAACTGGCAGGCACCAGATACACAGCTTAAGTCTACCCTGTCATTTTAATTTGTGCCTAACTTATTTAGGCGCAGCATTGTGGGTGCCAGAATTACTTTATGAGTTTGGAAGAAAGTGGACAAATTAATGAAAAAGAAATATTTTGAAGGATATTAAAGTATGGGATGATGCACCTTCTAGGTATTCCTGAGCCCCAAATCATTGACAGCAAGGAAGATCATCATCACGTGCTTACTCTACTCATGCTTTCCCTTAGGTATCCCCTTTTGGTCTGTTTGAGTCTATATTCTGTTCTAGGTAGATCTTTAGTCTGGTTTTGAATGTCTGTTCTTACATTATTTATATATATATGTAAAATTAGAATGTTACTTTTTTCATAGAATCCCTCAGGTGAGAGGGGCCTCAGGAGGTCTTTGGTCCAACCTCCTGCCCAAAGCGGGGCCTTTCTAGTAGAGCTGCTTCCTAGCCTGTATTGCTGCAATACCTGTTCTTGTGAATCTGTGCATTTGTGTACTGAAGGTATATGTGAAAACTTTCTGGGAGCATAAACATGATGTAAATGATGCTAATTTTTTTTGCGTTTTGTCAACAAGCTCTGGCAGAAGATCTCAAAGCCAGCTGAGGAACTATAGAATAATGTTCTTATCACTGGGATATTAAACAGATGTCTGCACAGTAATTTGCATAAATCACTATTAGAGAAGTTTTGCATTTATATTTTAGTCGCAGAATTACAGAAATCACATTTCTCAATGTTGTCATTTTGGCAGCTGCATCAATATTGACATGTTTTCTAACACTTGAATGTCTGAAGGGATATTTAATGTCTCTTGCTACTCCCATGATAAACACTGTTGTCAAGCTAAAGTTTTAATAAAAGAAAAAATGGTAATATATTTTGTTTACTAATGTACTGAAATTACTGTGTCAATTGTTGATTAATATAGAAAATGATGTTGGTATTATTGGGAAATGTGCTAGATCTGCTGCCCAGGCATAGGAAAACCAAGCTGTATAGAGACTAGGGCAGGGTGAAAAAAAGAAGAGCAGCTTTTTTTGGTTACACACACTTCACACACCTTAGTAAATTTTCTAAAATCAACATCTGTTTAATTATCCAGTAAGGAAGTGAGACTTGAAGAAAAATAATTGATTTCCTGCACAGTTTTCCATTAGAGCTAGAAGACAAAAGTTAGTCTTTTAATTGACTTAATTTTGCTGGTGAATGAGAATATTCTTTGCTTTACAGGCATGTCACTCAGAGGACTGAACTTTAGCCTGTCAGGAAATGTGGGCTATCTTGTGTGATGGGCTCATTTGGGTGATGATTTTGAGGAATTAAATTTGGTGTGTGTATGATTTGTTTGGGGGGATTTTTGATTGGTGGTTTTGTTTGGTTGGATTTTTTTTGTTTATTTGTTTGGGGTTTTATGTTTAGTTCTCTTTCAAATGTATCACAAGCTTGTCAGGTCCAAATTATGTCCCAGACACTTGGTTTTTTTAATGCGAAATGTCACAGGCGTTCTGTTAAATGCCTGCAGTGAGACAGGAACAGCAACAGAACTGTAAAATTCTGTCTTCTGTTCCCTTGGTCTTACCTGAAGATTTATGTCTCTGGAGTACAGTGGGTCATATGGACTTTATGATGCCTTTACTGCATTTGTGCTTGGTCTCTTCTGTGACACAATGTAAAAAGTATTGTTAGTTACAGAAGTTACTTTTAGCCGTAAATAAAGGCGAAGGGTGTAGTTTTGCCAGCGTATGAGCTATACCCAAGAGTATAGAAAACAAGTCTGAGACAAGTCAAAATACCCCTTGGCTGTTTTAAAACTGGTCAGAGACCTTCATTTCTGAACTGGTGCTTCCTACAGTTTATAAAATAGTTACTGTGTTTTGTTTCTCCTTAATGTATCAAGATACAGGAAGAACTTTCAGCCCTCTTTCCTCGGTATGTGAAATTATATGAGAATCATGATGAGGAAAGATTCTTATTTTGTCCTCTGACCTTAAGTAAATGACCGATTTGTGTATGGAAGTTACTGATACTGAAAGTTTAGTCTTTTTTAATTTTTTTTCTTTTTACAGGTATTACTATGACGGAGACATGATCTGCAAGGTGCAAGGCAAGAGGTTTGTCTACAAATTTGTCTGCGACTTGAAAACTCTTATTGGCTACAGTGCAGCAGAGTTGAATCGGTTGGTCACGGAATGTGAGCAGAAGAAACTCGCCAAGATGCAGCTCCATGGCATCGCGCAGCCGGTTACCGCAGTGGCACTAGCTACAGCCTCTCTGCAAACAGAGAAAGATAATTAAGCACTAGGACCTGAGAGTGGGAGCCTGAGGCCTTTCCTGTATAACCAGAGCAGTCGCTGCTCTTACCTTTATCAGAATTGGAAACTTGTTTTGTTTCTTGACAGTACAGTATAGTGCATGATTTTCTACCGAGAACTGGGACTTGCATAAATTTGGATCTTTTAACAGCCTATATTTCAGTGTAAGTTAAGGGATCACCACAACTTCTGCAAGTTTGAGTCAGGGCCTCTGTGGTAAGCGATCTGAAATTGGTGAGAAAGGTTCAACTGGTCAACGCTCTGTGTCAGCAGCTGTACAAAACAATTTTTACAGCAGTTTAAGTACCTACAGCAAGCAGGCTGGTCAGTTGTCTGAACTCAGTCCTTTCCAGTCTTTTGTTCTCTGCTGAACTACCAAATGGCGTTTGATGCTTTCAAAGTTAAACATGCTTATTATTCTCATTTAATCAAGCAGAGCCAAAAGACATATCAAATGTTACAAAGCATCAGGTTCTTAAAATAGCTTCTGTGTTTTATAAGCAATGGAAACTAAGACTAGACCAAACTGAAGATCAGTGCTGAAGAAGGAGATCCAGGTTTAGATCTGGCTTAGGTGAAAAGCCAATTATGAGTATTTCATTGTAATATGTAGATAATATGCATAAATGAGGGCAAGTACTTACCTGTTTTGAAAGACATTGTTAACACTAGCCATTTAGCAAAAAACAAAGATAAAATTCTTCCCCCGCTACCACCCCCCCATCAGGTGATTTGAAAACTTGAAAAAATAGCCCTCGTCCAAAGAGTAGGTTGTTTTGGTGGGGGGTTTTATTGCTCTTCTGCAAGGTGCTTTTACCTGCACGGTAGTCAACCTTAGGAACTGAAGACTTAAGTTAATCACAGTCAGTAGTCCCTGGTTAGAAAAAAAAAATGTAAGTTGAAAATAGTTTTACAGAGAACTGAAGTATGATTTCCAAATGATTGTACAGTCTGACATATATTAAAATACAAAGATGTCTTTTTTATTTAAAATTAATTTCTTGCTGAATTTCAAGTGATGTTTTTGAATCTTCATAAGCCAAATGCATGCTCGAGAACCGGGTGCAATTTGATGTCTGGATGATGAATAGGAATAATTCAAATGTATCCTGAAATCTGAGATCTGGAGAGTACTTCATGCAAACCTATATGTGCAGTAAAATGTAGGTTGCAACTTTCAAGCTTCTGTACTGATGCCTATTAGACTTTTTCTTTTCATGGCTGAAAATGGTGTAGTTTCCTTTTTGCCACTACATTGTTATTAAACAGTATAAATATTATGTCACCGTGCATATTTTCCAGTATGCATGTAAGAGAATACCCCTCTGGTAACACTGAACAATTAAAATCCAAATGGATAAGGAAAAACCTTTAGCTCTATGAGGGATCAAGCTACTCTTAGACCTTAAATCAGAAGTGCTTGTACAGTGAGGTCCTAAACATACAGTGTGTCTCTGCTGGGTAGTGAGAGCACTGGACTGTTGGTCTTGATCTGAAAAGGGTTGGTCGTACTTGCAGGCAGAGGGCAAAGAACATTGAAAGAAAACATGTTTATTTTGAGGATGCATTGAGGACAAAGCTTTTTGTTTATAGGTGGATGTTCATCTGCAGATAGCTTTTTTTCCTAGTTCTGCTTAACTAGAAATCTTGCATGTAGTTAGTTATAGCCTACTTTTTTCATTTTCACCATGATTATAATTTTGGTGTTTGTTTGCCAGATTCTTTCAGTAACCCCTAATGTTCTTTTAACTCTTGAGCTCTTAAAGCACTCCATCTACTGAGCATGCTGGGTCTATTTTGTTTTTAAAAAAAATCTCAAGCTGTGAGCACAATGTGTAAATGCATCTGTCACAAGAGGTCAATAGTCAATCCATTTATTACTGTTACAGTTGTCTGATTCCACCAGCTGGCAAGTGTTTGGGGTGACATATGCAAATAGATGCAGATTTGCTTGCTAAGAATAAGATGAAGCTGATGGTTGCGTGGCAGCAGCTTTGTATATACCACTGCTCTGTTACTAAACAGAAATCCCATACAAATCACTAGTTATATTTAGCAGAGTTCATGAGGGGTCTTTTTAGTTAAAATACAGTACAAAAAGAAGAGAAGCTTAAAATACCAGCTTTCTAGGTCAAACTGGACTGTGGGAAGGTAAACTAACAGCAAAATGGAAATGTAATATCAATACTTTATCCCTTTATGTTTTTTGTTACGTAAGCCCTCTAGGGGAAGCTTCTGATACCACACTTTCTTTGTAAATAAATCTGATTATTACTTTGCAGCTTTTCAGTAGGTATGATAGTCCTTTGGGTTCTTTGTTGTGGGATCATCTGCTTTTCCACCGTGTTCTAATGAATAGAGAGAGAATCTTTCAAAGAGCATAAAATCACTGTCACATTCTCTGTAGTGGAGGGAGAAATCTGTGACTAACTTGATGTCTTCAATAAAATAAAAGATGTAGAATATATTGTCAAAGGTTGTTCTGTTGCTGCCAGAAAGAAAACATAGAAAGAATATTCCCAATTTTTTGTAAAATGGAAGGTTTTTTGCATACTTTTTAAATAAAGACACTTATACTCTGCTAATAATTATGTATTTCTTTTGTGGTTTGCATTTTTTTTTTTTGGTAATTTTACATGAAACAATTATTTTCTATTTTTACTCTGATAAAATATTTGTGCATAAAATGTCGATATAGTAAAATAAAAATGTTATACAGCTAACGCCTGTTGATGTCTTAATTTTTCAGAAAGCCTCTTGTAATGTTCAGGTGCAACCAGTTTAAAGGTGAATACCTGCGCTTGATTCTCAATGGCTCTCTTAAGGTGACAGACTGTCTTATTTTCTGATGGTGCATTTTCTCCAGCTCAGGATTTGTCTGTGTGTTTCTCCTTTTAACCCGGAATTGGTTGTCCTTCATTACTGTGACAGCTTTCTCTAACATCTTAATTGGACGTCTCAAAATGGTGCTTTGATAAAAGTAACGATGGAAGCGCAATATTAGGATGAAATGGAGCCCTGTAAAACAGTTTGGTTTATGCTTTTAAGTGTGTTTAAATTGGAAAGGTCCATGTTGATGTATAAACTTCAGACTTTGTTTCATTCTTGCAAATAGCTCCACTTTTTTCCCGTGGCCCCACTAACTCAATTGTTAGCACTGTCCTCGTTAAAAAGAAGATCAAATTCTGATTATTCTGGTATTATCTATCTTGGTTTTAGATGGTGTGTCAATAGAAATATTCTCGTTATACATCTGAACTCCACCATCTGGACTGTCGAATTTAAGACTGAAATATTTTGTCATCTTTAAACCTACCAGATCACTTGATTTCAAAATGTTTATGTTTAGCTCAGCAGCAACAGTGTGTAATGGACTGAAAATAATTTTTAGAGCATTTCAGTAACTCATTGGCCGTCTTTTAAAATGTACCTACAAGTGCTCGGTATCTTATTAATTGAGACCTTTTATTTCTATTTATAGTAAAGTCATATTTTTATGTCAGTGAGGGTTTGTTTTGGGATTTCTGTTCTCAGGGAGTTACAAATTTAACAAGTTGTGACTTTCACTCTTAAGTAAAATGAGCTGACGTGGGGCTCTGCTGCCAGAGTGAAAGGAGGATGGCGTAAGGCCCACTGACCCAGGTTTATAGGAAGCATTTCTATTCTTTTTTTAAAAGTGTATGATATAAGATTGATTCGTGCCTGTCTACAGAAAATATTTGTACTGAGTAGACTGGAGGGTTCTGTTTTCCAAGATCGTACATATTCTTAAAGGCTGTGGTTTTAATACAGCTCCATCGGGGCTTGTACAATGTATTTGGGTTGATGCTGTGTAAATTTTCTTTTGGAAAAGTAGTTCTTAATACGGGTGATGCTAAACAGAATGTTACTTAATAATCAAAGGAATGGAACGATTGACTGGTTTCAGGACTCACTATATTAGACATATCATGACATTTTACATTTTGCATTTTTATTTCAGGATCAGAGCCCTTAGCACCTCACTGGGCATCAACTGAAATTTTATCATTTTGCAACTTTAGCCTGTTGACATTTCAGCCATTGATAATTTAAAACTAAGGTTAGAAAAACGCTGAGCAGGGAGGAAAAAAATCATTGAATGCCTTTAATTAAAATGTTTTTGTGGAAATGGTTCTTCTGGAAACGGAGATTAAACATTGGTGGTGGCAGTGGTATTGGAAGACGTGTCTGTAACCCGTCAGGCAGTTCTCATTCACCTGGAAAAACGTGTTTGTGGCTCGTGACACGCAGTATCCAAGTAGGTTCTTTTTGTAGGTGGTGTCACCAAAGCTGCCTGTGATGGGAAAGACAGAATCCAAAGGTAATTAATTATTGATCATTTTTGTAAGTGACTCGCTTACGTAGTTACTAAATAAAAGTAAAGGCAGTTTAAGGGAGGAGATAACTATATCAGAAAGAGTTGAATCCTCATGGTTGTCTCATGTTGCCAGAAACAGCTGAAGCCACCTTAGTTTTTAATTTTCCAACAGTTTAATTACTCAACTGCTGGACAGCAGATAGGAATAAAATTCTGGCTTATTCCTTATAGTAATTTTCAGGTTTCCAGAGTTGAAAAGGTCGTTCAGAAACAGCAGGGAAAATGCTTGTTTAGCCCAGCTTTCTGTGTGAAAACTTAGGGAAACGTTTCATTTTGTTTTGAATTGCTTTGAATATTTGCTACTAATGATCTAAATGAGCTGGGAGTCTTCAGTATTTAAAAAAAAACAAACCCACCTGCTGTCCATAATAGATCTTGTATCTTAAGACTCCTTTTCCCCCCCTTACCTTTGCAGCCCGCCTTGTAACATAAACGGAAGACATTAGCATTTAGGAGCCATATTTCTAGTCCTGTGTGGGCTACGTAGCAGAACATCACCAGCTCAGCAAACAAAAAGCAAACTATATAAATTGTGTATGTTATAGAATATATTATGTATCTCTTGAAGAAAGCACAGATAGCAATAAATTATTTCTTAGAAGATTCGCTGTTTATTTGAAATTCCTCCTACTTATGTATTTCTGGGGATGAAAAAACATCAGTTTTTTTAGCATTTTCCCCCTTCATCCCAGTAAGTTTAGGTCTTCCAATATTCTCATTTTCCAGGACTCTGCAGGAACTGCTTCACAGGATCTGGCTTTGCAAAAAAAACTTCAGCTGCAGAAGACAACAGGAAACCAGTATGTTTTTAAAAATTCTTGTGAGAGTGAAAGCTGCAAGCAGCGTGCATGGAAAAAATGAGCCTGCAAGTGACTGCAAGAGAGGAGGTTTAATGAGATTAACTGGGGGGAAGGATACCTGCAGGGGACGGCCCTTTAAACTTCAGGGTTAGAACAGAAAAAGTATTCTTTTATTTTATTTTTATTTTTACACACACACACATGAAAGCAAGGTTTTATTCCAGAAAATCAAAGCAGCATTATTCCCAAAATGAAGCCTGGCCACCGTGTTGGGCTTCACAGAAACCGCCTGGAGCAGGAATGCCTAATCCCTGCCTTGGGAACT
>JAOXNG010000001.1:111910548-111925522 GCA_028566535.1 Scolopax minor
GGGCACTGGTCTCAGGGGGAAGGTGACAGCAGCGGTGGCAAGAGAAGAGCTTGCTGGCAAGTTGCTCCCGGGGATGGGCAGGGAGACAGGAGGGTCACTGACCCCACCACGTGAGCGAGGGTGGCTGGTCAGCACAGAAACACACCACCACAACGGGGCTCCTCCAGGAATGTATTTATTTACATTAAACCACTATTATACAAACTGAAAGAAAAAAAGAAGGGGAAAAAAAGAAAAGAGACAACATCTTAGAGGGGCAATGGGCCAAAGTCGGCGCCCCTCCCTCCCACCCTGCCTTGCTGCCACCTTCTTTCTGCTCTGCTCCAATGCAAGTGCTGTGATCTGTGTAGGAAAATCCCTTCCCAACCCTCTTCTCAGTGTGAACATCCACGTTTAAGTGGCTTTCAGAAATCCTTGTTGTGTGCCTCCAAAGAAAACTCTTGCCCAAACATTTTTTTTCTTAATTTATTTATGTAACACAGTGTAGAAAGCTATCAATTCATAAGCAATGGTTCTGTACAATCATCCTGCAGAGGATCCCTGTTAATTTTCGACCAGCAGGCACTTTTCCCCCCCCAAGAAGTGCTCAGAATTAACAGGGATTCTTTTTAATATTTTTTTTTAAGATCAAAAAGATACATGGAAAAGAAAATAAAGTTTACCTTTCAATGCCTAAAGTGTGCACATAAAACAGGCACAAAGAAACGAATGTGTATTCCCATGATTTCTACGTCACTAATACAGCAGGAGCAACAATCTGTACAATAAAATGCAGCTGCAGAGGAAAAGAATTTCAATAACTCATCTGGAATACTTTTTAAAAAATGTTGTTTTACTTTAAAATGCATAGTGATCAGAAAAAAACGCTCAGCAAAGAGAAGCAGCTAACCCCCACAGACACAGAAAGCATCCCCCATCAATTCTTAAAGCATATTTCAATTAGGACTTAATTTTTGTCACAAATCACAAGAATAATATACAACTGGCTAAAGGAGCTACATGATAAATAATTGGGAAAGAGAATCTATCCATGCACTAGTTAAATACAGCTAACCTCTTTACAGTACACAAAAAACATTCATTAATAATATAGTGTAAAGACTGAAATGTAAAGAGAAAGAGAGAGAAAATACATTACTGATTTTTATTAATTCAAGTTCAGGCATCTACTTGTGTTACAGCACAGCTGTCAAAAGGCGAGAATGAGTAAATAATAAAACAGAGTGTTTTTCTTTCTTTCCACATTATTCTATAACTGAACACCGATGGGCAGTGAAGCAATCATTCTGCTGTCCAACTCATGAGGCTGCTGTGGTGTCCTAGTTCTGCATCTGTTCAAAGAACTTGTAGGTGGGATTTTCATAGCCATTCTGCTGCATCTTGGAAAGGTGGCGCTCCTCTGGTGTCACTGCAGCGTCCACCTGCCGAGAGAAGAAACAACTGGGGTCAGATTCCTGCTTAATTCACAACATAACCCACGTTTCCCCACTTAGAGGCATCCAACACCCTGTGTACCCTCTCCCGTGCATTCGGGCAGAAGGCGTCCTCTGAAACGCAAGACAGAGTTTGTTTGACAGGTTCTTCCTTACCCATCATCTCCCTTGTTGGTGTTTTTTTTAAACAAAAAGCGATATTAAGTTAGGGCCCAAGCTCAGTCCAAATGTTGTAAGGAAATCTAAAATAAAGGTGGCTGGGGATACTTCTCCACTAGACAGAGTATTAAACCTAGTTCCTAGAGGCTGTAACATTGTCTGAAGAGGCAACTATTTCTGAAAACTCTTCTAAGTTACCATAGGGCAGGACTGTGAGTGGTCTCAAGAACAAAATCAAGAAGCAGCACTGCACTCAGCAATAAAGGAGAAGCCAGCAAACAGCTTTAAAGAGCAACTTGCAAGAGATGGCCCTTTTAGCTTGGAGAGTCATAGTACACTTTTGGGACAGAGTAACACGCAGGCGAAGGTAAGGCAACAGGAACAATTCTGCAACTCATTTGTTTGCTGCAAGAGCCAGCTGATAAAACTCAGGAGTTTGAGTCTCCTCCCATTATTAGGTCTCCTCCCAGGATATATATATTGGTATATGTACTCGGGATCAACTGGATCTCAAAAGGAAAGAAAAATCTCACTAAAAAGCTGAAGGAAGCAGACTGTGACTGCCTTCTGTCTATACTGTACTCCCAGATCCATTGCAGATGATGTGGTCTCGAGACCAAGAAGAACTAATTGGAAAAAATAAGAGTAGCAAGGAAATGTCAGAGTAGCCAGGCTGAAATATCCCTTTGAATGAAAAAAGGGGATGAAAAATATCCCCTTGCACTCACAGAAACAGAATTGCTCTGGCCCCAGGGATGACTTTGGTTCAGTTTAGTGACAAAAAGCTTGACGTGTCTGCACTGATCTAAGTATTTCTACTTAACAAAAATTGACCTTTCTCGATTACTTGGAAGACAGGCATAAAGACAGCTCAGTCAAGACTTGTCCATTGAATACCTGCTGCTCCAAAAATTACTTTCTTCCTTCACTGAACATTACAGTAATATAAAAGTCCATCAAATTAGAGTGGGTGAAAACAGTATCTAAATGTTAATTAGGTATTTTACCTCTCCTGTAAGAGACCTCAATAGCTGTTGAGTGTTCAAAACCTACTATATCCTGGCCATCTTGCAAACCATCTGTATGTCAGCTATTGCATTTGATATCAGATATAGCCAGTGTTTGACAGCTCTTAAGAAAAAAGGCAAAAAGTTAATTGTACACTGTCAAAAAATTAAAATCAGGAGGTGCATAAGACTCTACACTATTAGGTATGAACATTTTACTGTGACTTTCTGTAAGCAGTGACCTTTAGGAAAAACAGCCATTTACTTTTAGCACAAAAATAGCCCTCTGGATAGGTCTTCTCTCAAGAAGTCGTATATATAGCAGGCTAACTTCCTCTAACCTGTCAATAAAAAAGCAGGGGAGAAGTACTTAAGGCTGATACTCATTTTAAATCTACTCTATAATACTGGAAATAACTCAGCCTAGTGAGGACAGACTGCGACCTTCGCTGTGTTGTTATCTGATACCCTGGAGAAAGATTAAAGGTATGTTCTTCCATGCTTGGGACAAACGCACACAGCTCAGCTTATTTTTCTGGCCTTTCTTTTACTGTGGTAGGTTATACCACAGCACCACCTTTCCCAAAATACCAACCAAAAAATAAGCTCCTCTCAGAGTCATCTTCGGTCTTCATGTTCCTTTTATTTGTTACTTCTGAGAAGAAATGGTTCTCTGTGTGAAATGTGCATTGGACTGCTCAGATGAACTGCTAACCCCAAATCTGATCCGTTTTTATATCTGTGCCCCTTCTAAATCTCCTATTCAATGTTCCAATTCTCAAACTGTGTTTTCAGTCAACATTGCATCTTCCATCAAATCAATTTCTTATGCAATAATTGCATATCTTTGTGAAATTCATAACTTCAAGGATAACATACTGCTTTTACTTGAAAGCTATTGTGAAACTCTCCATAGCTGGGAGTCCTGAGCCTTCCAGCCTTGACTCCTGCCAGCAGGAAACAGGATGCCCGGCAGAAAGGATCACTGGGCTGACCTGACACAGTGCTCCCTGTGTTTCTGATTCCTTGGCCTTTTTGCTGTTCCAATACTGCCATTCAAAGGCTGTCTTTTCTCTCTCTCAAGTTGCATTTCCACAGACTAATTCCCCTGCACAACAAACCCCAAATCCATCTATTTCTTCACCTCCTGCAACACGCTCTCAGGCAGTGAGATCCTGTTTAGGGAGATGGCATTCTTGCTTTAAGCTGCTCTTTCCAGATTCCCCTTGTTTTAGAAATTAGGGGGGAGAATAAATAGTCTCTCTTTCCCTGCCCTCCTCCCTCTCCAGAAGTGACAAAACAACCTTCTTTTCTACTGAAAGATGCAAGCTTCCCCTGGGCAGCCCACATGAGTGGCGAGTGCTCAGTGCTCAGCTTGGCTCTCGGTGATCATTTTGACCCATCAAGGTGCAATTTCACAGCCCGTCTCCCACTTCTACACCCAAATATCCCCAAGACCTTTCTGTACAACAACGTGCTCAGCAGCCCGTGCACTTGCATTTTCAAGCCCACTCTGTGCCTGCTGCCTCAGGTCTCATCCGTGCCCAGCAGAGAGGGCAGTGGTGGTATGGTGCTGGGTGAGATGCAGTGAGAGCTGCCACAACTCACAGCACTCCTCTCTGCAAGTGTCTCCAGGGGCTGGGTTGCCTCCTGCTGCTTTACCTGTCCTTTCTCCAGGAGTTGCCAACCTCTCCCTTCACAAGAAGGATACACAGTGAATCAACTTCTGACAATTCCTTGATGCTACTGCCGTTCAGCAGAGTACTTGGTTTTGATGCATGTAATCAGTGTAACAGCAGTAGGTCCTAACAAAGCCAAATTCCATACAGATTTTGTACACACTTGTAAAAGGCCTAATCCCTACCCTGAGGACCATGCAAATTTAACAGTGTTAACTATTTCCACTGTGACAATGTCGCTGTATGCCACCTGCTGCTGCTACAGGTGTCGCCAACACGGCTGTGAAGGGAAGAGCAAAGCAGGGAAAATGGCAAGTGTTCCTATAGCATCTGCAGCACTTACAGAAAATAGTAATACAAAGCAAGGGCAGAGGAAAAGCCACTCTTTCTCTTGTTCTTGAAGGGGCTGCTGTAACATCAAGTCAGCCCTGGTTCTTGTGCACTACAACACTACGCTACAGGAGTATCTGCTGCTTCTCCAAATTGAGCAATGAGAGCCTCTCAATTCACAACTAAACCCACCAACAGTTTAAAGTGCAATTTAAAACTCTCAGGTTGAGGAACTGGGGGTCTCTCTGTACCAATGCCTAAGAGCATCCTCCTTTCTAGGAAGCTCCCTGCCTTAGGCTGTGAGGCAAAGGAGGGGTCGCCAGAACCTGTGCTGCATTCCTTCATAATTTGTCTCCAAACAACACTGCATTGAACTCTGTCACCCTTTTTAGCTTAAGCCTCCCACTCAGCACTTCTTATTCAGGACTAGAAGATGTGATAAGCACACAGCATAACCTGCTTGTGGGAAAGAAACAGGGTAAGGCAACAATATAAATAAAAAAGAATCAACGAAAGTGCAAGGCAGAAGAGACTAAAAAATTATCAAGAAACTAGAGACACTTGGAAGAAAATCAGGGAGGAGAAAGAGATTAGGAAAAAATATGAGGGTGGACAGTAAAATCAGAGTGAACTTTTAACACTCTTGCACAATATTTAATCTCACAAAAGTGAGATTGAAAAAATCTTTTTAATTTAAAAAATATTGTTAATTTTTAAAATGATTTTAAAAATCACTAGTTTATAGTGAAAGTCCAAAACCTCTGAAATATTACATTTATAGATTAAAGGGATTTATTTAGGCTCCTACTTGCAGTCTTAGTCAATTATTTTTTTAAAATTTCCTCTTTAGCCTTTAAAATTACTAGTATCAGTACTTCGTCTCCTTCCTGCAGCTCTCTGCCACAGGGTAATCCATCTCACGTGCACTCTTGCTCCTACTGAATGTCTCTTCTTCTACTCACTTTTACCCACTTCGACTGCCAAACTCTTCCTCTCCGTCCTAGGTATTGCTCTGCCAAATGACATGCCTTGAACCCGGTCACCTCCTTGTCAGTAAATCCCTAAAGCTCTTTACCATTTTAAGAAGCTTTTTGCACCCATTATGGAGGTGACAGAAGTTGAACACAGCATCACTTCTCTTTTCTACAACACGATGCCTCTTGAGATCACAGCTCAGTCAGGTACATGACCTCTTTTGAAACAGTTTGTCCATCTACCCCCCTCCTGCTCCAGTCCATGGATCTTTCACGCAGAAAATCCCAAGCTGGAGTCAGGAAGATGCTAATGCTGCAGAAAAATCCACGTGCTGCCTCTACACACATGGGGCAGATCAAGTGCCCAGACAGGAGGTGCTGGCAGCCCCCAGAGATGCACTGAGCACATTCACTTGTTTAAATGATGGTAAATTAACACTGCCTAATACAACCTGCAGGTGGGACTTTGAAAGATGGACTTTGGAGAGTACTACAGCAATTTTAATGGCTTCTTTGCTATTGTTGAGGGCCATCCCCTTATTCTTGCTCCCCACATGCTCCTGCTGGAGGTTGACTTTTTGGAAGTGAAGAATACAGGTGGAACAGGACCTGTTTTGTCATCTTGCCTCCATTATCACAGAGTTAAATTCCCACAGCAACGTCTGGCATGCAACAAAGAGGTGGCAAGACTTGTTAAAATACACTCAGCCAACCCAGAGCTGATGCACGGTTATTTTTATATTGAGTGACTCTGCTCTTTCATGCTTTTTAGTGCACAGCACACTGAAGGTGCACTGCTGCTAAATAAATTCATCCTCTTTAGAATGGAACAGCTTAATTTTGAAGATATTTTAATATTAAATATAAATTGTATCTAGATCTTTGGATTTTTTTTTTTTTTTTCCCTAAAGTGCATGCTACAAAATTTTCATCCACCTAGGACAAAAATAGATGTTATGCCTTTCTTGCAGGAAGCTCAGACAGTGAGGCTCTGCAGTCTGCCAAGACCACAGAGCAAGTCTGGCAGAATGAGGAATCCTGCCTGCCAGTGCCAGACACAATGCAGCCAATTCACAAGGCGACACCATCTACAGGGTGGTGCTACAAATCGACTAATATTCTTGGTAGTTCCACATGCTATAGCTTTATGGTTTTAGCTGTAAAAATTTTTATTCCCCAAGTGATGCTGAATTTTGACAATTTCTTGTTCAGCTTGTGCATGTTATTTCTAGCCCAATGTTTCCAAATTTACTGTCACTGAAGAAAGCTTCAGGAATCTTCAGCTTCAGAAAGCTGAAGGAATCCAGGATGACCTTTGCCACATCATCCTACCAGGTGAAGCCCACCTGAAATTTAAAGGTCATACTGCCATAATAGTACATCCACATTCAGTGTCTGATTCAGGGTTTTGGCCTAGCAAGCCTCCTGGACTATTCTGTTTTTGCTAATTTTGGCCAAAGGAGGATCTCAAGTTGCACAACTGTTGGCAGCAGCTACCAACTCAGTGATTTAAGGCTAAAACCTGTTTCAGTTTTCTACAAAATGGGCTGTAAGCCGCCATATGGAAAGTTAAAGCTGATTCTTGCTCACTATTTTCTGCCTCTTGGTCCGAATTCTGCACAGCTTGCCATCTGCTGAAATCTCAACCCTACATGGTTGGTGCTCTTCTGACCATAGCTCTTTGGGAAATTTCAAACCATGTGGGCAACCACAGCATGAACATAGGGGGACACAAGCACAGGCTTAAGACAAAGGCTTATTCAAATACTTTTAAGACACTTCATTGCCTCAGATGATGGAATGCATGCATGAGAAAGCACGTATGTCTCCAGCAAGACCAAAGCAAGGTTCATTTGACTCAAGGTGAAACCAACCTAAGTGTGGACTTAAAACACAGCTCTGTGAAGGCAAAAACATACAGACGTTTCAAACACTGGGTAAGATAAGTACCATCTGCAAAGCAGATGCTCACACAGCAAACAAGATACCAATACGCAAGTGGAAAAAAAAAGTTGCATGATCCCCTTCCAGTTCTCATAGTTAAGTTTTAATGCTGAGATCCTTTCTTATATCCAAGCAACAGATGAGGTATTTTAAGTTACTGTAAACTGACCATGAATTTACTTAGTAGATTGGGAAAAGACAAAGGTTTTCATCTTGAAAATATCATATAAGAGTCTTATATATTATTTGCTTCTCAAATCTACGAGTTTCAGATTACACATAAATCAAAAGCTGTTGGTGGCAAAAGAAAATCTTGTTTGGAGAACAAAAAGTAATAAAATATCTGTATAGGGAAAATCCTTGTAGTGTGCAGCAAAATCCACCTAAGACCTGCCTCAAATGTTTATTTGTGAGCTAAATAAAGAAATACATGTAGTGCATTCCTAACAAGAACAAAACCAGAGCTTTCCTCTTGAACAGTATATGCTCATTGGCAACTGTTAAATTTCCCATAAAATGAACTTTCACATTATGAGGTGGTTGGTCTGGGATAGTTCCAGAAGATATTCTTGTGGTTTTACACCCAATTTATGGTTTATATTGTGTCTGCATTTACAAAATAAGGAATTTAATTCAACTCTGACAGACACAACAGTCCAACTCTGAACATTAGGCTAGCAAAAAGCATGGTTTCTTCATCTGTAAATATATCTATAGAGCAGTGTGTTGACTCTGTTATATATGTGATAGCAGTTCTGCTTAGTAGTCTTTTCTTACCTCCACAACCCCATGATGAATAGATGTATACTGCTTCTTCTTCAGCATCACCAAAGTAATGACAATCACTGTTGCTATGACAACGCCTCCCACCATTAGTCCAATGATGGCACCTTTATTTGAACCCACATCTTCAGCAAAGAACACCTACAAAAGAAAAATAAAGGAAGGTGTCTAATAAAAAGTTCAGAGTATTCAGCTAACCTGTCCAGCTGCCACAGCAATATAAAGCCTATTGAAGTATCACTAATTAAGCATCATTGTATGTCACCTTAATTATTCAAAACTGGATCGGTGTACCACAAAGCTCTCATAATTGGAGAAGAGCAATTTGGTAAATCTGTATTGCCTGTGCTGCAGCAGTGCTGTGGCTAAAGGGAAGACTCATCTCCATGACTGCTTCACATGGGTCTTCAATAGTCGCTTTTCTTTTCTCTTGGGGGAGCAAGTCAAGCTAATTACAAAATAACTGATAAGTTTGTAAAGGAGTAACCAGGGAGCACAGAGACGTCTTTATTTTTTGAATGCTAATCATGAAAGTGTTCTCATGAATTTACATCTGTGCAACTTGTTTGGACTATGTCTGCTGCACTTCTTCAACAAAGGATCTGTAGGAAAACAGCAGAACTTGCCCACAACCAGCTGGGAGAATTCTCACACCAGAGAGACAGGAGTCACAAACCAGGAACGTGACGATTTAAGTGATCACTATGGATGGATGAAGATTTTGCAGGGCAAGGAGAGAATCAACTATACCTGGATGACAATACTAATGTGAGACCTAGAGTTGTGTGAAAAACAGAGAAGATCCACTTGAATTATATGTACTGATAAGGCAAATAAGTGGAGAGCAAGATGCTTTACTATGCATTTAATAAGACTGGCTTTTAACAACAGAAGCAGATATGGAAAGTGGGTGATTGTTTTCATTGTCCTGCTTTGTATTCAAGGAATATGCTGGATTATTTTACATCTATGCATACTTTACAAACCTTTTGTCCGTTTGTCAATAGCAGGCTTTTATTACTATTATTTTTAACGAAAATGGGCAAAAAGGATTAGAGAATAATTTACATTCACAGAATTGTAAGACTACCTCACTCTGAAAGACTAAATACTTTGACAAGTATTTAACAAAAATGCAAAGGGAATCAGGAAACCAGCTGAGAATTATAATGAGCTGTATAACATTTGCACTCTTTAAGAAACACAGTCTTCCTCAGAGAGGTATTAAAGCATGCAGTATAAATATTTATATTGTTCCCAGTCATAAGCAAGAAATGTGTTTAAACAAAGTTAAGTATTCACTAGAAAGTACACACAATGGACACTGTAGGCATAAGATGATGTAAAGCAGTAATTTGTTCTCTCAATTTTACCTGCCCAGGCTTGAAATTCTGTTACCATACTATTTTGGAGCATTGTGAAATGCCCCAGCTAATATACATGTGCAACAGAGGAAGGCCTTCGGCAGTCTGAGCCACGAAAATCAACTTAATGTACAGTTAAAATGTGAACACCCATAAAGGAGAAAATAACTGCAATTTCAGCTCAATTCAGAAGTTTGCGTGTAAAATACAATACGCAGCTGAATTCAAAGCAATAACCTAAGGAGACCGTTTCAGTAAATCCTACCAGGAAAACACAGATGAAAGTGTTTTCTGCTTACTGTTTTTGAATTTAATCTAATGAAGAAGGGCATCAGCTAGGATACGGCATGTGGTAAACAAGCAATGCCCTATAAGGTGTCAGTCCAGCACCTTCTCAGCAATATTGGCCTCCTTGCTCAGTCTCACTTGAAAAGCTAACCTGGAGGACACCTTACTAATTTCTAAATAATAGTTGTACCTGTCAGGAAGAAGCATGGCATAAAATGCCTTAAAAAGCTGGAAAGGTTCTGTTTTAAGCACCACACAGATTACCCTAGTGCATTCCCTATCAGCCACCATGGTAAGGGTAGTTTCTAGCACCAAACTGGTCAGGATGGTATCAAACCACTTAAACGTTAAAGACTGCTGCTGGGAAGTGCGTATGACACAAGATCAATAACGACTGTGTCTAAAACATGTTCCTGCAAGTTCCTCTTCCCTTCAGTAAACTCACACCGCTTTACTCCATCAGGATGTTTAACTCATCTGAGCTAAGCGCGTCAGAATTTCCCAAATTAGTGCTAATGCATTTTGGATTAGCTCGTCAAACTGGGAATTCTCAGTTCTTGGCATCAAAGAGATGGCAGAGTATCTTTTCACACAGTGATTGCCTAGTTCAAATGCAAATTTGAGTCCCATGTTAATTTTAATTTTCAGCACTACTTAGCTTTAAGAATATATTAAGAAAAAAGCTTTCAGGATTAATATCAGGATATTGAAAGTCACGGAACTGAAATCTCATCACGTAATATACCTTTACAATAGAGGAAGCAGAAAAGGTTTATAGTCAACACTGCTGTATAAGTTTTCTTCATTACTTATTAAGGGACTAGAAAAAAAGCTTTTAGAAAATGCTTATTCTTACTTACATTGCTTTTGGTTGTTATCTTTGTGTTCATAAGCAGCACAGCTCAAATGGGGAACAATATTTTGCTCCTACCTGCCCTTTACATGTTAATAATTTAATATATCTTAAGGAACAGAACACAGATACAAATGAAAATTAAGGCCAGTGCAGAATCTCCTCTTATCCCAAGCCTTAAGGACAAACAATTATGCTCCATGGAGTTCAGCCTCCTTCATGCACTACCACCATCTATTTTGACAGAAAAAGAATCTATCCCTGAAATGGTGTCACTCTGTTTCTTGCTGCACCACGCTGTGTGTTTCCATCAAGCTTTTTTATTTTCCTTTTAAAATTTCCTTAGCATTTTCCTTCTGCTGCATCTCTTCCCTTTAGTTATGTGACCATGAGAGATGGACTGTGGGACAAGAATTGCCCATATGACCACATCCAGAGCACATGGTAACGCAAGGGCAGGAACTGTCAGAATTGCCACTCACGTGAGACTTAATGGCTTTGCATCCTTTCTGCTGAAATTATTCCTGGTTTACTCTTATTTAAGAGAGAACAAGAAAAATCATCATCTCTTCATGTGAAAAGCTTTTTGTTGCCACCTTCAGCATCCACACCACTCAGGGGAAACAAGGCCATAATTGCTTCACTACTTCAAGACTGAAAATCAGCAACTCGAACCACATGTGTGGAAAACGTTGTTTGTTCACTCACCAGCTTTTGATGATGAACTTCATATCCTGAGTCATGCCGGAACTCCGCATCCATCTTCACTTCAGCTATCTCTTCTGTTTTAACATTGGTCAACCCGGAACCTGCAGGGCACCGCAACGACAATTCGTTAAAGCCATCACCTCAGCTGTGCTCTGCTTACCTCCACCAGTACAAGAGCAGGAGGCAACAGGACCGGTCATGCGGAGGAGGTGTGAAAGGGAACTGGGAGGAAAGTGAGGTTCATCTGATGTTTCAGTCCCACTGAGGTGACACAGAAGGGGCTGGTAAAATTTCTCCTCTGTTAAACATTCCTTAATCCGCTGCAGCTATGTTGGTACCAGCATCAAAGGCTTTCAAGCCCGAAACACTGCAAGAACTAAGCTGTGAGGGACCAACAGTGGACTCCTGAATTGGCTCACAGGAGCCAGACAGATCTGCTCTGACAGCCTCTTTAGCAATGTCAAGAAAATTTGGTGTTTAGGCTGAAATCTTCCTCCTCCCTAAGCTCAGGCTGCTGTGAGGAAAAAACCCCATACCCGTGGTGTAAGGTGGGGAACCCCAGATATTACATTTTCTTGCTTCCCGTGACTCTGCACCTTTTGCACAAATATGCACAAAGTAATTAAAATGTTGGAAGTTTACACAGTTTTTATTTGGTTTCAGATTTCAGACTGCTCAGAATTAATAGGATTCAAGTCTAGACTTCTGCCTAAGACATGAAAACTGTCTCTCTTGATAAGAAACATACAGTAAAGCAAGTAAGCAAAGCTTGCAATGATTTTAATTGTAGATAGTTTGCAGTCCTGTTCTCCCTTTTTGGGTGCGAAAGGGAGATGCTGCTCTTGTCTAACTGGAAAGAAGGCCAGGATTTCCTCCAAAAAAATAGCCTTAAAACAATGAGCAGACAGACTCGCAACAGCTAAGCAGTGCATCCTGTATGTGTATCCATGAATAAATCTATGTCCTGAAAAGCTGGCTCTGGCTTATACAGAACATATGGGTATTCATGTAGCTGGTTATTTTCCTTTCAGCACCATCTGACTGACATTTATACTTCTTGGAGGTAGAAACACTGCAGAAGCACACCGTTTGTAAGTTATTTCTTCACCCTTTCTAATGTGATAAGAACAAACTTGTTCATATTCCTTGTCTATATTTATTTGAGCATTTTACCATACCATTCTAGCTCCTCTCTCCAAGCCTTCATTCTAATTTAGTATTTTGGGGTGACCTTAAGCTCTGATGCAGACGAAGAACCTCTTCTAAAATTCTCAATGCTACTGACTGCTCTTGTACTCTACCATCTCTCTGAACTCTCAATAAATTCTTTAAGAATTCCATGTGCCAATGAGCTCCACAGTCTAAAATAGCACTCAATGCCAGAATTATTTAATGCCCTTTTATTGCCTTTGAATGTGCAATTTCTTCTGTGCAATTTTCTTTAATTGCTGATATTTTTTTTTTTGTATTATGAGTCAGTAAGAATAGACCTTTCAATAACTTCTCTGGACTGTACAGACAATCCTATTCTAAGGTTCTGATCTTTCTTTTCATAATTAATCATGTAAAGGAGAGAACAAGAATCACCTTCATGTGGTAAAGTGCTTATGGTTATTTTCTTGAATAGTCTGAGTGTCCCATTAATTCTACCTTAGTGTCTTCTTTTTAAGGAATAAAGCACTTGAAGATCTCAAATTTTTATTAAGCATCTGATTTTTGATGCCACATTACAGTACTGACACAAATGTTATTACATGACATTTATATATGAGAGACAATTTCTAAATGCAAGAAATCTAAAGTACTTAAGGAACTGCAGTTTGAAAACAAACCATGATGTTCTGTCAAGGAAATGCAGGAGGAAATGGAGATGAAGGAAATAAAACCCACATAGTACCTGAAAAGAGGTTTAACTTTCTATCCTTGAATCAGCTGTAGTTAGTTTTCCAAACTAAAATAAGAATACGAATTGCTCTCCTTCGTGCATCTTCTCAAAATAGCCCCTACACCTGTGTCAATGGGAATCGAAGAAAATGTGTATCTGGCACAGAGGCACCTCTTCAACCCCCCTTTTTTGTTTTTAGGAGTAAAAGGAGAGGGGGGAAATCCTTTCCAAACCCCTTAGAGCCCTGTCACTGGAAGAGTTAGAAAGCACATGGGAAATAGTGATTCACCTTGGAGTGAACCTGGATTTCCAAAAAGTCTTTGAGAAGGTCCCCAGTAAAGGCTCTGGCAGAAGATAAGATTACAAGGATTAAGAGGGAAAGTGCTACATGACTTTTAATGACTAAAAGATAGGAAATTAAATGTAAATACACAGCCTTTTTTCACAATGGATGAAGGTTACCAGCATGGTCCCACAAGGATCTGTGCTGTGCTGTTTGTAAAGTGATCTGGATAAGGGGGTGAATAGTGACATAACAAAGTCTGACAAAAATTAAAAGGAAAAAGAGGATAGTCAAAGTAAAACCAGCTGCAAAGAACTGCAGAGCGATATTTCAAATTCTGAGTGCACAACAGAAGGGAAATGGTATTCCATGTTCATATAACATAAAGTGGTGCTCACAGGGATAACACAGCCCTAACTATACATACACAACAATAGGCTCTACATAAGTTTTGTTCCACCCAAGACAGAGACCTTGCAGTCACTGTGGATAACTCTGTTGGCAGCTGGCTCAGTAGCAGTCAAAAAGAAAGCTAGGAGTAATTATAAAGGAACAGAGAAAAAAAAAAACATCATTAAACCACTGTATAAATGATGCATGCTTATTTTAAATCTGGCTATCCATTCTGGTCACCCCACTTCAAACGAAGGCAGAAGAACTAGAAAAGATACAACGCAGGAAGACACAGACTATCACTGGTATGGAATGGTTTCTGTACAAAAAGGACTAGACAAATCAGGAGGAAACACTACCAAGGTCTGTATGACTGTGAATGGCAAGGAGAAAGTCTACAGGAAACAGTAATTCATTATTCCTTCTAAGAAAGTACAGGACACCAACACGGCTATGACACAACAGAAGAAAGTGTGCTTATATACATAATCTGGCATAATGCAAAATCGGACTGTGGAACTCATTGGCACAAATCATGAGGATGTTCAAAATACAAATGAACAAATGCAAAGAAGAAAGGTTCACCTAGGGTTACTAAACACAATGCTGAAAATACAATTTCCATTCCTGGAAGTCTATCGATGCTGGATGCCAAAAGCTCAGGGGATGTGCCAGGCATATAAAGCAGAGGTGAAGTCTGTAAGTATCCTGTATGCACCACTGCTAGGGCAGGGTAAAGGGCTCGGGGACTGCTGCTCTTGGGCTCTGACCACTTTCAGTGAAAGCAAGCTTTCCATTTGACTCTAAGTCACTCCAAGTGACTATTTGTTGGCTTCAGTTAAACAGAGCCAAACGCCCCAGGCAGGAGTTACAGCAGCATTGCAGGGGTCA
>JAOXNG010000001.1:111932323-111943057 GCA_028566535.1 Scolopax minor
TCTGTTGGGACAGTGCAGGAGAAACATACTGTATAAACGAAGTTACCAAAGCAACAGCTAGGAAAGATCTGCCCTTCAGTTAATCCTGGAAATAAAAGGAAGGGATGGGCACGACTTCAAAGGGAAAAGCTTCACAGCTGATATGTCAATTTTACATCATATTCTTGTTACTGCTTAAAGTGAGAAACCATCAAGATCAAAAAATTTCTGTCCATAAAGTAAAACTATACTCATTAGGAATATACTTTTTCCAGTTGTCCGATCAGCATTGGCAGCAAGAAGGGACACGATGAGCGAGTTCTTGCAGCCAGTCTTGATCAATGCTGACTTATAAACCCACTGAATCTTGACTCCTTTTTCCTTTCAATAAGGATTCTTCACAGCACTAGCTCAAAGGCTTGAAAAAAGTAAGGCACATTTTGAAAATACATCAATCCTTTGTTCTGACATGTTCCAAATTACAGGCAGTAAATTTTGCTTTCTGATTTTAGAAGGGGAAGCAAAGGGGAAACACCACTTTCTACCCAATTATGTGTCGTACACAGTTTTAAAACTGTTTTATTACCATACTAAGGCTTTACCAGCCTGAAACTTAACATTGATGGAGCTCACTGGCATTAATAAAAAAAAGATGTGCAAAACTTTTATAGCTGTTTGAGTCATTACCTAATGCCTCAGGTAAGTCCAATCTGAACATACTGGTTAAGTTCATTAAAACATTTAGATTCCCCCCGCCTTTTTTTGGTCATTGTGCCTCTCTTTTGCTCCAATACTGTTGCCTTCCTTATCTACCCAAGTGCCAGTGTCAGAAAGAAATTAAATTCAGAAGTAAAATTTTATATCATAGCTTGGAACTCAGAATTTTCTAATGGAGGTATTCTCATTCACTTGAATTTCAGGATTCAAGGATGAACCTTCCGATCAGCAGTAAGGGACCCACAGTAACACAGGAAACCTGACAGAAGCACAGTTTCCAATCATGAACTCCTCATAAAAATATCCTGGCATCAGAAAATCATGCTAACCTGACAACACTGCTGACTTAGGTGAGGGGACTGTCCATCTTCTTAGGAAGCCTGTGTCACTTGTTTAGTGTTGCTATGGGTTTGACAAACAACCTACTAGGCCTGTAAGTGAGGGCCTCCATGGCACCCATGGCCTGTGTGTACACAGGGGATGACTGCAACAGCTCCCACCTCTGGGAACAAAGCCAGCTTTATAGCAGCTGCAGACGAAAAGCACATCTTCACGTCTGACTTCCTTGTGTTTCCAGATGGGCAAATTTTTCACTGAGCTGCTGGTCTGGTGCTGCAGAGACAAGCCAGCAAACCACTTTCCTTCTCAGCAGTTCAGAGTGGCACTAGCAGACCATGTAATTGCTTTCCTTACATAGCAGTATACAAAACCCAATTTCCATCCTTAACTAAAAACTACTATTTTGAATATTTTCCTATTTAAGTCTTCTGCCAGATTTTCCAATATTTTCTGCACCAGCCTTTGGGTAGGTTAGCAGTAATCTTCAGTGGAATGGACTGAAGGGATGAAATAACCAAAGACTGACATCACCCAAATTGCCTGTGCAGCCCTCCCTGTCACCCTGGACCCCACCTCCTCCCTAGAAGGCTGGAGGGTTTTATTTCCCTCTCCCTCAGCAGTCTGTAACCCTACATGCCCACAAGCTATGGAAACTGAGAGAGCAGGTTGTGGGTAGCAATAAAAGTGGGAGTAGGTGAAGGGAGAAAAGGATGGAGGAAGAGTTTATTATACAGTAGCATGGACCTGACCTCAGGGCAATGCAGTATTTGTGGAGCTAGGTGGAAGTATTAATAATGAATAATTATTCTTGTCAACTCTAGCTTTGGAAGCACTTTACAGGGGAAAAGGCAAACATCACTGGCACGTTTCGTAACCGACACAAAAGTGAAATGACCTGATCAAGGTCACAAACCAGTTGCAGGGCAGAAACTGGAGGCAAAAGCTCAGAGCCAAGGGTCTTCCAATGCAGATCATGATTCCGGGTGCAGCGTGCCCTGGGCAACATGGTACAAAGAAAGGCTGCTTTCTGGAGAGCCCTGAGCTGCCACCTTTCAAATTACAGTTGCATTTCAAAACCTGCTTGCTCTTGCCCTGGTATTGATGTATGCACAAACAGCTGTTAACTCTGCAAAATCTTGTCTGTGGGCTTCCTCACTGCCTGCCCCTCTGGACCACACCACTCATAGAGACAGAAGTTTAAACCTATCACAGCATTTATCAGTAATCTAAGATGTACTGTGTATCATTATAAAAATTGCATTCAAGTTGATGCTCCAGAATCATGTATCTCTTCAAAACACTTCCATGTGCACAGAAGTACACAGAATTATGATTGAAAATTTATTTTCCAAATAAATTAAAAATTAAAAGAAATTAAATTGGTAGATATCTGCTGAGGCTGGCTATGCAGGCTTTATATGAGGTACACATCCCAACTCCTATCTAAGGATAACACAGTACATTCGTAAAAAACTCTCACTTCAGATAAACACTTTTTCACTAAGGCTAATTGTAATTGTATGGTAAAAACAAAGTTACTCATAGGCAAAATGCCCAGGGATGGTGGCACTGGCAGAGCTTCAGAGCTGTTAGGGTTTTGCCCCCACTTCTGAAGATGCATTTTTCATTGTTGAAGTATAATTTCCTGAGAGTTTGGTGGTGCCGCCTTCTGCAGTGTCCTCAGAGGCCATTTTTTGTTAACCTAATTTTGTATCTCAGTACAGTAGATATACATTCAGCCATGCAAGTTGTGCCTTGGATTTATTTCTGCGGACATTTACTGGGAAACTACCTCAGGGAAACAAGAAGAAAATACTTTCGGAAACTACTAAGCTCTGCTAGATTTTCAAAGTCTTTTTAATTTTAGGCTATTTTTCACTCGTGCACGAGAAAAAGCAATTTTAGTAGAATAAACTGTTTGCATTAAACTTATCCTTTTATCTAAACATGCAGCTTAGATTGGAAAAATTTCAAATGGAGCTATGAAACCTTGAGATTACATGGCAACGTGCTAATCTAATACATTACTAATACCTCTGCGTGAAACCTGGGATTAGACCAAAGCCATGGAAGAAAACATAGAAGCAAGGCGTGGGAGCTAATGACAAATTTAAGGTATTTTTTGGTAGTATTTTTACTTCATCACTTGTACACAGAATAGTGGATACTTTGAAACAAAGACTTCATAGCTGCATTTCCTTCCACTTTTTCCACAATCACATTTTTGTTTAAACATTCCCCCAAATGGTTCAATTAAAAACAAGTCCTGTTGCTGTGACTGTGCTGGAGGGGCTGGGATCCTCGGTCCTAATCCAGCCAGCTCCAGGATCTCTTCAGTTGCTTCTCAGACATCAATAGTCCCATTAGAAATCTCTTTTTACAGTAATGCAAATTTGCAATGAGGTACATAATTTACTTGGTATGCCTGCTTAGGACTGAAGAAAATTACTGCTTATACAGTGCAACAGCTCTTTGCAGTGAGGAAGCCCAGACTCATTCTATCTAGAAACCCATCTGCATATGCTGAGCTGATGGCACTCAGGTCCTGTGTTCATCAGAATTTTAAAAAAGTTGGCTTCAGCTTTCAAGCTAGACCAAAACAGTATCAACAACTGAACCTGTAACTTGCTTGCCCTCTGGAACTTCTCTGGTAGTCTGTTAAAACTACTGGACCAACTGCTCAGCAGATTTCCCAGATATCAAGCTGTTCACAAGGCACATGCTGTGGTTTTCTTGATGGTGCTGAGCACTCTCAGCCCTCATCCAACTAAATGGGAGCTGCGATGCTCAGTTCTCTGACCTTCAATGGCATGCTCAGCAGCTCCCAGCAGCAAGACATGCTGACTGTCACTGAAACTGCAATGGTTAGTCACTCTACAGTATTTGAGGTTTCTCTAGCATGTGATTTTTGAACTTACACCTGTTTTGACCAATGGTTTGATCAATGTTAAGAAACAGCATTGACCTGATCAGTGCTGTACAAGACACAAAAACTCTCTGCCTGAGGGGAACTTATTGTATGAAAAAAAGACTCTTCAAAAAGACCTTCAGTGGAGAAGGAAGGGAAAAAAAGAGAAAATGGGTCAATTGTTATTTACTTCTTGTTTCTTACTTAAAGCATATTATAATAAGACAGACACATGTTTTTGGACATAATTTAGACAAAGCCTGGGATTAGACTATGGTTACAGAAGAAAACAGTTATGGGAAGTGAGGACAAATGGCACGGTTAGTCTTCAGTTTCTGGAACAAAGAGATGGGAGACAAACACAAAGGCTGTGAAATTCCCCTTTGATACTGTGGGCAAAGGTATAGAGAGGGTATCTAAAGAGAGAAAGCAGGTATTATAGGCGTGATCACATTACCAACATTGTCATCTGTGTAGATGAAATAGAAATATAATGGGAAACAAGAAAGACTTGAAGAGGTTAAGTAATTACATAATTTCTATTTCTAACCATCCACAAACACTAACAATGGTTAGGCTAACAGAATTGTTTGCTGCAGTAACTTCATGACAAATACAATTCTGATATGAAAAACCCCCTAAAACCCAACAACTTAAAGAAAGATGGTCCCACAGTAAATATTAAGAAGTGCTGCAACAAACCATGTAAGCGCGTTAGAATACAGAGGATTCATAATTAAACAGTATGTTATTCAAGGCAGGAGAGTTTCTGTTTCTTATTTGCTGTCATGCATTTTAAAAGGAGAACCATGCTCAGTGTACTTGCCTATGGGAATTCAAGTGTCACATTGAAGAATGTACCTCTCATTATTAAATTCTGGGCTTAGCCAGGTTTCCAAAGGAAAAAGAGGCTTGTGCGATTAAGCTGTGGTTATGTCTGGGTGCGCCTGCCTACCTCATAACTTCTGAACCTGGTGACTGAAATCAGTACATTTTGAAAGCTGGGAGGACAGAGTTCAAAAGTAATTAATTCTCCCCCCGCCTCCCAAGATTCATGAAAGCAGGCAGTGGCTATAGAAATTGATGCCCTTTATGCCTCAGCGATATGAAAAACTGCAGTGAGAGCTGTATTGGAAAATTTCTGCAGGACAGACAAGGCCAGCCAGACTGTGGCCTGCTCCTGGCAGCTAGCCTTGACACGAGCACTACAGCAAGCTGCAGCTGATTCCCCAGGAAATTGAAGTTTAGCCTGCCAGCCCGGTCAGCTGTTTATACTGCTCACCACTACCTGACGCAATCCAGCCAGCTGCTCTCAGCTGCTCAGCACGTCACTTGGCTGCAAGTGTCCTCCAGACATGTCTGGAGTCCTTGTCACCATCTCTTGTCTCTTGCTGGTTCTTGCTGCTGGCCAGTCTGTTGAGTTTGCTTCAGCTCTCCCTGCTCTTCTTCTTGGTCCCTACCTGTACTGCTGACTCCTTGGTGGTCTGGTTTTAGCCTTACTCCTGACCAGCCTCTCTTCTTCCCCTCAAATCTGGTATACTTATGCCTTACTGATGTGTTGACCTTCACTCAGAATCTAGCCATGTCACTTATCTGGCCTGCTCTTAGGCTTCTCTGAGTCCTGGGGATGACTCACTTTGGCCAGAAAACTGGTTCTGGCTCCACTGATTTCACCTGGCACCAACACCAGACCTAGCAAATCCATGTTCATATCCCATGTTTCATCTCCCAAGCACCCAGTTGCCCACAGTCCCTGTTGTACTGGAGTGAGACTAACTGTGTACAGTTATCTCAAAATTCATTCTGAGAGCAGGTATAGACTAAGCCAGTGGTTTAAAAGGACTTCTGGAGGATGTTAAGGTCTGTGCAGTTCAGCTACAAATCAAAAACTTGCATGAAAAAAAAGACTTCTGTACATCCAGCCTCTGTGAATCTACTGCTGCTTTGCAGTAAAAAACTTTCACTTGCATGATTAACTTAGCACTAATGACAGTAGAGCTGAACTGATAAAGGGAAACAAACACAAAAGGAAGAACTTGAGTGACAAGGGATCGAAGTCCCTTGGGTCTCTGATTAATTGGCTCTGGCACCTAAGTAAACTACCAATTCGAGATTATACATAAATTATTAAAGTATTATGCAGCCATTTCAATAAATTAGTCCATGAGCAACATAAAACACTCTTCAGGAAACAAGCCAGTTTTGACTAGCCAGTTGCATTGCTGAGTATGCAGGAATATCTCTACAGTACATTCCAGACAACCAGTGAGTGAGGGGGGAGGAAATAAAACCAACTCTCACGCTAGGACTGTGATGGATCTGTAATCATTTTCATGCCAGCAAATTAAAAGCTCTTCCATAACTAAACCAATCATTTCATCATGGCTCAAATCTAACAAATTATCTATCTCCCTTAGCTCATCGTCATGTATTTTATAAGACTTTCACTCATAATTTGCTGGAATTAATTTTGATTTGTTTTTAAAGGAAAAGTAAGCCCAACACTGAAATTTATTGTGTGTCTAAATTCCCAATTTTATTCAGGATTTGCTGTTCATTCGAAGACACACAGCAGGCCAGTTTTAAACTGACATTTGAGAACCTCCATCCTGCTTACATCAGAAAGATGTCCATTTTCAGGAAAAAACGTTAAGAGAAACCACAAAGCTCAACTCAGAATTATGTTGTGTTTTTCCCCCTATTGTACGTACCTTCATTTTCAGTATTGGCTGGAACGGAATCAACACCAAAGGGATGCCATGGCTGGAGGTCATCTAGGCTGAATTCTCCGTCCACTGGGAGAAGTTCAACTGTGGTCTTAGTTTCCGTCAATGAAGGCATGAGAGCATCATTTCCATAGCTGATTCTGGGTTCACTGATCATATTGGCCAAAACATCATCAGAATAATTTTGCTCTTTCTGAAGTAATTCATCTGCAAGAAAATTTCAACACAGAAATTATCGGAAAGAGCCAGGACTTCTGAGGACCTATTGCCAATGCTATTACAGTAATAATTTATTATTATGCAATTCTGCTTTCTTATGATAAAGAAAAACATAGGCTTGGAATAATCAAAATTCTGCGATAAGCACTGCAACTATGTAAGGCATTTTTCTGAAACATCAACCAGAATTGTTCAATACTGTCTCCTACCCACATTTCCGTCACAATGGGGGACTCTTCCCCACCACTTTTAAAGGAAGTACAAGTCGATTCCCTTCAACTCAACATGTTCCCATAAGCCAACACATGAGAGACTCTCAGAAAGGATCGTCTTTGTTATTCCCCCTTCCTCTTAGATGCTCACTATTAAAGCTCATCACAGCTTTTAGATCCTAAATCACCACAACAGTTACTGTATTAAACTGGGAATTACTGTAACAGACTGAATATGAAGAATCACTCTTTCTTTCAACATAGGTAACTTTGCCAAAATACCGAAGTAGTTATTTGTTAAAAATATTAAGCAGTAATAGGCGTCTGTAGGCAAATTATTTTACAAGCAACCAGGACCTAAAGCTGTTCAATATTATCTAGGTTGGGTTTTTTTGGACTTAAGCAAGGTGAGAACAAAATATTTTTCAGCTCCATCAGGTGTATAGGACTGACTGCCCAACTCAGTGTTAAAAATGAACTTGGAAGTTGTGTGTGCTTCCGTATTCCAACCCCCTTTTCACACCAAAGTTCACCCACTCTTGGTCTTTCCCTTCACTGCCATTTTTTTGTATGAACAACACATTACCTGCAAGTACTTTGAGGGAACTTGGTGCACAAGAGCACATTCAAGTAAACAAGCAATTGCAATGAAGAAGCTAATTATCTGCCACTAATGCACCAATGTAATTTGTATGCAGGTATTACAGAGCTAAAAAGATCAGAATTGAAGACTGTAAAGGTTACATGACTGGAGTGCACACGTGAGCACAAACACAACAGCTGATGATACAAAAGCTTTTATTAAGACTGGCTTCTCTTTTCACTTTGTTAAGGACCTCCTGACTGTCACTGCTTCACACCCACATCTAAAATGTGTAGCAATTAAGGGACAGGAATCACCACTCTACTGCTAGACCCTTTATGTCACTCCATAGGGGCTCACTTTTTCCCAGTATCATCTGTGACAAAAGGCATCTAAGTTTCCATACACATCAGAGCTTTAGACCTTTTGGAGTAAAATCTTTCAAATGTTCTTTCCCTCCCAACAGTACACTGCACCGTAACCATCACAGAAGTGCATGGCACCCACGCAGCAGCTCTCAGCAAGGATCCCCACCAAGTCACGAGCAATAGAGCCAGCACTGCTTCAATGCCTTTTTCAACCATGCTGCAGCAGGGCTCTGCTCTGCAACACCTCTCTTGAAGACCACCTTGAGATAGTTGAAGCAACTTTTTCCCACCCTATTACTACACCAAATTTCAAACAGCAAAACTAAAGCAAAAAGTTGTAACCCAAGCCTCAGGGTGAACATGGGTCTCGAGTCTTGTAAAATGACGTTTAAAAACACATGTTCATATTTAAACAGCAATTGCTTTAGTAGACAATAAGCCTAATGTGTATAAAAAAATTAATTCTGCAATTTAATTAGAATGACTTAATAGGACAGTACAGAAAGCCTATGTAACACTGAATTGCTTTTCTGTTCATGTTCATTTTACTGAAAACAGTATTATTTTATGATACCTAATAAATTTTTAGCTTGGAAGGCAAGTCCATTTTTGTCTGCCCACTGCACTTACTCTAATCCTTTATCAAATTAAAGTGTCTCCTTGTATCAGAGGAGAGACAAGTGAAGCACCTTAGTATTCTGAGCAGACATCGTATCACTTGACAGATGTTAATTTTTATTAGCTAGGGATGAAGAGACTACAAAAAAAGGAGCTGGATGTTAAGTGTCCTGAGTGAGAGGCCTGGTATCCAAGTGCCTTGCAGGGAGCCATGGGTGATACATGTTATACTTGATACATACAAGTTGAGCATGTTATAATACCAAGTCATCATGGATCATAGCTTCTTCATGCATGCAAGCCTTTTTGGCCCAGGAACCACAAAGATTTTGGGGTTCAGCTTCCCTCGTTTCCACTGTCCTCCCCATCCCCAGAGCATGGTGTGGGGCAGCCACAGAGGGCTGCAGCCCATGCAGCAGTGGCAGGGAACAGCGCTGGGGTGCTCTGACCCAGTTGCTCCTTTTCCTTTTTCCTCCTTTTTTCCTTTTGGTGGTGCCAACTCTCCACAACTCTTGCCCATTCCCTGCCGTTGATGCACTCTATGTTACCTGCAGATAGCTCTTGCTTTTGGACAGGGTCACAGAGGGGCAGGAGCAGAGGGAGAAGGACCTGGCCTACGGTGGTGGCAGAGCAGCACTGGGGCTGGTACCAGGCTCAGGGGGAAGCCATGGCCAGGCCCCACCAGGGTGGCAGCCAGGGGCACCCGCCTGCCATCACGACACCCGTGATTATATCCAAATCCCTAGAGGGCAGGAGGGATGCGTAGACAAAGTCTCTCTCTCTCAACGTGACTCAACTGGGAGCACGTCGTCGCTGGCGCTTGCAGGCTCCGCTGTCTCCCATTCAGCTGGGGCGCACAGTGGGGACATTAACTGACCCGCACAATAGCTCAAGTGATGCCGACAGATATTACAAGCAGCAGATTATGATCACATCCATTTTACAAGCAGGGAAACAACGGCCAAAATGAATCAAGCCCATCTGACATGATGAATCAGGCACTGAACAGTAGGGGGAAATTGGAAGCGCCTGGCTTAGAAACCACCCTGGAGTCCCTCAGACTGAGGCAGCTGTGTCTGCATTGAGTAAATGATTTGCAAACATTTGTTTCAATCGCTGAACTGCCCGAAAGTTTGCCTTAGGATTTCCAGTTATCAACACTAGCTGGCAAAGTCCAAGATCAAATTTTCAGTATTGATGGCATGCGTGCAGGCTTACACCTCCCAGATGTGCAGGGAACTGATGTTGCAGGGACCTGTGATATGAGCATTGTCTAAAGGCTCTCTGCGGCACCACAGATTAATTCACAATTAATTCCCTCCCAGGGCAGAGGGTGCAGAAGGCTGGCTGGGCTCCAGACACCCTCCTGAAGCCCGGGTACAGTCTGTCCTGGGCTCGAGCCCTGCCTTGGCTTCCTGCAGTTCATCCTTCCCAGAAGAAGTCGGGCTGCCTGTTCACTTCCACGCACGGATACACTCGAGGAGTAATTAGTGCTAGAAAAGAGGCCGTCGAGCGATCAAAGCATTTTACAAACACTAATCAAAGCGGACACCACCTGGCCAGCCTGACTGTTTCACAGATGAGAAAGCTGAGGCAGAAAAGTGGCCAGACAAAAAGTCAGAGCAAAACACAGAACTCAGGAATTCATTTGCAGCTCTGCTGTCGGCAGTCAGGCCACATCACTCTCCTCTCTCCATATTCACAACTGCATTTCCAGCCTAGCTCTAAAATTACTAACCTAAGACGAGGGAAAGACAAATTAGTGAGCCAATCTGTCAACTTTTGGGACTATAATTTCCATCTTCATTTGGACGGCCATGTCTAGAGTGTCGTTGTCTACTGTAACTTTATGGCACTGCTAAGCTTGTTCTTTTCTTCTGTAAAACTCCAGTTTCACTCCAGTAAAACGCTCCATAGAGTAATATGATATATAGTGTCCCACATGAAAAAAAACAACCACCAAGCAAGAAGAGCGCAGAAGGTAAGAAACTGAAACCTTGTTAGGGATAACATAGTCCAAAACCACAAAAATAGTAACACATAACAGAAACTTTGTAGGCAACGG
>JAOXNG010000001.1:111966889-111979121 GCA_028566535.1 Scolopax minor
GATGGGGCTTTGAACAGCCTGGTGTAGTGGGAGGTGTTGGCAGGGGGGTTGGAACTAGATGATCTTCCCTTCCAACTGTAATCATGCTACGATTCTATGAAAATGCCCCAAACCTATCGCTATAAAGGAGAAATGTATATGCATGCCTCTAGCATGTCCAGCCAAGAAATCTTCCTGTGGTGGCAGCACAAACCCTGAATTGTACTATAATTCAAGTATAAGACAATGCAGAAAAAACATTAAATGCAAATTGTTTCCTTACAGGGGCAGCAACTTTCATTTTTTTCAAGAAAAAAAAAAATAAAGCCAATAAAAAGTCGCTGTATGTAGGTAGACTGAAGCCCCAGTCACACCGGATCAGGTCAGACCTCCAACCTTCCTAATAACTTTGCAGAAGCCTGATAGCTTCAGGGCTGTGGCTGATGGCTTAAACTGCCAGAGCTGGTGACAGGCTGTGACAGCTCTCCACTGGGCTTTGCATACCTGAGTGTGCCATAAATGAGGACCGAGTTTTATAGCTGAATGTAACTTTAATAGCAAAACCCCCCTACCATATTAATTGAACATTTTCTCCTCCATGCCTAGAACTGCTGCTTGCAGAGTTTTAACAAATTTCCATATCAGCAAAAGTACTTCTCACCCCAAGTCACACCTCTGCAATGTATTACACACACGTTCTCCTTTAAATGTCGTTATGGAGTAAAATGGTTCTGCTTAAAAATCCCATCCATACAAGCACTTTTTCAGCAGGATTTTGCCCCAAATCTGGTACACTGACATGAAACGTGATGGTAGAGGCGAGGGGTCACAAGAAACAGTCAAGCACAGAGGTGAGGGGAGGCTCCACAGGCTGAGGAGATGCTATCAGACCCTGTGTCTGAAGCTATTATATCCATGGTTGCCTACTACTTTGACCCTGCGCAGGAACCTTCAGATTAAATAAATGAAAGCGGTGCCATTATCAGCTAAATTAAGTTCCTGAGGTCTGAGCTCTGACGCTGTCTACAGCAGAAGATCAAATGGCTGACGCATTCCAGGGCCAGCTTGGCACCTCTTGCTCTTCATAAATAATGTACCAACCACCAAAATTCATTAAAAAATTCTGGATTTAGCACTTGAAATTCTGCTTCGTGTTTTGCCAGGGAAAACTCAATGAATTCACATCTGTTTTCATCTAATAAAAACCATCTTGCAGAGTAAGTAACTTATATCAGCCACCAGGGGTGACCTAAGCCTCATAAAATAATTCCACTATTTTCAATTGTCTGTCCTTGTTTTGTTGGCTTCGTTTTCAGCCTCCATCTGAAAACCACCAGGATACTCCCAATATGACTTCTGTTATTCCCGTGTCTTTAGTCACACTGGCTGACGCTGCTGGCAATTGTCATTTATCCAGTGACAAGAAGGGCCAGCGACTTCCTAAGCAACAGGATCCAGCACCAAATCCAGAATGCATGTTGTTTCACAAGGCCTTAGTTTCATGGAACACACATTAAATGCAGAAAAAAAGACAGAAGACATCTAATAAGGTGCATGGTGGGCAAAGCAGGGTGAAGCAGTGCGAGCGCTGCTGTTACATGCTGCTTCCAAGTATTTCAAGCACACACTGTCACGCTGTTTGCTCCCGTCCCATCTACCATTTGCCCTGGTAGTCCTAACAGCTGGTTAGCAGCTTTCCAATGATACAAAGGCACAAACCCAAATGAAGCAGAAACTGCTGATGGCTCCTTGACTACCTGGTAGTGAGTTCCAGCCCCACTGACTCTGTAATCCTGTGCCTTTACTTCAGGTTGCATCAGCATCGAGGTAAGTTACTCCCATAAAGAAATCATAGATGAGATCTAAAATGACTGAAAACCAGTTTCTAGTAAATTAAATACATACACATAAATATGAGTACATATACATGCAGATGCCTCCACCACAAACTCTATGCTGTTCCTCGTTTACTATTTCAGCTTTTAAGGGAGTGATGAAACAGTGCAATTTCATTGAGCTTGGGAAATGGAATCATCAAATGCAGTTTGGATTGCTGCAAATATAACTTAACACTCTCCCCATGGAAATCCAAAATACTTACTACAAAGAAACAACACAAAAATGGTATTAAAGCACTTTTGTGTATTTTGAATATAACTTCCCAGCTCTGTGCCTTGGAACTTCCCTGGGAAATTCTGAGCTGACTTGTCATTTTGATCAAAATTCTCTGTAAATGAGAGAGAAAAATTTCACAATGCTGTATTGTGCTGTTTAATCTTGCCTTTAGAGAAAAATCAATCGCCAGTCCTTTCTGATTACTGCTCTTGAAATGTGCAACAATTTTGGCTTTTCATTCACTTATTAGGAATACCTTGTATACCATATTAGGTATATATTTTATCTACGTTATTAACTTGTGGGTCATGTTTGACAAAGGCATAGTAGTTCATTTTAGGAAGATTCAAGAAAGTCTGGCTAGGATGAATGCAAGACTCTTCACTCGTTCTTGAGAGACACAACTAAACCCCCATCCAGATACCCTTCATGTGGAGTTCAAGTTGCCTCCTCGTAATTTCTGTAAATTTTTAACAAAACATGTTACCTTACATATCACAAATACAGGGCTATAATGGTAGTCAGAACTTCCCTTTACCTACCCTCCCAAGAGCTTTTCCTGGAGCAGAATAAAATGAAAACAGTATTTGATTCAATTTCATTATTTGTTTTTTCAGGATTTGAACTTACTCAACTTTGACAAATTAAGACAGATTTTCCTTCTGCTCGCTCTTTTAAAACTTAGCATTTTAGATATAATGAACCTGCCACGGTTTTGCAGAGTTTAATACCCATCTGGAATTGCCTCTTCTGTCTTTAGTTCACTTGTACAAAAAAAAACCCTACTGGCAAGCCTAGGTGTATGACTATACCATATGCTCAAGCCCACAGACTGGAGAAAAAATTAGACAGTCTGGTTTTCTTCATGTAGAAGCCTCAAAAGCTGCTTGAAAGCGGAGCTAAGTGACCACATTTCTCAGAGTCTGGATTAAAAGCAGAGCTCAAATCCATGCGGTGTATTTCACAAAATCCTACCAAATTAAGTGTATGTGAGACATTCCACAGCTGTAAATTTATGGGTTTAGGGGAGCGGAGCTCGAGGGTGGGGTATCAGAGCTGGACTGCTCTTTCCTACTGCACAGGAGGATTTTTATCACTAGATCAGCAGGAACATTTTGGCTTGTTTCCAACTGCATATTTCCACAGCAACCTCACTGGACTCAGGAAAAGGCCTCGAGCTTCCCGAAAGCAGAGGCACCAAAGTGAGGGCCCCTCTTCAGATCTCTCTCCCGTGTCCAAATAATCAAACTCGACTCGTTTCAGCCCCCACTGTGCTCGCTCCCTCTGAACAGACACTGTTCCCATAGCACAAAAGCATAGCAGAGCACATTCTGAGGGCAACAAGAAAAAAAAAACATGGCAAAAAAATTTGAAATGGATTCAGGTTGTAATGTAAGGATTCATCCTAATAATCCTGCTATTTGGCAATAATTGGCAACAAAATAGTGCCAAATTAGAAGAGAAGCATTTGAAATGGATTTTAGTCATTATATGCTCGCTTTACACTAACACAAAGTAAGGAGGTTCATGAATTACCTTTCAATGTTTTCCTGTATGTTTCCTTGCTGTCAGACCCTTTATTTCACCACTAGGAGCTGGATTTCTTTTCTGCTTCTCTCTGCACCCTACTATTGGCATCCCACAGAGAATATGCATCTCTTACCAATGAACATTAAACAGTGGAGACATAAATCCAGCAAAATTTGACATGCATGTGAAAGAGAGAATACAAACAAATTACAGAATCAACCTGCTCACAGAGAATGATGGATTTGAACTCCTCTATTAAATTGCAAAATGAAGGGGAAAATTTCCAACTGTCTTAAAAACTAGAGGCATATTGGTTCCAGCTGCCACTAATCCTCCTTTTCTGTAGCAAGGCCATCAAGTAGGATGAAACAATACAGTATATTGACACTGGATCCTGAACAGCTGCACTCCATTTTCAAAGGCAACAAAATATAGCAGCACAACTAAGCTGCATCAGGAATCAGGATCAAATTTTAAGTTTCTGGGCAGCCTGCATGACAGTGCTTCTGAGAACAGGACTACAGTACAAATATTTGGTTTTGCTCAAATTTGTTTTCTAGTAGACCTTGAAGCTATGCAATTTCATTTCTATATGCTCCTGGCTCCCCTGCTACCCAGAGTGCTGCCCTGAAGTATTCTTCTGACATTGGCATTGAGTAATCATCTGCATAACACCTGAAAAAACCATGCAGTTACAACTTTTGGTCTTCTACAGAAGCTATTCATAGAGGATTCACAGAATTTTGTAGTTTTAGGAATAATTGCACCGAAACCCTCCAATTTCTAGGAGTGTAAGAACTTAAGGACTACACTACTGAGACAGATAAAAGGTTCCCCTATGACTGTGTTTTGCCATCCTACAAGGAAAACCTCCTACAAAGGAGCAAGAAAATGATGATACTTTTCCTCACACAGCATTCCAGCTCTCCTCTGTCCACAGAACAAAGACATTCCAAACCACAGGAAGTATCTCTTCAGCTCCCTTGAAGAGGCTACCTGTTTGAACACAAGCACTACATAATCTGTGTATACACAGAAAACAAGAATTCCCAGGGGATGGGGATTTTGTCATGGAGAACTGTGGACCCACATCCATGATCAGTATGATGGCACCAGGAGAGCCAGATTCACTGTATTCCTGTGGTAACTGATCTACAGGCAAAGACTGGTCATGGATTTCTAGACATCCAAAAGCAAAATGAAATCCTGCTGCTTCAAGTAGGCTGCCAGAAGTCAAAAAAATCTTGGTAAATGTTCAAATTCAAGTAAAAGGCAGTATGTTGAAGTGATTAAACAGCACATGGAAAATACTTTTTGCACACACACACATATATATACATTATATCTACACACCACACTCATGGTAACGCTCCTAGCTGTGTGCACTTGAATAAAAAAACCCAACTTATTTTTCAATTTAAGACCAAATTCTGTCCTTAACAATTTCAGAGAAAGAGACTCTATCCCTTTCAGTATTCAGAATCTACTTTTGTAGTAAACATACTAACGGCAAACCATGTAATTTGAAGCAGGCTGTGAGAGAGGGTTCTTAAAAATATTTTTTGAAGACTCCAAAAAACCTCTCCCTTTTGGAAGATTACTTAATGAGTCACTAGTAACGTTGACTTAGTCTACCAAAGACAAAACAATTGCATCAAATGTACTTTTAGTTTGCTAGGGAACTGCCAGAGAGAAATATAGCTAGGATATCAGAGTTGAATTTTCCATTAATCCCATTTTCTCTTTGGCTTGGCAGCCAAATTTTGGATTCAAAGTGTATTCAGTTTTCTGGCTCCATATCCTGCAAAGCTGCTAGCAGACGGGATTCATTCATTAGGCCATTCAGCTATCGTCAGTCACTCATAAGGTTTCACCCTCTGCCCCACAATAAAAGCAGACAAAATCTCCTGCTGAATTCAAGGTCATTGTTTTTCTATGTGCATTGGCACACTTCTGAGCAGCAGTTCAAAGGTACATGCCTGAACTGTCAGTAACTACAGAGCACAAAACCAAAAAAATGCTGAGGCAGGGACACTACCATCAACAAGAGCGGCAAAAGCACTTTAAAGGCCTTAGTTTTTAGACTGTTTACCTCCATTAGTTTTGAGATAAGTCCCTGTTTGGTAGCACCTTCAGCTAATGTTACCTCTGTGCTTGCTGCCTGCTCCTTTAAGAACAATTAGCTTTTGTAAGGACAAAGGGACAAAATATAGGATGCAACTCAGTCTTTTAACAGTACCTTCAAAACTGCCTTATACTGGAGTCATGTATCAAACGCTGTTCATCGACGCAGCCTTTCAGGCCTGATGATCTTGTACTGACACAATAATTATATTATTCATTTATATGTCCTGGGAGCTGACCACAAGCAACCCAAGCATAAAATGATGGTTTTCCTTGTCCTAAAGTTGGTGTTAACATTTTTACCCATAGCATTCTGCAGTTGAAGTTCACTTTTTTTTCCCTCCAGTGGAGATATCATCTGCATTCCACAAACATGAAAGGTCAAGCTCCCTTGTGCTAGGAATGAAATTGCATATTTTCACAGCTCTAGAGACCATTCTGCTGATATGCGTGGTCCCCATTTCCACCTTCCACAATCTCAGATACTTGCAGAATCAAGCTGTCGGCCTCATCCACAAACAGGCTCAAATCAAATAATTTTTCTGGGATTACATTTGCACAAGGCTCAACTTTATAGCAACAGCTGACTGGCTAAAGCCAAACGTGAAATCTTATTTTAGATTAATTACCCCAAACCACACCACAAGAGAGTAAACACAACCTGCAGCCAGTCTATGCACTCACCTCATCTCACTCTCAGTTCCCAGCCACAGACTCCAGTTTCCCAAAGGAAGCTGCATCCCAGCCTGTAACTCATTAATGTGTCTCCTAATGAGACACTTGAGTCTAAGCCCTTCACTCCCTCACAGCAGTCAGAGGTTACAACATGCATCTCACACTGGGATCAAACAACATCCTCTACCAATTGAATACAGGCTAGCTTCATTTTCCACAAATTACTATGTTGCAAAATACAGATTAACGCCTCATACAACTATTCTGAAGTCTCCCCATGACACTTCTACCCAAGTAAAATATTTTTATTTTACTTTGCGTAAAAAAAAAAAAAAAAAAAGAGTAGTTTTGCACCATGGAGTGGAAAAAAAAGTTTGTTGATGATAAAGAACTAAGACAATGATCATTTTTCCATGCTCACTGAATAAGCACATTTCTTTTCAGAAGGAAATTCATTTAAAACATGTAATTCTACCAGGTTAGCTGCGTTGAAGTAATTCCCCCTGTGAGGCCAAATTCAGGATTTCATGGCTACATCTCACACTGTTGACCCAAAAGTCATTTGGTAACATAATGTTATTTCCAGCTAGGAAGTGTTCAAGAGGCCAGTGGGATATAAAACATTTGACTGTTTTCCCACAGTGTTCCTTCAGATTCTCTTCTTCTGGAGGTTACACACCTGTTATTTTGGTATTGAATAAAAACATCACAGATATGGAGTCATTAAAAATTCCATTAAATCCACATGCTGAACTTGGTGTTTACACCCAACAATAGCCATCACATCCAACACAGACAAATTTGAACTGCCATCCAACAATTCTCACAAGATCCTTCACCAAACTTTTCAACAGTTTAACAAGCAAAACAGAAAATAACAACTACCCTCATCCTTAAGTTCCATCCTGACAAGATATGGCATCACTTGGAGGGATGCTTCATCATCCTTCTGCCGAATCTGTGAACAGTCACTATTTCTGACAGCCAAATCACTACCAGGTTATTTGCTCAATATATTTATATAGGTATCTTTCTGTCTATAGATGTGTACAGGTGTGTGTGCTTGTGCATACATTTATGAACACACAAAGTCTATACTTCTTAACTTTCATACTGGCTGACTGCTGTAGTAGCTCTTCTATGGGGAACAGACGCTCACTGCTCCATAGCTGAACCATATCCAGGCACACCTTCTTTTTTCCCAGGACAAATACACTGATTTTGACACAGCTGACAGAGCTTGTGGTACTGCACTTACCCTGGGTGGGACAGTCTGCAGGGCTGTGATATAGTTCTCCAGAGCAATGCGACGACGGTCATTCAGCATAGCTTCCACCCGTGCCATATGAGTCTCCACCAGTTGTTGTCTTTCATTCGCTGCTTCTTGTTCCAGTGATTCCACTTTCTCCTGGAAATGCTGAAAAAAACATCCATCACAACAGGAACAGCTGACATCAGGAGAGACCAGGAGATGTGAACACCCTCAACTGCAAATCACCAAAGGCTCTCTCCATGTCAGTCTGGCCTGGCTCCCAGAAACTCTGCACTGAACGTACCCTTTTACTGATTTCAGCAGGAACTGCTGGTGACCTGTGTTCCTGAACACCTGGACATATTTTCTTAAACGAATCAAATATTCCTGACATGTTCAACACAACCTCCAGTGAATCCTTCATTTGCCCCATGAGACAGTGGTTCAACGCTAGAGAATTTTGCCTAAGGGAGGATGGGCTTTGGCAAGTGTACACTCCCCTGCCATCATGAAGGCTTTCCAAGTATCAGCATGACTTTATGAACAAAACTACATGGGGAGTTGAGGGAGGGAAACATTCCAACTTGAATGGAGCCACTATAATTTCTTATGAACTGGCCACCAGCAAGAAAAATTGAGTCCAAACTTATTCCAATAAAGGAAAAGACTGACTGGGTAAAATGCATGGAGAGCAAACCTATGAGATCTAATATGTGATGCAATCTGGTTCTGAATGTTACCTTTTTATAGTTTTGCATTGAAATCATTCTACCAGTACTGAATAATACCTGACATAGCCACCGTGGGATCCAATGAGTTTATGGCTGTCAGAATTTTTGAATTATAGTATAATTCTGGATAAAATAATTTTTGGCTGAGAGTTTCTTTCAGATAAAAGTGAGGGCGATTCCTTCCTTTAAATCACATTTTCCATCTCAGCTTTAAGTTTAGGCCCTGCAGATTATATTATCTTATCACAGCCTAAATTTTGAAAGGGGCCTGTGGGAACTGAGTTTTCAGTTCTCACCGAAGGCAGATCTAAATTCAAGCGAAATTCTACCCCTCTGCACCATCACGAGCCACGTTTTGCATTGCTGTTCCAGGGACTGGCTGCAGAGCAGAGAGACACCCAGCAGCCACGAACAGCTGGAAACGAAAACAGCAACAGCAAGAACAGAGAATTTTATTAAACCCCCATAGGAGTAGGTTTTAAAATTGTACCACACCCGGCGCCCCTTGTATTTTAACTTCATCCCCAGTTGGTAAGGTTGTGGGTACCTGGATAACAGCTTTCTTGTCGGCCTTTGGCAAGTTCTTTGCTTGGCGTTCTGCCTCTTCCCACTCTCTCATGACCTAGAGAACAAAACAAGCAGCATGACTTGGGCATTTTCCCTCCTGTCTCAGGGCTTAGCAACAGACAAGCACTGCAGCTCCGACAGTCATCCTTTTATTTTCCTCTCCTCCTTTTATCTCTATTAAAAAAGCAGTTGCAACATTTAACGAAGGTAGGAAACCTGTTATTAAATTGCACAAAGATGGTGCTTCTGTGTCTGAACGTTGTGTCAAGGTCTCACAACTCCGCTGTGAAGCAACATGGCCATTAGACAGCCCTCAAGCGAGGGAAGTGGTGGTCTCTGTGGGTGAACACACCAACCCCTTTTCATCTCAGACATCTCATAAAACCGTTTGCATCTACTGTATGTCCTTGGTCAAAAGGAGTGAACTTCAACTTGTTTTAAATGAGACTTTTTTGGTACTTCAAAAAATTTTGTATTTATTTGGACTACATCGCTTTTGAGTAGCACAGATAAAGAAATGCATGCAATTTGTGCTAGTCTGTCCAGAAATAGGTGTCCAACATGTCAAGAATTGAATATATTTATATTATATTTGTATCTCAAATACAACACTGACAGAAAAATTATGTAGGACAACTTTCAGCACTGTTCCTTTCAGCAACATCAGAGGCCACCTCCTCCTGTAACACAGGGAAGTATTTAAATAGTCAGGGAAAGAGTTACTCTTAACTTGCTTTCCATGACATCTGAAGCCTTCTTGTGGCTTTACTTGGGGACTTCACTCATTTCACACCTTGATATGAATCTCCTCAAATAACACATTTTATGCAGGAACAATTGTCTCACTGGATGCAGTACACACAAGTTAACTTGTTTATTCACAGGATTAGCACAGAGTCAGAAGACAGAAGAAACCTAGAAGCAATCATACTCTTTCTAAAGAGGAATTTCAAAATGCGTGACTGAAATTTTACCAAGACCAATACCAAAGGCCAGACAAATTACACCTGTTTTTGTCTGAATTTAGAAGCTTCAGATTAGAAACACCTTCATTTTAATCAAATGAACTCTGGCTTCTGTAGATGTGATTTTAAGAGGACCTACCTGCTTCCCAATTGGCTTGTACCATTGAGTATTTAACTAGTGATTTGTTGAGGGAATCGGAGAGGAGCAGGCAGGTTATTCTCCAGTCACAGACTACACTACATACACGACTACAATTGCTAGTGCATGCATCACTATAAATCAAAAGGGACAAGATTAGGTATATCACAGTCAGAATTCCATTGGGAAGGGAAAGGGGAAAATCATTGGGCAAGTGATAGGGGAATTGGGAGGGATAAAGATTTTAGAGATACATGGAGCTTGTTCCAGAGCTCCCAATGCTTGCATGCAATTTTATGCCACAGCCTGACATTTAGGGAAGGTGGGGAGGGGAAGAAATAAAAACCACAACCAAATCAAAGCCAAGAGAGGAACAAATGAAGTCACGTGGACCAGAGGTCATCTGGGTTTAGTAAAGCTTCTTGCCTCAGATGAACTGGTAAAGTTCTTTTCGGAAGATTGTTTAGAAGAGGGACAGCACAGAAACATCAAGTAAACCAGTTCCTTTGTAAGAAAGAAGTTCCACACTTGGTTTTTCCCCAAGAAACTATTATTCTGGAATAACCAGACTGCATGTGAGCAACCTGGAGGCATATTTCATTCATCCAAGGACTGCAAATTAGTTAAAGAGTAGAATGGACATCATTCCAACTGAAATGAAAGAGGAGGGCTATACAGATGTGGAACTACATCACATGCTGAGGGAATACACTCTTCCCTGGCCAGTGTTAAAGAAAAGGTGAGAGGGGCACTAAAGCACCCTTCTTTCTTTGCCCATTTCCCCAGGTGGAAGAGGACTGAGTCTCAGCCTTCTTGTCTCACAAAAGATGACAGACATAGAAAAGTGAAGTGGTTTCCTTGGGCTAAACAGTGAGTCAGAGATCAAAGCAGGAAGGGGATCTGGCCCAAGCACCTCCAGCCTTCACCATACTTTCACACCAGCCTACGTTCAGGCTTCAGTTCTGGCCAGTCATTGAGCTAACGAGGTTGTACACGAGCCAAGCCAACAGATTTATTGTGTGACAGGGAAAAATATCCTGCATATGTTGGCTTCAGGGAATTAACTATTAGTTCAGGCTTCCTATCCCTAATGCTTTCCCATTTCTGATGCTGTTCCTCTTTAAACAAGGCTTTCAGAAATACACAAGGACTACTGTAACTTCAGATTTAAGAGATACCAACCAGCAATAAGTCACTTCTCTTCAGAATGTCAAATATATGAAACAGAATAGCAGAATTTTATTTTTTTTCCTTAATTGATAGGCTTTTACAAGATGCATTGAAATAAATCTGAAGCTACAGGTCCACAGCAATGATTTTTCTCGTAATTTTAAACAGGGAAAGAGGAACAGAAGCAAGTGACTCAGGCTGGCCTGGAAATGCAACAAAAGCTGACGAAGCACCACAGTCAGTCGTGCAGCCAGCGTGTTTCACGGGCTGTTAGTGGCAGTCAGTTTTATACTTCACATATTACAGAACTTTAGACATTATAATGGTATCTTGCCCAGCAACAAGAGCTTCCATATGCAAGCCCGACTGTTTCCATAGGGATCATTTGTAACTGGGCTTCCCAGACTTCAGTGTAAGGAGTCCAGCTATACGTGATTCAGATTAGCTGGGAAGCCTCCAGCACTTCTCTGACACATCTGGATCTCACTGTGGCTTTTGCCACAGAGAACCAACAAGGCACATTGCTTCAGATAGGGTTTGGTGGCTCTACTGTTCTCCCAACTTACCCCCCCACGCTCAACACAGGTTGTGTAGAGCCTCTCTGGATGTGCAAAGAGACAGAGTCAAATTCTAGAGGATAACACAGGTGGGGCTTTCAGGAACAACAAATATTTTAAAAAAATACTTTTTACTGCATGGCAGTACTCAGAAGCAAAAATTGCCTGCTCAGCCAGCGAAACACACCCCCAGCAGATGCGAGTAAGCCCACGTGCAAGACACATGTAAGGCCAGCATGAAATTTGCAGCTTTACTGCTGGTCCACGTGAGATCATGCCCTTGGCTGGCTGCTCTTCCCCTTTCAAACCATCCACTTGCACTTCCCCAGCTGTCACCTGTGCTGTGCATCTACCTAATAGTGCAGCTGCCTGGCTCCGTCCTCCGAAACTGCGGCTAAAGGAACTGTGCCTACTTGCATAGGAGGCTG
>JAOXNG010000001.1:111984617-111999836 GCA_028566535.1 Scolopax minor
TTTTTTTTTCTTTTCTTATTTTTTTTTTTTTTTTTTTTTTTTTTTTTTTTTTTTTTTTTTTGGAAGAGTGACACTGCAGTGAGATGAGGGAGCTGATCTACCTCACCCCGCAGCTGTACGCTCATTAGCGCTGACAGAAGGAATGGCTGGGAACGTGCTAATGAGGGCAGAGCACACGCAGCACCAGCGTGATCTTCAGTCAGACCCTTGAACCACAGCCTTCATTTATGAGGTTGCCCCAAATGCACATGGTAAAATGTGCAGTGCTTTAGCCAGAAGCTTTCCGATGCTACGGCTCGGTGCTTTTCCCAGTTAATTTTGCTGGCCTCATGCACAGACACTGCCTGGTCTCTCTGTATAACGTTTTCTGGGTGCCCGGTCATTCCATTAGCTCTTTTCCACAAACCATGAGCTTCACAGAAAACAGAAAATACAGAAAACAGAATCTGAGGACTGTTCCAGATAGACCCACCTTTCGTACTGATTGTCCTTCGCTTTCAGGGCACCTGGCCCTACAGGGTTTGTTTAAGGGGGCTTCTTGAAGAAAGGGGAGGTAATAACGGGGTGACAACTGCACCATCTCCCAAGCAGCTGGCAGATGGGGAGCACACATCTTCCTATCCATTAAATGCCATATTTTCGGCACGTGGTTTGCACCCATCAGATGAACTGCTTCAGGTAAGAGGCCTTGCCCTATTTATCAGAAAAGTGACAGGCACAGCTACAGTGACAGAGTATTCCATGAGCTGACTTTCAGGCTTACTCAAACATTTCAGCACAGAGCTAAAGGTTAACAAGTCAGCAATACACAGAAACACACTGAAAATGCAGCAGTTCCAATGAGAAATTGTAGTGAAATAGCTACACTGATATATGCAGTGCATCTGAATTATTGTGGTTCATTTTTGTGGTTATTCCATCCTAAAAAAATACGCACCACAGGCTTTCCTTTAAGCCTTTTATATTTTTTGCTTTGTTATTATTAGATCAGAACTGAGACAATTTTTGGCAATCAGCATTGCTATTATAAACCCTATTTCTGAGTGAGTGCATAGATCATCTCCTAGTGTTCAACAGGATTAAAAACGGGGTACAGTTTCAGGCTACACAAATCTTTTTGATGAAAAGATAGAAAAAGGTCAATTCAGTTGGATTTTTGCTCAGTTCAGCACTAATTTTTGCTCTTTTCTTTGGTTTTAGATGCGTTTCATGTTACTTTGAGGCTCAAGACCATCAGATACCCATATGCAATTTTATGCTACCCCAGGGCATGGCCATGTGTGCCTACACACAGGGAACGAAGCTAATCTCCCTCAGCTGCTGCAACGGAAGGACAGCTAATACACCAGTCAAGTTCTTAAAAACAAGAATAATCTCACAAACCAAGCATTCTTCCACAAAGATGAGAGCAATTTTTTTACAGACTTTTTTTCCCCCTTTTTACACAAGTAACTGTAGTGACTCATGCTGGCAGCAGTGACCCAACTACATATGTACTCCCCAGCCAGCTGAATTCTTAGATAGAGTCAGAAAGGCAGCAAATCGTGTATTTACAACATTGCAAATAGGTAGGGGAGCTGGCTGAAGCCTTGGGAAATGAGATGATGAAGGATCCTGAGCATCTTATGACTTGACAGACCAAACATTTAAGAATAAAAAAGTCTCCCCTTACCTGAGACATCCTTTCACGGTGCTTAGCTTCAAGTCTCTCCTTGGCTTTCTGGAAATGGGCATGTTCATTCTCATCTCCAGGTGTCTCCAAGTATTTGTCAACAGCATCAGGAGTGCTAGCAGCTGTGGTAGGGACTGAGGTAAAATTTTGAGGAGGGGAGAGGGAAGAGAGGGGAAAGAAAAGGAAAATTCCTACTTTAGTACAGGTAAAAGTTAGTCAGACCAAGCAAGAAATTTCTGTTCTAATTTCCACTGGAATAAAGCCATTCGTTTAACCTCAGAAAGATAGAAAAATGTTGTTTAGGTGGATATGTTACACACAGTAAATACATAAAAATATACAAGGATTAGCCCCTGCCCCATTTTGTAAACCAGAAGAAACTCTTCAGAGTGAAAAAAGCAGTGTTATTCAAACAGGTTAGAAACTTCTGCCAAAGGAAAAAATCCAAGGAAAAAAAACCCCAGTAATGACTAAAGTACACAAGCCAGTAGAAAGCCCTTTACAAATTTACATGCTTTGTACATTAGTTTATTTTTAAAAGGCAGAGTGTAACACACCAGTGCCAATGCAAAGATGTTTTAAAGCACCTATGGACCCCATAGTACCCTAATGTAAATACCTCAAATCCTTCCTTAGTGACAGTTAGAGAAGTCATAGACAGTGCAAATTATTCCTCCTCCCACCATTTTTTGGGTTGTTTCATAAATATTTAATTACAAGTTTACATTTTGCAAAATTGTAAAGTTTATTACTGAAGTACTGTGATTATCAAACAGGAACAAATAAGCTTCCTGACAAGACACAAAAAATACAAAAATGGAGCACGACTCAGTATCTTCAGTGGTTACTCTCACAACTTCAGATAATTGAAAGTCTCCAATACTGTTATAAAAGCACATACATTTTCTATCTTTTTAAACTCTTAACAACCCATCTTCAATAACACAGTTTGTACCGGGGTGCAGTGCTGCCTGCTGGAAAGGCTACAACCAATATAAGCAAATTCCAAAAACTAATCACCTGAAGTTTAGACTGAGTGAAAACATTTCTCTAATGCTCAGAAGTATTTTGAAATACCTTTTCCTTTTCATCTCTCAAGCATCAAATTAATTTAATCTTTATCTTTCCTGAAGATGCAGTTAAGTATAGTACATTTTAATTCCATTTAGAAAATGAAAATTTTATTTCAAAGCAGGAAGAAATTGAAGAGTGTCAGATCGAGCAAAGGCCACCGCCTCTAGCCTCCTGTTTCCTGACAGGGGTTCTCCAAACATGCCCAGGCAAGAGCAGTAAATACTCTTTTGCAATGTTTAACTAATCTTGCTGGATCTTCCATCCACATTCTAATTTTGGGGTTTTTTTGTTTGTCTGTTTTGTTTGTTTGGTTTTGTCTCTTCTTTTTTTTTTTTTTTCTCTTTACCCCCAGAAACCTGCATGAGATTCAACATTCTCAACCTGGTGTGGCAACAAGTTCCACGATTTAATCAGGCCCTGAGTGAAGAGGATGTCCCTCTGCCTGCACCCTCCATTGCTGCTTCTGCGGGACACAGTGGGGTTTAGCATCAAAAGATCTAATGGGGGAGAGCTCTAGTGCGTTCCTGTCCTTCTCCATCTTTTCTAGAAAAATTTTTTTTTTTTTTTAAATGGAATTTAAGTCTCTACAAATGTTGAGTGGAAAGAAGTTACGATCTAAATAACTGTCCAATAAATTATGCAAATTTAACCTTTAATTCATTGAACAGGAAAAAAGGTCACTAGCATTTGCACTGAGATCAGTTAAGCCACCTGTAATTCAAGTTCTTATTTTCAAAAGCTCCTTGCACATGAAGCCTTTTATGACCCAGATCTTTGGACTTCCCACCAGGGTGCTTGCTGGTGTGTTTCTGAGCAGGCGAGAGTAGCGGGTGCTGAGAACTGGAAAACTTGATCTCTGTGCCTGGTGCCGAGGAGGCCAGAGCACCCAGCCCTCTCCAAAAGGTGTGCAGAACCAAACTGAACAAAGACTAGGCACTGAACACCACAGCCCTGGGTGCCTGAGACATGGAGCATGAGAAAGGTGCCCAGGAGCATGAGAAAGGATGTGGGCAGTACACTGGTACCTGACCGCAACCTGGTCTCTCAAGGTAACGCTGAAGAGGGTAATGCTAATGAAGAGCAATACTGTGTAGGAGGAGAAAGCTGCTACTCCTGACTTTGTCCAAGAAGATGGTGTAACACCACACGTGGCTCTCCGTAATGCACCCCAAAAAAGAAAGAGGGCTCAGTAACAGGCATGTGGGCTCACGGGAGCCTGATGGTAAGAAGCTCAACAGTTACACTCATCCACCAGGGAGCAGACTACTAATTTGACTTAGAAAATCTCTTTTGAGAAAAGATTTCTGAAAACAGCCTTATCGGAAAGAAGCAATTGAGTTCTGACGGTTGGAAACCGAAGCTAGGCAGAAATAAGGCTGGAAATCCAGACCCAGAAACATGCCACCCACTTGCAGTAGTTAAGCGCAATTAAGAATTTGAACAACTTATGCAAGGACGTGCTGATTCACCCAAAAGCATCCTTGAAAACATCCTGCTTCAGCATCTCCTTCCAAAACCCAGCCAGCAAACAGGGTGAAACAGGTGTTTTCTCCCTCCCAGCTGGCGCTGGTCCATGCCCAGCAGGTCGACTTGGCCCAAAGGCAGCCGTAAGGGCCCAGCCCACCGACCGCTCCTGGAGCGTTTATTTGGCCACCGGTGGCTGCAGAGACCAACCAACCCACCAACACTGACCACATCTCACCCTGCAGAGATGCTGCTTAAGCCCTTAAAGAACAGGGATAGTTTTCATGAAAAAGAAGTTCAGCGTGTACGGTTAGGAAAATACCAAAAGGGGAGATGAAATGGTCGTGTATGTTTCTGTTTCCTCTTGTGACTGTGGTTCAGAAGCAGTCTTTTTATGAGTGGTCAGCTCATCACGTAATTTGAAATCAGAAATGTTTCTCTAACAAAAAATAACTAGTCTGCTTAAAAACAAGTAACTATACAAGATTTTGATTCTTGTATTTACAAAGCCTGCAAATGACTATGTGACTTCTCCATCCAGTATTAAAAAAAATATAAAATAATCATAATTATCCATAGTATGTTAAAAAACCCTTATGATTCCAACCTAACAATAACTGAAAGCCTACCCTACCCCCCCAAGAAAAAAAAAAGTTACAAAAATACAATACAAAAATGCAGAGCCTCCCTTCTTCTGCATAAAGCAGAAACAGTCTAAAATTTCTTCACGGCTGTTGGGACAAAACCTATCCTTTGCACTCCAATACATTTGGGAACTTTGTTTCTAGAGATTTATCGCATGTTTTTCTCATAGTAAACAGGGAACGTTTGGTCATACATCAGTTAAATGTGAGGATTCCTTAAAAATCTGCAGCCTGATGTCATTTTTGGACCACATCTGCTCTTAGAAGGTGGTTTCATTTTTTTATGCATTGCTTGTTTTATAAGGTAATTCCTTCTACTACTGTATGATCAAAAAGCATCTGTTGACAGATGTGGAAGAAATGCAGTATCAGATGACATTTTCTTCACACTTTTACCTGTCAATTCTTTTATTACACTTCAAAGTCCTAACCTTCTCGGAGACACAGGTTCAATAATGCAGCCAAATTATGCTCTACACATTTTGGTATTCAACAACAATCCCTACATATCAGAAGACCAGGGAGGAGGAAAAAAAAAAAAAAGACAAGAAAAATGGAACACTCTGACCCCAGATCCTGTTTTACTATTTTGCATAAAAATAAATAATCCATATCAGCCTCTCCAGTGGAAGAAAGAACAGTCACTCACCAACCTCAGATGAAGCGAAAGGATCAGTAGATGCCCGCTTTCTGAATGACACCTGAGAGCATTACCCAACTACAATGTAGTTTTCAGTGGATGCATTCATTGCCTCTGAATTCCACATACCTAACTGCCTCATTATTGAAGGATTAAGATCAAAGCTTTCAGTTGTTGACTAAGATCACAACTAATTATAGCACTTCTGACAATCACAAGTGCATATGGAATATTTTTAGCAAGAAGGTCTTCTATTATTGCTACTGCTACCTTGTGAAATGAGCTGTTTTTACAAGAAGGTATCCCCATTCTTTTGTGAATAAGCTACTCCACTTACAGCAGGGTGGCAAAACCAATGAAAAGAATCTAAACAACAGGGAAGGAAAACAAAATTACCTCTTTATTACAAAACAGACAGATTACCGACTGAATGATATAAGACAAATGAAGGTTGAGGAAGGTTTATCTAAGATTGTAGCAAATTACCTCTATTTTAAACATTGGCAAAAGGATGTACCAGGATGAGTTTTTACATAATTTAATTATATTAACTTAACAGCTTCTTACTTGGAGAAAGGTGTGCGCCAAAATGGGATGCTTTGTAGTAGAGATCAATACTGGGGCATAGAACAGTAAGTGTATTTACATACTATATATAAATTATAATCTACTGTATTGTAGAGATGACTATTCTCTTTCTTAGCACTGTAAGCTGGAGGACCAGCAGGCAAAGTCCCATTCCTTTTCATTTTTAGTTACTTTCTCTTCATACACGGTTTCACCGAGACCACTTTCTGAACCCTGTTTAAAACTAAAGAATAAAAGGGAGGACAGAGTTCCTCCCACCGTCTACAACACAATGGAGACCTTGTGAGAATGACGACCAGACATATTGCCAGTGTTAGCATTTTACCCATAAGCGACAGGTTGCTGCTCGTTTCTTTTTAAGGCTTTGGTGGGCAAACAGACAGCACTGCTGTTCTCGAGGGCTGGCATCTTCCCTGGACTGGCAAGAGTTCTGGGAGCCAGATTTTTTCACCCCGTGGCTCATCAGTGTATCTCCCTGCGTGGAAGCTAATTGCAGAGCAGTGAACTGTGCTGATCGTGATCAGAGCCTGTCCTTCAGGCCACTCAGCTCCAGCTGCCCACTTTTTAATTCTCAATAATGCAAACTCCCATTAAGTTAACTCATTGATGTCAAAGTTCTTTCAGTTCAACTACATATTTATCACTCAGCTTGATCACATAGCCACTCAGTTAGGTTTTATTTATCTTGCACATTTGCTTTATCCTCATGTTTTCACAATTATCTTCAAGACACCCCAAAATTCTTCAAAAGTAAATTAATCTTCATAAAAACCAAGGAATTCTGACTGCAATGGTGGGGACTCAAAGCACAAAATACAGACTAACAGACTAGATAAAAAGAAATATATTCTTCTGTCACAAAAAAATATGTGCACATTAGTACTGAATTAAGGAAAAAGTCCCCTATAACAGGTAGGTATGCTCAGGGATCACACCTGAAGCAGTAAAAAGAATCATTGGTTCTGAGACTTGACTTTTCCACCTTCCATTTCAAGCTGCCCCTTAGTGTCCAAAATGTTGTTAAATTAGATGAATGTTCCTAAAGCGGATTAGAAAGCACATGGTTTAAAAATGTCTACTAGTTTAATTGAAAGAGATTCCAGGCACAGGTGACATGCAGAGTTAACAGATGGAAGAGAACCCAGTGTTCCAGAGAGATACTCCTTCCTTTTGCAACAGCTGTGTTTTGGTATCTCATTGGTTTTATTACCCTTCAAGGCTACACTACTTTGTCATAAAATACTGTGTGTAGTTTATGTAGTATTTCATAACTTGCATTAGTATTCAAAGAATAATTACAGGTCAACATAGCAACCTTGGCCTGAAAATATAATTAAGCATATTGAGATAGAGAAATCACATGTTTAAAAGTTACATTCCTTCTTGAACTTTAATTTGCAAAGACTGATCCTATCTTCCTCAGATAAGTTATAATTTACATAGTTGGTATGGCATCAAAACAACAGGCATCTTGAAAGAATTTATTGAAATCCCTCACAGAGACTTCTTGGAGAGACAAAAAATAAATAATACCATATCAATATTATTCCTCATTTATTGCCTTAACTAATGCTGATACTTTGCCACCTAAACCAGGTTTAAGTTAAATTTTCTCATATAAGAATTCTTTTGTGTAAGAGCTTCAAGATACATTATCTATCCATGCACAGCCAGAATTTGGCAATCATGGTTTCGCTGCATCTCCGTGAATGCAACTTCCTTTTCACCTGTCCTGACAAATAAAATTTTTGCCTTGCTTGTATCCATTTGATGCGCATCTTGGCCATTAATTGCTCAGATCACCCCCCTCTGAGTTCTTAGATTCATCTTGTGCTTGGGAGAAGGTCCCCAGAGAAACCTTTCCTCAAGCACCTTTGTCACAGTCTGTGTCAACATCACTCTCTTTTGATTTGTCACCATAAATTTAAATATTTATTAGGGAGAAAAAAGCCTATTAAGTTCTTCACCTGATACACCAGCTGAGATTGCTGTGAATGAATACAAGACAGAAGTATTCTCCTGTACATGCCTTCTGCCAAGCTTATAAACCAGAGTCATCCAGTTCCACAATATAAAAAATAAAGAACTGTGGTTAGACCCAACAAAATAAGTTGCAGCAAAACCAGTATCTACAACAATACACTACCCTAGTAAAATTCCCAGTGTTGGAAATAATCAGTAGTCTAACTCTTGTATGTGAGTTTGCAACATTTCCCTTTTGAATTCTGAACTTAATAGCTTTTTTTAAAGGCCAAGTCCAACACCAGCTCGATGTGTGGTTCAAGGGTGAAACAGAGTTGCCAATTTGTATAGATAAAGAAACTGTGGAAAAAGAAATTAGTTACTTGCATACACTAAAGGTGGTAGTCAAAATGAAACATTTAAATAGATTATGTTAGAATCCATCCCATTACAGCTTCTAGGCACTGAATGAATGAAGAATGGCAAAAATATGTTTTTCTTAAGATTTCACCTACACTATTCAAAACTGGGCTCAACTTCACCAAGACACATGATTTAGCTGAATTTTCATGCCAGAGAAAATAAAACCCAGCAGATACAGGCAATTCATGCTGGAGATGCTGGAAGACAGACACATTTAACTAAAATTTTGAGAGGTAATGTCCCCTTTACTGCTAATTTGGAAAGCAGTAAGACAATTGAATATAAAGAGCCTTTCTGATGAATCAATAGGTTGGCCTAGTACAATGGGCTTAGTGTATTTGTATTAACTTGGTGGTTTGTATTCATTCAAATAAAAGACTTTTTGCTTATTATGTGAAATGCTTCCTTGAATATTACTACTTATAAAGGAAGATTTTTAGGATTTGAAATGTTAGCACTAGATTTCTGTATTTTAAATTATACCTCCTGTAGTGCCATAACAAATTAACATTGTAATTAGTTGCTGCAATGACTTATTTTTCAGCACTAAGTGCATTGTCAAAAAAAGCAAAAATGCATTCCAGACATGAAGCAACGTGCAAGTTCTCCTGCTTTTATAGACAGAGGGCTGCCAACTCCCCCATGAACCTCACAAGCAGCAAAAGGGCAGTAACACTTAGTCCAGATGAATGTGCTCTAGATGTGGTCTTTGAGCCTCCTACCTGACCTCAAGCTCAAGCAATCTCTCAAGCTGTACAGATAAAATGAGCAATCACTCAGTAAATAAGACAAAGCATTAAAATGTGCTACGTAACTGAAAATTTGGTATATTTTACCATTCTGCTCAGAGGAATGCACTGCAGCTCTTCAATGCTTTAGACACACTCTGGAAGTTGGCATGCAAGTTGAGCCGCCAAAATACCTTACTTCTTGCTAACTAGGGAGGTGTCAAGATCCAGAAAAAGTTAACAAATGGATAAAAGAAATTCCTGACAGCAGGAGTATCATCTTATAAGCCTTTACTGTTAAAAGGCACAGGTCGTTATCTGCAGTACCTCTGAAGGGAAATTAAACTGGACACTGCAAAACGCTAGAGGTCATGAATTTTTTCCCTCATTTCAGAACATGAACCTGGAACCTGGTAAGACCAACTTCATCAATTATCAGGGACAGACAGATTAAAATGTAGGCAAGCCAAAGCTAGCCTATATGAAAAGCAGTAAGACTGTATTCCACATATTAGTTTTAGTCTTGTGCGCAATATTTTTTTGTTACTATTCTGACTTAATAATAAGAATACAGTTATTAACAATAATAACAAAACACAATCTTATTTAAAAGGGTGAAAAATTCCATGTATATTATAAAACTCTAGCTTTTAGAGTGTCTCTTTTCTTATCTTCCATTTAAAATTGAAATAAAGTATCTATCACTTCAAAATCACCAAGAGATTTATCAAGTTTTTAAGTTTACAAAATTTAGACTAGAAAAGAAATACTATTCTACTAAATCCACCTAACAGCTGGGATCGTGCCCTAAATTGATCAAAAATAAAACAATGTGTGCTGACATTTAAGCTTATTACTACCTTTCGGGGTTTACACAATGAAGGAAGCAACTGACAACACGGCTCCCTGTGACATTAGCCGTAGGTTCTCAGTGCAGTGCTAAACCCCCCTATTTTGTAAAAGGTAATTTTAACGATATGTCAAATTTTTCAAAATCTGACTGTGCCACCAGAGTACCAGTTTAGATGTAGAACAAACAAAAAAACACAGGGGTACAAATTCTACTCCGCTCTGAACGCCCCATGCTGTGGCTGAAGGAGCTTCTGGGAGGGCTGCCTCCTGTGCAACGGCTGACAAAGGAAGCACATCTAAGAAAACAAATTTTCCCAGCTTTGAAGCTCCTTTGGTTCCCAAGTGAAGACCCGAACATTAACATGATTTCAAAACAGTACTTCTTAAAAAATGTATTTCCTATAGCTTTAAGGATGTTTAATAAGCTACAGTTACGAGACAACTGAAAAAATTTATACAATAGATTACTTTTTAATATGACAATAAGACAGAAATCATTCCTTTGATAACAGCAATTTATCATCTTCTGCTTATTCTTGTCAATACATACCCATTTTGAGGTCATTAAATCTGAATTAACTGCCTGATAGATCATAATGACTTCAAAGCAGCCATTACAGCCAGTCACACAGTAGAAGTTCGAGTCCTTCTATTGAATAGAAACTGTAGACAGTATTGAACATCCTTATTAAAAATCAATAGAGAGGAAGCATGTGGTCTGGCAGGCTGGACGAATTGGTAACAAGATCCTTAAAACCTTCTACTTCTAGGGCAATTATATATCAATTCCTGTGCAGCAGGGTGACGAATGAAAAAAATTGACAGTAGTAGCTTCTACCCAACAGACAAATCATTTTTGTCAGACCTCAGACCATCAGTGAAATTCATTGATAGGGAAGAGAGTCTAAGGCTTTGCATGACAGAAAAGACCCACCTCTTCAGATCAAAGTGAAGAGACTTCAGCAAGGAAGCAGAATAAAACATGCTGGGTTTGTTTTTTCTTCCCCCCTAGACATTATATTCAGAATATCAGTATTCAGATTCTATACTTTCAGTATTTATAGCACATGAGTATTTGTGACAACAGAACATTATCAGGTTTTGCTTCAGTCCAATTCCAAGGTGTTATGAGAAAAATAAACACATATCCCACCCTATCATCCTTTGCCCACTATACAATAGAAACCAAATCACTACCCACTGTTTCATATTCCTCTCTGTAAAATCAGTCTAGTTCATCCTGCAAAACAGACAACACCAAGACAAAGGAAAGACATGTTTTTAGTGTCCATCTTGTGTCCTGTCTAAGAGAGGCTCACTGGATTTTTATAGGACACAAGGGAGCAACTTGTGTTGACCACCACAGTGACCACTGAAGAGGAAATTAATAAAGAATGGAATAAAGAAATAAATAAGCATGAACAGGGGGAGATACAGATGGACAAAGATCAAATAGAAAGATTAAGTTAAGCGTCATGGAGGGAGGGAGAAACAAACCCAAGCAGGACAGAAAAGGGATGGCCTAGATGGGAACTCTTCTCCACTGGTTTGTTTTTTTTTTCCCCTTCTTTTTATTTCATAGGATTGGAGTGGAGGTGGCATTTGTCTGATCCAAAGCTTGCTACAACCACTTTAAAAAACCTTTCTCAGCAACGCTGTATCAGTTCCAAAGACAAGATCTCACTTAGTTGCTGAAATGTGTGGTATTCAACATTACTAATAATTTTCATGGTCACTTCTACTCAGCAAAATGATGAAGAATAAGGAAAAGCAGTATGGCAATACTGAAATAGCAGGCAAAACCAGAGGTAAAAGTAGTATTTTAGGAACAGAAGCAAGAATTGTATAGATCAGAGTATGAAACACTTTGACATAACATGAAAATACAGGAACAAAAAGATATCTACTGTAGTTTGGAAAGTGTACTTTATAGACTCAAATGTTGTTGGAGAAACTGCTGAAGAAAATTAGGAAGAAGTCCTCTGTGATATCTGCTTTAAAAGACAAGACCTGCTCTATTTTTCCTCACTGCCAGCTGTGCAAATGAAGCCATGCAGTTCAAGTACTCAACCTAACTCCATTTTCCTTAAAGAAAAAATTACCCAAAATTGAGAATCACAAAGTAAACCAATATACCTATGAAAAGACCACAGATGGTAATGTTCTTGGCATCGTTTTATTGAATTGAACCTAAGGAAAAAACCCAAACGACCAATTTCCATAATTGTTGCCTGGGTTCACCTGACTATCCTAATGGATATGTTATATGGCAAATTTAGAAGTTGTTTCTGATTTCACATGCTGCGTAAGAAATGGCGGTCTTAGAAGAGAAAATCAATTATCCTCCCAAAGAGCATGAGCACAGACTGAACGACTTTTGCTGCCAAGAGACAAGTTTGAAGAAGGAAGACAATCCAATTTTCAAGTTCCATTCAATCTATGATATTCTTTTTAAGATCATGGCTGAGGTCACCCCTTATAGCAGAAAATTTCCTGCAAAAAGATCACTAGGTTGTTGGGAAGTGTAACTCTGCTGGCTTGCTATTACAAGCAGTCGGTGCTGTGACTTCACCTACAACCTGTCTATGAAAGATAACACCACTGCACTATCAATGTGACAAATCAGAGTCTCATCCCTCCAAGTTTTATTCTGTAAGAATAGTTCTCATGAAGTCTATTTTGTGATGTGAGTGCTCTTTTAGTCAGCAACACCCTTCCCTCTGTGTAATCATTTTGCAGCACCACGAAAGCCAGAAACAAAACTCTCACATCTGAAGTGCTGGGTGAGTAACTACAGCCCTGCATGTGAGATGCACTTTGTCAGGAGATATCTGAGTCTGAACAGTCCCACTGCAGAATTTGGATGGAGAAAGAAGAGCATCCATATGGCTTAACTTGAAGGGCAGGAGCCAAAACAAACCTGTAACTCCAAACCTTTAACAAAATTGCAGTCTTGCAAGAGTCAAGACCTAGTACAACACCTTGTTTACGCTGCTGTCCGTAACTATTCTATTTTTTTTTTTTTAGTAATGCTGACAAAGGCAGTAATGATTCTTATCAGGTATGTGGAAAGGATGACTCCTTCCAAAAAGACCCAGTGTATGCAGCTTTTAGAAACTCTTCTACTGACCTTAAAAATAAAAAGGCACGGCATAAAATGCCATAGCAATTTTTCAGTCAATCCCACCTTGCTGGACATGAAGCGTAAGGATGAAGCCAATACCACCCTTTTTTTTTAATTTCTGGGGAAAGGAACAGAAACTGTCACAAAGGGTATAAGATCAGAGGTAGGTGGCTTTCATTTGCCTCTTACAGGCCACGACAAATGCCTGAAGTTTCCAAAGCTCTGAGGAGGTAAATCATGTTCAGTCCCGTTATTCTTCCCTTGCTGACTGGGATTACTTCTAGATGCAAAGTAGCAAAAGGTTCAGTTTCTCAGCTATTTTCCACTACTAGTTTTGATGGCCATCATCTTGTCTGGGATCCAATCACCACTTAAGCATGATACTCACCCACACGTGACTGAAAAGCATAATCATCCTTTACAAAATCTCTGTTGGCCATAACAGTAAAGTATAAACACAGCCTCATCTCGGCTACTTGAAACTACATTGAGAAAAGCTCAAGTGGCTCTGGGTTATTGTTCAACATCTCTCTTGCTGCATAGTTGTTTTTCTATGCCTCAAATCTGCTTGAGCCAGCTATCTGTCAAGGGCGAAGTGATTTATCTTCAAGTTTAATTTTCTTTCCTCTTCCTTGTCTCCCAATATCAACTGCTTGTCAATATCATATACCCTACCTTTTTCATTTCATAAATGTTTCTTCTTTAAATGTATCTCTTTTTTTTTTCTACCACTATCCTAATTTAACTGATTATGAAGCCCCAGTTTTTCTTGCCTTTTATAGGGCATGCAATCAGAGACAAGCCACGTTTTGCATGTCTAGAAATGTTTTACCAAACACAGTAACTTAATGGTTCTAAGTGTCATTCCTTCAGCAAACAGATTATAGACTCCAATCTACTACATAGTTCTCTCTCTTCACTACATCTTCCATCTTGCTGCAGAAGCTGACTGCTGATGATGAGATGCCTTCCTCACTGGCCTTGTGTAGTCTTTTTCCACATCCCTTCATGGAGCTTTGCCATGAACAGCTCTATAAGATGCTGAGATGAAATGCAGCTGGAGCACCAGAGCAGCAATCCTGCCTCCATAACTGCTCTTGCTCCTGCTCCCAATAAAATACAGGTCAGGTCCTCTGCTCCAAGACACACAGAGAACACCAAGATGCCTGTGTCTGTGGGCATTTTTGAGCCTTCTAGTTATTGCAAATATTCTGAGATGTGGTTTGGAAAACATGTTATTAAAAGCAGCCCTAACGTGCTGCTTCTGTTCTGCTCCTTGCCCTGTAAGCAGGCAGGGCAGTGAGATACATATGAACTCTTTAATGTTTCAGATGTAAATGGCAGCCAATACTCTCCTTGGTGCCCAGAGACAGGACAAGAGGAAATGGGCACAAACTTGAACGCAAGAAGTTCCATCTAAACATGAGGAGGAACTTCGTTTCTTTGAGAGTGGCAGAGCACTGCCACAGGGAGGTGGTGGAGTCTCCTTCTCTGGAGACATTCAAAATCAGCCTGGACATGTTCCTGTGCAATCTGCTGTAGGTGGATCTGCTTTGGTAGGGGGGTTGGATTAGATAATCTCCAGAGGTCCCTTCCAAACACATGTGACTGTGATTCTGTGATTCCTGAGGGTATGTGCTGGCAAGGCAGATGGGAGGGAAACATATCAGAGGCTCCTCAACCATAACAAAGCTGATAAATCCAGCATCTGATGATTGAATACCCCGTGATGGAGAAAGCCATCCTTCTCAAACCAAAATCACAGTGCAAACACTCTTTCTTCAAGGCAAATTGCCATTAAAATCAATGCTGTGTTAAACAAAGTAAGAGGTGATTCATATCCATGTGCATCATGGCCCGCAGGGAAACCTATAAATCAAATGTCATTTCTTGCCTTTTAATTGCAAACACACATAAAGTATTCAATCAAACTAAAAACAAACAAACAAACAAATATATTTTTTCTCAAATATGAGAAAAAACTGCTTCACAGTGAGGGTGATGGAGCCCTGGAACAGGCTGCCCAGGGAGGTCATGGAGTCCCCTTC
>JAOXNG010000001.1:112017583-112028535 GCA_028566535.1 Scolopax minor
CAGCAAGAGGAACAGCTTGACATTAGGTGCCAAGGCTACCCACTAAGTCATGGTCTCTGAAGAGTCAATCGCAGTCCCCACGCTCAGCAGTGCCAACAGAAGGTGACCTACACCTCCTCAGAGGCCACAGTTACGAAGGAGGCCACAGGGAAGGAGGGGGTCCCCCAGAATTTGGGGGTGATCAGGGGATTTGGAGCCTTGTGCTTGAAGACACAGGTTTAATACAAACAGTGTTACATCTTGATGTGCTTCTGTTGCAAACACAGATGGTAAGTGGATTTCACATATTCTTAGCATGAAAAGTACCTTATAAAAGGTACGACCTTGTGTGAGAAACATGAAAAATTATGCTTGGTTTTGGTTCCTTGGATTTAACCACTGTTACCATCCTGGCTCTTCTTCAAAGAGCATGCATGGGAAAGGCAGAATAGAGAATAAGAGAGAAGGGAATGAACTTATAGAAGGGAATTAAATATATATATTTCAATATTTGGAATAAAGCATCAACTTTCCAAGCGGGGAGGAAACCCTCCCTCTCGCACAGTGTGTAGTGCTCTTTCTCCATGTCCTGCTAAGTGCTCTGGTACCGTTGGCATTTCTCAGTCAGCACCACCTCTGTGCTGTTTCCCAGATAGCACCTCTAACTTTTGCACACCATTCATCACAGTAATCAGTTTAAATCCACTATTTTCAATCAAAGGTTTCCTACCAAATGAATGTGGATACTGGTATTTTACTCAGACGTCGTGGAGTTTTATTTCATAGTAACTCCAGGTGTGTTTACTTCCTAGTATTATGGTTATTACATTTACCTTCTTTGGTAAACAAGTATGACTCAGTCCTGTTTCTCCTGGAACCACAATACCTTGATGGCTTTTTCTGTATACTCCCTTGATACCACCCCAGCCAGGGTTTTATTAGCACCACAGACTTCAGTGTCTCATTTACAAGAAATTGTTGACATTTCGCTTTAGTTTAGTGATGCCCTTGACAGGATTTTTCAAAAGCTGCTCAAACAAATTACTTGATACACTGGTAAGTTCACAGATTTGTAAAGCCTTATTATCATCATTGTCTGAATTTCACAGTTCAGCAGTAAACAACGTAGGTAAATTGTTAGGCTTGAATGTGGCTGTGAAAATACTCGCACCTTCCCCCTCCAATATCTCAATCTCCTGTCAGTGGAGACTTGTGGTAAGGTGGTGGACACAGAGATCATCATGGCTTTGAACCTTCCACTTCAACCTCCTCGCATATGGGATATTAAAATCCATTTCCCCTGTCATGGAAATGATGCCTCTCTTGAGTGTCCAAGTAGCACACTGGGTCATTAACACAAATCAACTAAGCTCCTGTATGTGGTGAAATGGGATATTTGATGTTTGGTGGTTTTAGCTCTATTTCTGATGCCAGAGACACATTGGGGTTCCAGGCAGCCATAAAGAGGTAATTTGTTCCATTGACTCCAGCAGAAACATATCAACCATGCCAATGGGCATACTTCTGGTTTCAAAACATGTACCATTGTAAAGCTCCTGTTAGTATGCACCTAAGCATGTCATTACAAGGAATGTTTAAACCATGGACCTTTAATGTATATCTAATAACTTCCTTTTCTCAATCCATCATTGCAGTAAAAGGTGGCACCAATGTATTTTTATATTCACTTCACTCAGAAGGATGCATATGTTACTTTGTGAAGATAAAACTGAAGGAAACATAAAGGAAAGGGAAGGAAAGTGAACCTCTTTCTGTTCAAGAAATAAGAAGATGGTAGTAATTGAAAGTTCCCTTTCCATATTTTGATAACCTGCAACAGGGACAGAGGCAGAACACAGATGACAAGAACAACAAATTTTTCTTTCTAACAGTATTTCAGAACTCATGGGGCATGAGTAGCCCCACATAGCAAAAGCTACGTTTTAGGAAGAGATTTCTGTCTATAACTATTAATTTCAGACAAAAATGTGGCAAAGCTTTCAATTTAGGGTAACAAATAACTATGGATTAATTAGTGCTTTGGGGAAGTAGCTCATGTTTGTCTGTAATGAATACATTATGTCCACTTGGATGGACGTAAACCATGATTTTGACAAGTAACTTGAACAAAACCACACACTCCATCAGTGAGTGAAAAAGAATGAAAAGGTGTTCAAGACTTCAAGACAGATGTTTTAATATCTGGAAAGATTAGCATTCACTACACTTTGCAACTACTTTTTATTGCAAGTAGATTCCACCTGGACTGTGTTTTTTTACCAGTCACCACACCTGTGCAAATAGCTAGTGGGGAAGCTAATTCCAGGAGAGGAACCAAATCAGCAGTAGAAACAAGCTGTCATCTGCCTACAGAGAGCAAGGCCATAGATGCTGGCTTTTGACAGCTCTGGGAATCAACACAGAATAAGCAATTGCGGAATGTAACTTGCAGCCTGTGCTCTTTCAGGCTAACAGGCTACGCTGACGGCAATTGAAGCATCCATAACCTTTTCTATGGTAGGTGCCATCATCCCAGTTTCTAGCATCTTGTGCTTCAGGTTCCCAAAAGCACAAATCCCCTTCCCCCTCCATAGCCTCTACAGCTCCCCCAAACGATCTCCAGAAAACTTATGATGGGACTGGACTGTCAAGTATTCAACCTGGGCCTAGTTTTGCTTCCAGCAGGAGATAAAGGATACGCACAAATACATATTTATCCCTGTGAATAGGAAAACTCCAGAGCACAAAGTTCCCTCACTGTGGGAGTAGAAATAGTTCACAGATCCAACTGTGAACTGCCTTAAAAAATTTAATGTCTTAAAAGCAAATGTGGAACAGAAACACAACACAAATTACAAGAGTAGAACACATACTTGGAATCCAAACAAGAAGATGAGCGCATTTGAGGTGGCCTAATTACAAGGCCTATGGTTAAAAGCAGGTAATAGGCAAGGAACCAAATTCTCCTTTAACAAACATAAGAGGTCTGGGTATTTTCTACCTAATGTTTTTCTACTCTAATGGCCGAGATTGTAGGGGTTTTTTTGTGTGTGTGTATGGTTGGACTCAGTGCTCTCAGAGGTCCTTTCCAACCATGAAGATTCTGTGATTCCAAACACTACATGCTAGAAAAAGTTCATCCGACTGAAGGATGAGATTTCTCAGAAACTGGGCTTTATCCCACCACTGCACTCCTCTGAATGGTGTTGGTAATTAAACATATGAGTCAACAGAGGAACTACTTCAAGCTAAAAAACTAAGCCAACAGTGCACTTTGGCACATGAGCACTGACTTCACTATGCCTTCTGTTATTTAACTTTGGCTTTGGTACACTAGCTGATGTCAAGACAAAGTTGAGTATACTTACTGTATGAAACTGTGTATCCAGGTAATAAATTTAAACAACTACCACCAAAGTAATTTTGTGTGGGATGGAGGAGAGAAAAGAAGTCAAAATCAAGTGTGAAATGAAGATTTCAGCTTTCACCTTGAAAGTCTAGGAGTAGGGAGTTAAACTGAAAAGGGCTATTTTCCTGAAATATGGGGGAGGTGGGGACAGACAGTAAAGTAAGAAACTGCACTGCAGTTGTGAGATTAGACACAGAGCCAGGAAAGAAAAGGTTTATGCCAGACCTTCAGTCTATGTAACTGATCTTTTAAATGGCTTACTGGCAACGAACTCCGGAAAATTACAGTGATTTACAGAATTGAAAGTCTGACCCACAGGGTACTTGAGCAGTAATGTTTCTGGTCTGTCTGTTAAGTGACCACAGAAGCACAAGCTGCTTAAAAACTGTCTTAATTATTTTCATTAGGGTTGGATTATACTAGGTTAGTAAATCTGCTATCTCACAACAAGAAGAAATAATGTGACATTTGGACACATATAAACACCTATTAGGAGACAGTTAACCTTCTAAGAACTCAGATGGGCACCTTCTATTGCACAGCAACTGAGGACAAGCAATTCATATTGCCTATTATTTTTCAGACATTCATTTTGTCCCTTCTAATTATTTTCCTTTTTGTTTTCATTTACTGAAGAGGTTGCAATCATGTTTATTTTCACAGCTCTCAACAGAAAAAAAAACAGTTGAAATAAGCTATTTCAAGAAGTGTCACACAGGCTGCTTCTGAGTTTGTAGACCCTACCAAACAACTGAATTATGTGCTTCAGACTGTCTCTCTCCTTTTACTCTATTTTTTAACCTTTTATACAAAAACAATACCAAAGATGTGCCTGGTTTCATTAACTTTGATCGAAAACAAGAGAAGATGCACTAAAATCTTTTAATCTAATTTTCAAATAGAAAACGTATAAAAAACAAACACAGATTCCTTTGTCCTGCTGCCTCTGACAGATACATTTATCTTTTTCTCCATCATTAAAAAAGATGTACTATTAGAGATTTCTTTCCACAGAGGACCTGCTTTAAAAGACAGGTGTACTACGTAGCATCTAATATTTGATCTCATGCAATTGCAGAAGGTACCTGTTGACCGATCTGCAAGAATATTTTTCCAAAACCGAACTAGCTTTCTCTCTGAAACAAAGCCATTGTTGGTGTTCTTAGATTTTACTTTGCAAGCAGAGGAACTTAGCAAGAAGTATGCCGTTTTTAGAGAAGGACAGAGTAATAATATATTTAATCCACATTCTTTCTCACTTTGATTATTTTTGTTAAAGAGAAACTTAAAAACTAGAAAAGTAAATATGTCTGCAAATACATAAAATCAGTCTCTGTCAGCCTGATGAAACTGAATAAATAATAAATTCAAAATTCTGACATCAGAAATGCACTAAGACTGCAAGTGATGTAACCAGGCAGAGTGAAGGTCACCTGTGCAGCCCTATTTCAGCCAGCTGGAGAATCAGCAGAAAAATCTGGATATGTTACAACATGTTTGTTTCCACAAAACTCTTGCTGTACTCAGAATGGACTATTCAGTGTCTCTTTATCCGACCTGCTACCTTACAGTTTATCTGAGGCAGACAGTGTGAACTCTGTAACAAACCAAGTATTTGCCCTGTTTGTGGAATTCAATGTCTTGGTACCCTCACACAATGACAAGGTAAAACTGGAAGAATAGCTTTGTTTTACAATTGGCAAAGCAAACAAAAAAACCCACCAAAGCATGTAATAACTGTACATGTTCAATTTAAGACACCGAATAACATCTTTCGGAAAATGTGCCATCTTAAGGGTTTTAAATACAGCTGCCACCAGCAGAAGCTACGAGGCCAGGACTTCTGCAGAGCAGATTATGTCTACTCATGGAACCAGAAGAAAAAGGGGCACTTTTGTACCATGCTTTTTATGGTGGCCACAGCATGCCAAGTCTAGCAGAAGACCTTTATGGCGGAAGCAAGCATAGATTTAGTTCTCCAGATCAACATTTTACCTTTTATTTTTTTCACTCAGGTCACAATTTGAGTGGGTTGTTGGGTTATTTTTAACTCAGCATTGACCAAAAATACAGATCCCATGTGAAGAAATGGCTTGCCATCATGCAACCAAAGCCAAAACATTCACATTCAAGACTGGAAAACTCTCCTGTCAGAACAAAAACCATAAAACAACCTGTATGTTTTTGCTGCTTGATTCATGTATTCAAAGTGTATAATCTTTGTTAGAAGGCAAAAGGAAAAAAGTACTTACTACAGAAAATGCTTTACTATGCTGTCTTGGTACCTTTTAATAACACAACCTCACTAGAGGTGGAATTCTTAAATTTCCACAAACCACCCCAATGCTGAGCTCTGATTTCTAGAACAGATCACAAATACCACTGAAAGATAAAATAGAGCTGGAACTGCTGGATAACTTTATGGAGTGGTATCTAGCTCTGCAAGCACTGGCACACAGTCATGCTAGTGTGACAGTATGTGTTGAAAAACCCAGTTGTAAATTTCTCACTTCCCATTTTTTTCATGCTTTATAAATAGTACAGTGTTTGAAATGAGGTAGTATATATCACGATGTCACAAGAACTTCTCAGTACATCTCGCATGCTTATCAGAAGGGTTTCAAGTTGATGATTACACGAACATAGACTTTTCTCTCCCACATTTCAGTCATCACAAGTCATTACAAGTGACAACTTAAAATTTTTGCTTTTAAAATTTTTACCTATTACTTAAGGAAAACACAGCAGCCAGTGGCTCTGTATCACAAGGTCAAATATGTAACTCTTCTCTGCAAGTCAGCCTTCTAATAAATGTGCAAGTTTAATGCCATTAACCTCCTGAAACAAGCTCAACATCTACTTAAGTCATACAGGTAGCTTGCACAGCTAGCAAACTGCTATCAACACGGGTCATGAAAGCCTGGCTATCTTCTTCTCATCGCTCCCTCAATTAGATTAATTCTCTCTACCTATAGCCTCATCCATCACTTCAGTTAATGCTTTATACTCAAATGGTGATTGGATTTGCCAGCTCAGCATCGCTGTAATTACCTCTTAAAGCAATGCCCTGTTTCATCAATTCCATTCTATCTTTACTCGTCCTAAGAAGAAATCCAACACTCACCAATCTTTCTAGAGTCATTAATGCTCTGGCGTTTCTATGCTTTCTGAATTTTATTTTAACAACCTCCACGTTAAAAAGAAAAAACCCTGTTATTAAAAATATATCGTGAACTACCTGAATATTAAGTAACAGCCAACATGAAAGACAAATCCAATTAATGTAAGAATGTGGGACACAGAATATGCTAATAGCATAAAAAACATGTGAATAGGACAAAATACTTCTAGATTAATTCAACATAAGCAGTAACATTATGCCTACAATCTGGAGATAGCTTAGTTAATTTATAAAGAAAAGCAATTAGGTTTTAACATTAAAATAGTTATAAAACCACAGTTCTTAGATAAGCCATACCATTAAGAACATTTTAGAACAGGCATAAAGCACTTTCTCTATTTCAGTTCGTATGTTCTCAATCAAGAATATATGAACTTCTGATCAATTAGTTAAAATATTATATTGCAAAAATCAGAACACTTTCAACACTATCTCCATAAATTCAGTTTATCTAAAATACCAATTTAGTGATGGATAATTCATGTAGTGCAAAATTCATCTACTTCAATAATTGGTGTTAATGTATACTGATGGCAAACTTCAGAGGAGGAGGAAAAAGGCAAGAAAAGCAAGGCAGGTTTGTAATTCCTAGTGTTTGGTTTAGAGTACTGACTCCCAATTAGGAACAATTTGTATTAGGACAGCTGATGAGAACACTGCCCCGGCCTGCACCCCTCCCTGCTCCTGGGTCACAGATGACTGAGCTCCCCACCAAGCAGACCCTGAACCACTGCAACATTGCTTGCACCATGTTCAGTTTTCCTTCAATTTCTGGGGTATGAACAGCCTACAGCTCACTCTGCACAGCATGGAGAAAGGGAAATATTTTTATCCATCCAAATGGAAGTAATTTCCTGCTTCTAAGTCAGAATCTGCAGTACAGACCCTTTGTCCAGCATCACGTTTGGTTCAGCTTTACCAGCTCAAGTGCCTGAGGAGTAGGAGGTGGATTTTTTTCTTTTAATGTTTTGGGTTTTTAAAGAATCATTTGGGAGAATCCCACTGGAGCATTTCTCACTGAAATTTCAGAAACTGACTTTCTAATTAATGAAAAAGCTTACATCAATGAGAACTTGTTTGCTTTAACATGAGTGACAAGATGGCTTGAAAACGGATGAATACTAAACAGAGTCAAAATGTTAATTTTCTTTTTCCTCCAGTAAGCATGTCTCCAATGAAGAATTTAGCCTCGACACCTTCCTTTTTCTTAATCAATAACACTTTTTAAACTTTAGAATAGCAAAAACTTCAACAGGACTCCAAATATCCCTTTTCTACATACTTTGGACAAATCTTTTGGGATCAGAGCTGGACTTCCAATTAAACCTCAGATTTTTGACTCAACGCAAGACAATATTAAGAGCAAGACAATGGGAGAGGAGGAAGAGGAGGGAAGAATGGTCAAGAAACACATCTACAGGAAAACAGGTAGAAACAGGTAGAAATTGAAGGGTTTAAGAAACAGTAAGAATCTCTGAAAGATTTGCCCCCCCATGATTTCTTCATTAACAATGCCCCATATCCTGCCATCGTTCGGGGCCTGACTCTTCCTCATCTGTGCAGCCCTTCCCAGGGCATGGGGACTCCGACACCCCAGGGCCCACAGGCTGCAGCAGGGCTTTACTCCAGGAGTCAGAAGCTTACACAAAGAGCACCCAGATGCTGACGGCCAACACAAAAGGTATGACTGAAAGCCTGTCCATCAAGGCTCTCTGTGGAGGAAACAAAGAAACTTCTCTTTCAAATGAGAGGAGGCAATGAATAGGAGTATCAACACCACCACCTTAAGCCTTCTAGTTTTGTCATTTTTTTTTCCTTCATGTTAAAACCATGCTTGTTTCTTCCAGAATACTTCTAATGCCTAAGAGACTACGGACCCATCACAGTAACATATAAGGAAGATTAGAGCATTTTGGTCGCTTTCTCTTAATCGTCTTGATCAGTTAATATGCAATGACCAGAAATATACCCAGGTCAAACAAACCCTCAAAGACTCTTCTTTCATATTGTATTTCCAAATATATTTTTGGGTCAGATGAAGAGATGAGTTGCAGAAAAAGACATATGAGAGGGACACAGGGAGATGTAATGGGGAGAAACAGGGCGAGAGAATTTAATATTTCAGATAGACCTTGTCGATGAGCACCATGACCATAGAGAATGCTAAAGAACAGCCATGCCAGTTGTAGCCTTTACCTGCTTTCACCTTCATCACAATTAAAACAACAGCTTCCTGACTCTTTCCCACATTAAATCTCCCACTCCACTGCTCTGGCATGCAGGGACCCAAAGGGAACGGAACGAAGCAGTAGCTACTGAAAGCTACACTTGCAAAAGGAAAGACAATATCAAGTATAGAAATGCCTAAACCCCATTAAATTTGACTATTAAAATTCCTTATACTGACTCTTGTATACTACTAAGGATACTTGCTTATGCATCTGTGTTTAGACTTAGGCATTTTCCATAAACATTAGCCACAGGAAGACATCCCAACTACCTACTTTGTGTCAAGGCAGTGGGGTGACATACCATGAGGATGTTGTTGTTATATTAGGCCAGGGCAGTATATGACCATGGCCAATTTAAACACATCGTGACAGCCTAATTTAATGACAGCACTCTGGGGAATCTCAATTGTAACTAATTTGACACCGAGGTTAACTCGCAGACATTTCTGAAGGTAAGTCACTAGGTAAAATGTGTCTTGACATCTTTGTACCACTGAAGTCATATAGACATAAAAAGAAATAGAAAGCTAAAGAAATTAAATGTACATTTCATCGATGTCAAGTAACGATCTCTAACAAATTACTCTGAAAAGCAATTCTGTTGGGCTCCTGTGACTCCTCTACCCCAAATGCTAGAACAAGACTGGTAATTAAAAGCATAGGGTCTCACCTGGAAACAATTCAACATAACAGGCATAAGAGGCACATAAACAACACTGCTGTCACGGTTAGAAAAAATTGATAAGTTCTTAAAGCCTTTCAGGATTTCTTAGATTAGAGCTGGAGGAGGCAATTATGAAAAAAGCCATTTTTTTCCAGATACCATTAAAAAAAAGAAAAAAGGCCTTTATGGAGACAAAAAGGGTATTTTTTGTCTAACTACTTGGTTTGCAGCATCTAGGAGATGAGCACTCATCCTTAAGATCAGCCCTGGTACAGGACTGCAAAATCAGAGAACAACATGACTACCATGCTACATAGCACAAATTTTAGTTTTACTTCACAGATGCCCAATTATCAGCACAAAGCAGAACTGCACTCCTTTGGGTTATTTATTGTAGTAAAAAACCTACTGTATTAACCATCCTAATGGCAAGTGTGCGCAAACCATAAAACTTGACTGGGCAGAAGTTTATGAGGAACTGTAAACCAAACCCTTATAAAATACACTACTCCCTACAATGTGACATTTACAACACTTCCCAATCACTACATCAGCCTGAACATACCTTTTGTACACCAGACAGACAAAATTAATTTAGTCTAATCTACTGATGGAAAAACAATGAGAAATTAAACCTCCTATTTTGGACCTTGGAAACATACTCAGATTGTCTAGAACAATGAGACCTGGCTGAAGTTAAGGCATCGTCTTCTGCTCCTGAGCCATGGGACTTAAAGAAAAGCTTTCTATAAGCCTCGACAGTGAAGCTTATCGTGCGTCAGGATCCCTGCTGTGAAAGAAGGAAAATGACAGCAGCCTGTTTCCCCGGTGGGAAGGAAAGCCTGTGAGGTCTCACGCACAGTGACAGGAAGATGAGAAGAGGCACACATAAGACAGATGTAGACAAAGAAAACCTGGAAGTTTCCAGCTTGGCCATCACTCCTAAAGATGTTCAACCTTGAACATCAAGGACGTCAAAGCTTCCAGCAAATGGCCAGGTATAGGCAGGAGGGCCATGAGTCTGTGCCGAGTCTCAAGGGCAGCCAGAGTTTGCAGGTCACTTGACTGAGTTGTAGCTATGTGGTGAGAGCTCTGCAGCTATATTGAAAGCCAGCACCTGCATCTGGCTGTCCCTCAGGCAGTCTTCAAGGTAAAGTTTAATTAAAGGTGTGGAAAACAGCAAGGAACATTGCTGAAAAATGCTCGTGACCTCTTAGTCAGAGTTATATGCTATTTCAGGACAAGCATGACTTGATGCAATTTCAAAAGCATGGGTAGATCCTGCCTCTTGGTATCATGAGCAAAAAGTGGGTATATCACACCCATCACCAAAATACATCCTCCCTCCTTTCTCCAAATACTGCCAACAAGCCACAACACAAGGCAAGCCCCATCCTTTTACACCCAGTCCCAGGTGGTGATCAGACACTGGGTAGGAAGAACATCTGTCTGTGATGGCACCGCAGCCCAAGCTGCCTCCGTGTGGGG
>JAOXNG010000001.1:112032778-112046160 GCA_028566535.1 Scolopax minor
GGCTTTCTTGGAAATATTCTTGGAGCTCTTTGCAATGGAGCTTGTCTGTAGAAAGTTAAAAATAAACAAGTAGAGCACTGATGTTTTCAACCATTGTAGCTGCAATTTCACTTATAAGAAGCAGTGAGTCTTCCACACTGAGGCCTTTTAGACAGATTTTTGGCATCTTTAATAACCATAATAACAAGTTGAAGGGTAGAACGTCACTCTTACCTCCCATCTGCATAGTCTGCATCTGCGCCTCCCCACCAGACATCTGAATCATCATCTTCGGCATCAGCTGAATCAAGATTGTCACTTTCCTCTGCTAACGGGCAGCAGACAAACTCCACGCCACGAAACTTGTCGATTCCACAGGGCAGCAGCATGCCATAGTCGTGCAGATTCATACTCTTCTCACTACAGGACTACAGAAAATAGAAAGCAAAGAGAAAAAAATGGAGGAAGCCAGAAAAGATGTCAAAGGCTTCAAGAAAAAACCTAAGGGGCTGCATACTGCTGTAGGAGGTTGGTGAACTGCAGGATCTCTAAATTTTGAAACATGACTTAGAATGGTCACCCGTGCATTCATTGCCTGCACTGTAGGTAGCTCCCCACCTGTGTCTGTGTGACCACTGCAAGCAACAAGCTTGCCCGTCCCCTGCTCTTTAGTCTTTGCCAGTATAGAAAGACATGTCTCCTCCCATATATGATGACACCGTATCCTCTTGTCTAAAATCCTCACAGGGTCTGCCTCATCAACAGAAACCTCAGAGTGATAGCTTGATGCATTAATCCTCATCCTGATGTATTAATGCTATTAAAGAGTTCACTGCAAGGGAGATTAACATTTAAAATATCTGATATACTGGAAACATACTGTATCTGGTGTGACACCTCTCCCAGTGCATTACTTTTTAGCCTTGTTCAGAAAACAGTCAGTTGTGAGTAATTACACCCTAAACATATAGTAGTATAGGACTAGTATATATAGTATAGAAAGATACTATACATATAGTATAGAAAGATAATTCTACCTGAAAGATACAGTGATGTAGGACAGGTGAAAAAAGGAAAATAGCTCAATGGTGCACAGTGATGATGCTATACCATGCCACTTCAAGTTTCCAAATAATTAAAATGGACTAGAATCTGCCTGCATGAAGGTTGGTGCTTTAAATGCTTTACTTGAGGAGCAACAGTATGATTCAAGCAAGAACTGAAAATTTGAAGCTTCTAAGCACTTTTCAATTTCGATCTCCAGAAGGTGGGATATCCTACAAACTAAGAGGCTCCCAACAAAATAGCAGACAGAAATTTTAATGAAGCTCACCTCAGTTTTTATTACTACAACCTTTCTACATAGGGACAAAAATGTCCAGAACACATGAGCTATTATAACGTTAGGGTTTATTTCTGTTTTCAGTAAAGAGCTGGTAAATTTTAAAAACTCTTTGCTTGACTGCAAAATGTCTTCGGGTACTCCTTTGTCTTATCAGCTCTTCTACATTTTTAGGCTGAATTTCACACACTGCATTCTTTGAGGCCTGTTTGATCTCTGTCAAGCACCTGGCACACTAATACCTATATTGGAATCAATGATAAAGGCAAAGCCAAGGCAGCAGTGATCCATCTTCAGTTCCACAGCAGCGCTAACACAGGGAGGAGGAGGAGGCAGAAAACATGGCGGGGGTGAGTGGACGTGAGGGGAAAAAAGCCAGTGTCACGAAACAGGGTCAGTGTTCAAAGGTCAATGTTAAATATCCAGTAGTGGACTCTGATATGCTCAGCAGAGTGACTCCTATTTCCTACTTGATAAAGCAGAACAAAAAGCCATTCACTCAAAAGTACTGCTTTTTGTTTTCCTTGTCACCACTATATTTAAACTCATCCTCAGAGGAGTGATACAACTCTAAAGAAGGAGGGCAAGACATTTTAAGACAGATGAATATACCTCTTTAGCAACAGTATGCCAGTGAAGGTGAGTTTCGCACACATCCATCCTTTCCTGGTGAAGGAACTTGCACTTGTCTGGTACCAGAAGGGCATCACTCACAAACTCGCCCACTGAAAAAAAAAAACCACAAAAACCAAAACTGTTAATTTTGCTTCCAGTACCTCATGCTTTTAGACCTTTAACTAAGCATAGGGCAGCTTTCATGAATGAGTGGCAGGGTCTGTTTACAGAGAATGGAACAGTTTCTAAACGATGCTTCCATTATCACCTTCTTCAAACTTTCCATTTGCAAGTAGCTCCTGTCTTTGATCTCAGATGTGTATTAGATTGTGAAAACTTTAATATAATATGCAAACTTCCATATACACAGTGTGAAACTTATAGGACTCATCGAAGATGTGTGTAATACGGCATGAAGTCAGGAGTGGGTGGATCCAGCTCCTGGAAAGGGAGTGCAAGAATGGGGAGGGACAATTATGTTATTGCATCTGCACAGCAGTAGGGAGAGGTTTTGAAGTGTTTTGAAATTCAGACCAAACGAATCTGACAGCAACACATTGTTTCCAACACTTTGAGAGTATTTCTACTGAATTACAACACTGAAAGCAACACGGTCCGCTTAGTTATTCTTGTTGATGCAGCCTCATTTCATCAGCCAGATAAATTCAAGTTAGCCCAGAAGGTTGATGAGCAACTGGAGCTCATCAGACGAGGAACAAGATGATTCATGAATCACCCAAGTATCTGGTCAGGTTGAGGGAGGGGAAAAAAGGCTCTTTACCAAGGACATAACTGGCCACGGTGGTTGTGCTGTCTTCAGCAGTAAGACAAAAATTTACAAGCTAATGAAATAAGCAATGCTCGCAGCTTCAGTACTAACAAATAAGAAGAAACTCAGTTGACAAGTAACATGATTTATTAGACTAAAATCACTGTAATCCTGTACAATTCTGGCATTGCAATTAATAACCCCCAAATCCCTCAAGACTTTTTTCTTAAAGGAGAAATTACTTTCAAGAAGTCGATATACTGACCAGACACTGGATTTTGAAAGCATATGTGACAGTGACATACTGTAGTGCCTGCAAACTATTAACAGAAATGCCTTCTAGAGGTGTCCAAAATAATCCTGCAAAAGTAATGAGTTACAACACTTTCTGGTAACCCAAAATACAAAATCTGCAGCTTCTGTTAACAAATTCTCTGCTCCCAGTGGTGTCAGACCCAAATCTTGCACTGAAATTGAAATAAATTTGCACCTTGTTTTCAGCTTTACTTGTCTTTGTAAGGGACCATCCTGCCACGTATCCCCACTCATGCAGTACAGAAGTAGTTGCTAATGCTTCAATTTAGCTAAGTGCCTGAGCAGTAAGTAAGCACACAGGTGTTTTGCTGAAGACTCAGTCTATCAGTTTGGCTGTCCTAGGAAAAGCACGGCTTCATTCAGAACTGCAGTTTTACTCGGTTGGCTGTTCAACCATGTAAAACATTCAGAGCAGCGTTTATGGCCAATACTGATATAAAGCTGGGATAAAAAAAACCAAAACAATCCTGGAGTGCATCTTACTCCGACGGACTAGATCCGCTCTCACAAGGCATGGACACAGCAACGCAGGCGACCCTGTGTCCTCTATCTGACGGCTGATAACCCCTGTGTGAGGCTATTCCACTCACCTCAGCACCCTGTAACATTGTCAGAATATCATGCACTCTGTCTATTGCGAGTTCAGAAGACAATTAATAACCTCCTTGCTAAAAAAAAAAAAAAATTAGCCTAGAGCATCTCAGCAAAAGTGACAAACACTGATGTAGCCCTGAGTTACATCCGTCAAATACAAAATGGAAAGCTGTAGGTCAAAAGCTTTAGGCAATGCAGCCTGGGCCACAGTATCATTAACACTGTGAGTACGTAATTCAATTTTTAAAAAAAATAATAATTTATTGAGCGCTTGATTATATTAACCAACTCATATCAATACATTAAAAAAATACTAAACATTTTTGATAAAATTGAAAGTATAGCATTAGATTTTACTTTTGTTCACAAAATGTACATCTCCTTTATAAAATTAGAGTCCTTGAATATAAGGTGACAGCATCCTCCTGGTAACCCAAATTTTAATTTCTAGTGAGACTCCATTTTACAACCAATTGCTGAGTTTCACAGAAATAAACAATTCACTGGAACAAGCTCCCCTCTGTTTTTCAGAAGGGAAGAAGGAGCTGGAGAAAAGGGTCGTTGTTTAATGAAACACTCCTTTATTATAAAGAATTATAATAAATTATTTAGGGTTGTGAAAATCTGGGCAATAGTGATCACTCACAACTTTGCATGTGTTTCCTATTGCCTTTAATTAAATTTTTTATTACAAATAAAATTTAAGTCTGCTCATTATTTACACATACGCACCCTGGAAACTTTTTTCATTCATCTCTGTCATGATTAAAGAAGCTTAAATGCAAAGCTTTGAACTTCTGTTCTTTTTATTGTTGTTAAAAATAAATTAATGTTCAAGTGGCAGTTTGATGAACTGAGTTCATTTGACAACTGCAACATTTATTTTGCCTGGGTTAGCCTAACGGAAACACACATCCATCAGAAAAAAGCACCTCAAACACTTTTGACTTGCAGACAAGCTTCTACCTGTATTTCTCCAGCACACATTTAACTTTCAATGTTGAAAAATTCGTAAGACTTTAGGGATTTTTTGCTTTTTTGAACAAGTAACCCACAGACTACACAGGGAAAACAAGTGTGAAGGGAGAGCAATCTTGTGCCTCCTCAGAAGGGGTCAATGTGGATAGACTCTAAAAATGAGGAAAAATTAAAGGAATACTTCTATTTGCTAGTACAAGCCATGACTACAAAGAATAAGAACACTGAGACTCAACCTCTAATAAAAGAATTAGGATTATAGTGAAGGCATCTGATCACTCTTTTAAATCTTCTCTAAGAAAAAAAAGTCTCAGCAAGTGGGCACACTTGTAAGGAGATAACTGCCCTATGTGTTAAAATGGCAAATATGATACCACGGCAAAGTAATTCCAAATAAAAATGCTATACCCTGTGTGAGACACAGTCCTGATCAGCAGATTCTCCATCCACTGCATAAAACAGATGGGATGTGAGGATCTATCCAACATTGCACAAAAAGAGAGCAAAGATAAGATGATAAAGGTAATAAAAGAAAATCCATGGCAAGACCAAACACCTGCCAGCAGATGGTTAGGATCCCAACCAAAAGTAAGCACGTTCAAATTATGTTTGGAGGAGTACTTTCAAACAAAGCCTGTGCTAAATTTTGCATGAGGAGGCAGCACACACGCTGAGGCTGCAGTCCTCTCAAGGCTTCATTTTCCGTGTCACTGAGGAGAACAAGGCCTTGTTAAAATGAATTTACAAGCTCAGGTGCTTCCACCTCATGTATTTGAGAAGATCCAGAGAAATGCATAGATTATCCTGAGCCGGCACAGCACAGCAAGGGGCAGAGTGACCCGGAGTCTCTCCCCGTCCTGCTGCTGTGGAGCTTTGCTGGGCCCTCTTCCCCTGGCACAGTTCCCCGCCTAGCTCTTGTGCTCACCCAGGCACGTTTATTTACTACCTATACCATTAAACAGCAGCCATATAACTTCAGGTGCTTTTATGAAGAGCGACGTTTATATAAAGTCTTGCTACGTGACACTCTATCCTATCTGTAGGTCGGTCATTGAAGGTTGGCTGCAATCTGCATCAGGGGGCGAGTCAAACACACGGGCACCAACTGATGTGCAAACAAATAACACTTAATTAAAAAATGCTTTGTCTTTTCTGCTTAAGTCCAGAAAAACAGAGAAGGTGCAAAGCAGCCACATTACTTTAAAAACGTATTGCATTTTTTAGCAAAACGACTTAGTAAGCACAATTATCTAGCAATGAGAGATTAGTTCCAGATTTTAGACTCAGCATCTCCAGAAGAAGAGAGTGAGGCTGTGCGTGTCAAACCTGGTGGGAAGGAGGGTTTGCTGCTATGCCCAGCCCCTGGGGAGGGATTTCTGCCCCGGCCCATGGCATGGCTCTCTTCCGAACTCTGGTACGAGTCACGTTTGGCCAGGCTGTTAAGTATCTTTAATCAAATTTAAAGGATTTTAACAGCTTACAGTGAAACAAGGGCTTTGCAGATTTTTCCAATTTCCAATTTAATTTGAAATGGAAGTTAAAAACTTCCAATGTTTAGGAAGTATGTAAAAAAACAAAACCACATGCAAAATAATTTCTACCTACACCATTCCCTGTGAAGGACAACCAATACTAATACCAGTAACCAACTGGGTATCAAATACCACCCTACTGTATCTACCCGACCTGTAATCTGTAATGGGTAAGAGCAGAATCACACACGGCTGAGCCTCCCCAGGCAGTGGCTAGCAGAGGGCAAGCTGTGGAAGACCTGGCATACGAGGACTCTGGTGGGGAGTCAGAGATCCTGGTGCTGCAGCGCACACCCTGCCAGCCTTAACCACGTCCCTCAACCCCATCATAAATGCCAAAGTTAAACACCTCTTCCTAAAATACCAGAATACCAGACAAGAGAAAGGCAAGGTGGTGCTGATAAGACACAATGCCTGTCCCCCAGCAGCTTGGGCCATCTGAATTTTTCTGAGGAGTCACAGTCTTAACTCCTGCCCCATAAAACTGCCCTCTAAACAGCTCTGTAAGGAAACTGTCCTCACTCCACCATTTTATCTATCTATGATCTATGCCATGAATTTCAGTAAGAGACGCATGGCATGGCAGATGGACAGCAATGCAGATCCAAATGTGAAGGGTAGAAGCATAAGCAACAGCACAACCTGCGCAGCCATCTCCAAGATGTGAGGTGGGAACAGCTTCAGTCTTCTAGGGGCTTGGCCAAAACCAACACTGACCCCATTAACATGTCTCTTTATTGCCCCTATGAAGTTCCAAGATGTTCTTTCCAATAACTATAGCTTTTTTCATATTACTTTTTTTTTTTTTTTGGAGAAAAGCCATCCATTATGTTCTAAGCATCTAGAAGTAAGGCCAATGATTCTCCAACAAACATTTTCACAGCAAAGTGCCTACCACTTCAGTGTTTCTTCTGCTTCAAAGAAGTCCTTGAATGCTTCTGTATTCATGCTTTCAACAGAACTTGAAAAGGTACAGAGTACACCCACTAAAAAGTGTTTTATTTTTCTGTTATTTAGCATACGTAAAAACAAATGCAGCCTAACACAACAACTCTCAAGTAAACAGTCTTCACTATTTGCAACATTTATCTTATTATTAGGCTACCAGAGACAACAATTTCGGATGAACAAAGCTCTTCTATTAGATTAAAAGATGACTGGCAATTCTGGCTGTACTACACCTTACCACCCTGATGCTCTTAAAACAATTTTGAAAAATCATGACAATTAAAGTACATTTCACAAACACTGTGATGGCATGATGGCACACAAGGTATGACCATACCAGGGACAAAAGATCAAGGTAGAAGAAAACCCACTGTAATGAACTCGCTGGCATCTAAATATTCCTGTAAGTACTACAACAAAGGGTCTCACAGTCTTGGTCATAACCGGCTCTATCATGATTTTTGGAAAGTCCAAATACCTCACACAAAACTCTGGACTCAAAGGGTTAAAATCCTTTAGGTACAATCCATCAAAGTACATTTGTCCAGGTGAAATAATGTACTATACAGCAATAACTATACCTGTGAGTAATTCATGGTGTTCATTACACTTCCATTTTTGTAAGATGCTACATGTAAAAAAGCTATTATTCTCAAACCTTCTTCCTCCTTCCTCTGTAGCTCTTTGATCACAGACATAAATGGAATTTCTGCTCACTTCACTACTTTTTTTGCCTGGCTGCGTTTTCTGATAAAATTGTCTTATTTTCCAGACAGAACGCAAGCTTCATTCAGATTTGATGCATTACGCCAATAACAGATACATCTGTTTACATGCAAAAAGATTCAAATGCACATCATCACACACTCTGGCATCGTTATAGACAAAGCATATAAGCATTCCTTAAAAGTCTACAGCACCTCAGTGGTTTATTGAAGCATTAAATTCATTTACTTCCCTCCTCCTTTTTTTTCTCAATTGTCTCCCCCATCTTCAAGGAAAAAGTCTTGCTGGGAGTACAGCAAGATGCCTCTTCTGTACCTTTCTTGCTCATTAATGCAGTATCACAGAATAAAATTGCTGTCTCAAACATAATTTGCCAAGAAACAGGAGACCTAAGAAATTTCAGGATGGAGTTGCTCTCCTTTCCAGTTCCTCAGTGCACTGATTACATCTGCAAAGCTTGTGCCACAAACTAGAGTATTTGTTGCAGACACAGCCCCCTCCCTCCCACTTATATAATCCTGCCTAATTTCTTGGAAATTATGAGTTAGGAAATAGCAGGATAATAAAGTCTAGAGATGTCACTCTGGATAGCTTGACTTTGTTCTGCTTCAGTCACAGAGCTCCTATGTGATACTGCCCAAGCAAAAATCTTTCCCCTCCTTCCACATTGTGTTTAATTGCTTATTGCTTCTTTCCCCTCTCTCCTCTGCAGCCCCAAAGGACTTTTCAGATCCACTTTTTGCTTTTCACTCCATCACCACAGTAGCCCTGTTTGATAAATCTGTAACAAGATATGGTCAACTCTTCTGGAGGGCTGTTGAATGCTTTGGGGACTGAAAAAGTAAAGGGTGCCACCTGTGAGTGCTTACCACAGGGTCATTTGCTGGAGGTTTTTTGGTGGTTTTTGGATCAGGGGGTATTATTTTTGGTGATTCCCATCTTAAGGTCCCATCTTAAACTGACAGCAATATGTCTAGCTAAAACAGTTCTTCTGCAGTGCTATAAAAAGAGCAGGGAACGAAAAGCCGGAAGGTGCTGGAAGGCAAGGCAAGTTAGAAAAGACTTATTCTACATACAGAGTAACAGAGGGAACGACTGGGTCCTCGAGCAGGAGGACAGAACAATGCAAGAATTAATTGAAAATTGCTTGATCTACAGAAAACAGTCAGTAATTCTCATAAAAATAAATAATCCTCCTTACTCCTCTGTCAAAGACCAGTAACAGAAAACTCTAAGAAACAGATTTTAAATGTGAAAGGCTTAATAAGACCATCTTGTGATGATTTAAGATTTTCTCGAGATTCCCCAAGCAGAATCCTGGGGCAGTATTTAAAGTATCCTGGGCCACTACTAGGTAAGGAATAAAAAAAAAAAAAAAAAATCAGGAGGGAAATAGGGAAATTACACAGTACTGTCTGGAAGATGCAGTTCTATACCTGACACTACATGCCAGCTGCCACTCTGTTTGAAAAGCATTCTGTCCCTGTGTGTAGCTTTTCACAATATGCTGCATTAAAAGAAACACAGAAATGCTGCTCCTCAAAGTGACATTTCTCGGTCTGGAAAGGAAATGCAAGGGACAAGCAATTACAGTATCTTGATCATCTGCACCCCCGAAAGTTGTTGTGGAAACAAAACCTGAAATGTTTTCTTCACAAATATTTATTCTCCTTCAAAACAGCTGAATTCTTTTTCCTCCACACTGAAGCGCACATATCCCTGTCAAGTACTTAGAATGATGTGTGGGGTGTAGGGGTGCAAGGAATGGGAAATTAAAGGGAAAGAAAATAAAAAAACCCTCTGAACCCCACCTCGAATGCTGAGGACTTCCTATTACCAGAATGGTGCAACAAACGAGACTCCAGATGCTTCTGGAATGCTTCTTTTAGCAAGATAAGTTTCCCCTGGTCCCATCCCCCATTTTGTGACAGTCATGTAACACAGAGCAATTCTTCATCACCCAGTGTTTAAATCCATCAAAGGTCTCTTGTTCTCCACATCCACTTCTTTTCGCAATGCTTAGGCTAATAAAAGCCATCACTGAGCATGTCCCAGGACGTCAAATCAGTAGCTGCTGAGTAAAACAGGTAAAATACAAAATATACCACCATGACACCAAAAAGTATTAGGGGAACTGGCTGAAACAAAGGTTTTCTTCTTAAGGAGGCACTTTTTCCAAGAACCCTTTCACCAGTGTGACTCCTCCACTTCCTGCCCCTGCCTGGTGGGAGAATTGCCATCATCTCCCATGCTCTAAATTCATGAAGAGAGCTGGAGAAACATATGCCAGGGTGTGTATTCAGCAATCACAACATACAAAGAAGAATGGTGAAGTTGAGGAGCTGTGATCTCATCATTTGATGATACCGGATCAATATCCTTCCCCAGACAAAGTACTTCTTAATTTACAGGAGCTTCTGAGCGTCAGGTGTGAGTGCTGCACCTCTTCAGGGCTTATTGCTTGCACTGTGAAGGAGTTTCCCCACAAAGAAACACCAGACAGTGCAAGTTAGGAAACAAATAAAGGTAAAACCACCTTGTTCAGTTTTAACTTTTCAAGCTGTATGTTAAATAGTTTGTCTAAAGTAAGAAAGCTGTTAAGCACCCTCAAGCTCACTCAAGGTAACATTCATTCTTCTTTCTACTCAGTAAGATTTTAATGAAGTTGGTTTTCCAAAAATATGAAAAGGAAACAAAAGCTTGCAGCTTATAAAAAATAAAAACATTTCTAAGAACCTTTTCAGAACTTATTAACAAAATTACATACTGTGATTTGATAAAGATGACTTGATACTGCAGGACCCATTTGAATGCTCTTCCTTATATTTAACTACCAAATGTAACTGATATTTCTCAAAAGCAGATGCATTCCAAATCTTAAGGAATCCTACCTTTGTAAATCTTGTTTCCCACTCTCCCCCCTCCCCTCCTGCCTTCATGCTTTTAAAAGCTGTAATATAGCTGGATTTCAAAACAGATTATACTTCAGAAATGCTATCGAGTGCAGGAAGCTTAACATTCTAGCTATTAACATGACGTTCTGCTGCTGCCGAGATGCACGACAAGCTGCACATCGGCTGTTGCTGTTTCCACTCCCGCCCTCCCAGCAGGCAGAAGACATGTTCTGCAGCAAGATCTGCAAGTGCACATCTCCAAGCAGTGTAAATTTTTTGTGCCTCCCTTCTGGCTGGAATGACACTTAATGCACTTCATTATGCAACATGTACTTGGAAAAGGGGCTCTGAAATGGCCACAGCATACAATAAGAAGTGATTGGATTAATTAGTTATTACCCTATGTATTTGTAGTAGTGACTTGCTAAAGACACCAATCAAACAGTAAGACAGCACAAAGATAGATGCTTGGAAACAATTCAGCACAACTGGAACGAGTAACCCCACTGTGCTCTGCATTATTAGACAATGAGATGTTTCTCATAAGCAACTCTTATTAACTGGGGTAAAGCACCTAGCACAAGGAATAAGGCTAGAGAAAGCCCCACTAGTCACTGATGTCTGGAGGGAGTAATGATCATAAGCCTCCAGGTAAGTGGAAAGAATTAAAATGCTACAGACATCTTCAAGGTTTGGCCACCAAAAGCCATTTCAAATGCTAGGATTCCAGTGAGGAATGTAGCAATTCTAAACAAGGACATGATTACTTCGGTAAGATTTCAGTTTTGTAGGTGGTTTTTGGTTTCTCTTGGTTTTTACCCTTCCTAAACAGCTTCATACTGCATGTTTCTTTATAAAAATTTGGATTCTTTTTACTTCAGCAGTAATTTAATTCAGTTGTTGCTCTCTCTCTCTCCTGGCAAAGAACAGAAATCACTATGAAATAAAGTTCAGGCAGTAATTGTTTCTGCAATACCATCTTGTGCAAAGGCTCTGATGAGTGAATAAATAACTCCATCAACAGCAGCTGAAGATCAGCTTAGCAGAAATACCTTGCTGATTATTAACCACCTAAGCAATCACTTCCCATAACACTGCTGAGCTCTGAATATTCTATTTGCCAAGACCAAACTTCCACTCAAACTGTCACTGCAAAGGAAGGGTCATGGGAGAATAAGTAACCACGTTTCAGGCTTTGCAAAGTTTACAGGTAATCAGATTAATAACTACCTGACAAAATGTGCTTTTGGTCTATACAGACTAAAACCTTTACTTATCTTGAAGGAAGGATGGCAGCGTGGTCTGGCTGCTCAGCTACAAGACAGCTGGGATGGGACAGCTTGGGAGAAAGAGAAGAGCTGACGGGTCATTCAAGGAAGCTAAAAGATGCACAGCCAGGTAGACTAAATGCACATAGTACATTCTGCAGGGGCAAGCACTGCTTTTTTAGAAATAAAATACTAATTATAAGCAATAGACAACCGATAAACTCCATCGTTTCTTCATGTGAAGACATTGTTTCTTCATGTTTTTAAGTACTAGGGCAATAGAGAACTCCCTGAAATTTGTCTACAGCTACCATATACTGGTTCTCCAAAGATAGTCTTCATGGTCAGAAGCTTCAACTTATTTGATTTATAAACCAGATTCCAATACAAGGTTTGAAGAAAAAACAGACTGATTTATGTACCTTTGAGAGATCACAGAGTGTACAGGAGGTTCCTGATGTCTGGAAAAAGACAGAAGCTGCAACCTCATTGCAAGAAAGATGCTTTGGGGAATTACAGGCCAGTCTGTCTCACTTCAGTTTCTGGGAAAATCATTGATCAAGTCCCTGTTGAAAGCCATTTCTGTGCACATTTCTGTGTTTCTGAATGTTATCTGTTCTGGATACGATGACGATTTGCAATAGCCAAACCAGATTTAACAAAGGTATGTCATGCTTGATGAACTTGGCTTGCCTTGTAGGATGAAATGGCAAGATTGGTGAGTAAGAACAAAGCAATAGATACCATCTGTCTTAATTTTAGTAAGGAATTCAATACCATTTCCTTCTCACAACACCTTTGTATCGAGATAGGATGTTACGGTTTGGGTGGATGGACTACTACTTGGATTAAACTGACTGAGCTGTCAAGCTCAAGGTGTAGTGGCTTATGGTTGTGCTCTACCTGGAAGGAAGTCATGAGTAGAATACCTCAGCACTTCATTTTGGCTACACGTTCCGGTTAATGTACGTATCAATGATATGGAGAAGACAGAATATATCTTCAAGAAGTCTACAGATGATCCCAAACTCTGTGTGTGTGTGTCTGGCCTAGTTCATAGGCCCCTTTGCATATGTATAACCACAGAAGATTATCTGGATAGCTTCTTTTTCTGTTTTCTATCCTAAATAAGGCTAGCTCAGTCAATGTTATGGCAGACGAAATGAGAGGTATACTCTCAGTATTATACACTGAAATGACTTGTTGACAGAATAGGTTTCTCACACCACCTTCTGCTGGCTAATGAGGAAGACCATACATTAGACAAGTCACCTGCCTTACTAGGTATACAACTTTTTTTTTTTTACTTGATCCAGATATTAGACAATAGGGTTTTGTTTTTTTAAAAAGCAACACAAATGCAGTTTCTGGGTTATAATATTAAACATACTGACATGGGAAAGGACATAGATCCTGCTCACC
>JAOXNG010000001.1:112061807-112074496 GCA_028566535.1 Scolopax minor
AAAGATTTTTCCTAATATCCAGCCTGAACCTCCCCTGGCGTAACTTGAGGCCATTTCCTCTAGTCCTGTCGCCTGTGACCTGGGAGAAAAGACCGACTCCCCGCCTCTCCACACCCCCCCTTCAGGTAGTTGTAGGGAGTGATACATCCATAAAGCAGATTTACTGCATGAGAACATCTTCTGAAAGCTTGCAGTTTAAAAAACATTGTAAAGCCCTGTGCACGGGCACAAAAATAATATCTTAAATCTTTTATTAAAAGAAGTTTTTAATCTTTGAGTTCAATTAGAACATTTTCAGGTGGCATATTTATGTGGTCAGGGCAAAGACACACAGCTGACTCAACTAAGGGGCTTTCATTTTGCCTTATTTAAATTATTGCTTTTATGCTTTAGTTGCATCCACCTAAGAAAAGAAAATACGAAGCTCTATAATCTAATAAATCTTATCAATATTACTAAAGCATATTGCTACAAATAGCTGCAGTAACTACCATCACACACGAGTCACAAGGGAAAAAAAATAATGGAACAGGCAAGTGCTGTAGCAATAAGCTCTCTACGTGTCTCAGAAAGCCTTGGCTGAAGACTGGGACACAAATAGACTGTGAAGATGCTCTAGCTTGAAAGCAGACACATTTCTGCCACTCACTATTTCTCACCTCTGAAGGAAACTAATGTCAAGACAGAAGAAACTATAAGCTGACTCAAGATAGTGAAAGCGATTCTCAAAGCATGGTAAAGTTTATAAGACTCAACCCTGCAATCAGCTGCCCACTGCTAAACTTTCTTTTGGCATCTTAATTCTTACCGGAATCAATGGATTTAATGGTGTAGTAGACATCAAGGGTCTACTTGCACTAAAATTACTGAGGAATGGGCATTGCCCAGTGCCCAACTTCTGAAATTGCCCACTAGCAGCTCCCACACCAAGGACAACAGAGGCACAGGCAGAACTGACAAGCGAGATCCAACTTTTAAAATAAATTATCTCTTAACCTTGAAAAAGCATTAGCAAGAGATAAAGAAAAGGAAAAAAAAATCTCTCATGTAACAAATAAGATTTAAGAAAAAGTATTCGAAGGTAGGCATAGTGCTGCTTATGGCAATAATTAATAAAAATCAGTATCCCCATGCTGACCTGTTTGTGCAGGCTAGAAGATTAGTTACCAGATTTAAAAAACAAACAAACAAACAAAAAAACCCAAACAAAAAATCCCACAATTATTTAAAAAGATAATCTATCATCAAGCCAAGAGACACCAATAGACTGAATTCAGCTCCCTGCCTCCAGTCTACCCCCTCGACATAAAAGGCAGAAAGAGTATTCAAGGTATTTGACCACAACTTTTAGACTACAGAAAAATCAAACTAATAAATTAAAAGGATAACTGTCCAACAAGACAAGTAAATGAACAGTCTTTGTTAAAAACACCAAACTACATTTTTCCCCCCCTTCAAGACTTTCTCTTATTTCAGGGGATCTGTTCATCTTATGAGCACCTTAAGCATTATGAAGGCAGTGAGCCAACAGGAGAGGACAATGTGGGCTGCTAGCAGTAGGTGAACACCAAGCTGCTGGGTACTAAGCAAGCCCGACTTACACCATGATGGGCTGTACCCCCAGCCTCACATGTGGGAAAACGACCTACTCCTCCAGCTTCCTTCCCTAACATACTTTCATCACATGCAAAAAGTCCAACCAGAACTGCAAAAACTAAGCAGAAGGATGGTTGATGGAGTAATGACAGATAATGGTGATATTCACCATTTTTCCTCCAGTGGAAGTAATTATGTGGTCACTGTTCTCACAGTAAACTCTTGGGAATGTCAGTATCCAAGGCTTTTGTTTCTATTAGTTTTATTCTAGTCAGGGTCAAGGGATGAATGCCAGCATAGGAGAAGGATGACAAAAATAAATGCAGGCAAAACCACGTAAGCCTCAATTACAAGGAAATTAAACAAAAAATAACACAGGGGAGAATTTTAAAATATAAAATAGGAGCTAAGGGCAAAGTATTAATGGGCATGAGGTGTTTAAATGTCTTTAAAATTTTTGCCTCCAGCAAGCAAAGCATACTTTGCTACCTAAGATAGCAGACATTCAACACCTGATAATTTTTTATTCAAAACTGTAACTCAGGAAAGACACCTTAAAAGTCCCAAGTCCAGTTCCTCACTCCTGCAGGGAACTGCATATAACCCTGTTCATAAATTTATGAACTTCCTTCTAAATTACTAGACTTCTTATTCCTTTTACCAAGTCACCACTGGAGCTCCTTGCTCTTGCAGAAGCTTCCTTATAATTGCCAGATTAAATTTATTCATGGCCAATTTATATTCATTTGCTCTTGTGATGACATTGTCTTTTATCTTAAATTAGGTTCTAAGTTCTCCAGGGCACTGACCAAATCTACATAAGTAGAGAGTCCTGAACATAATACTTCCCTGATCATAATTCAGAGCTCTTCTTATGATAACAATACAATAAATAATAAAAATTAGGTTTTTATAGTTTCACTAGTCTAATCTTTTTCCATCACATCTCTAATTACTGCAAGTGCACTCACATGGAATCTGACCAAATAGATGAAGTTAGGTAAGACCACAGTTCTGCCCCACTTCTAACAAGTTGCTTAGCTGACTCTGCAAGAATATCAATACTGTAAGTTGATGTTTTTTACTTTGGCTGTGGAAAACTAAAGAAAACACAGTAACAAACGGGTAGAAGAGCATGCCCCTTTTAGCATTAAAACTTTTGGTGGAAGGGACCAACTCAACTCACATAGAAATCTGGAAAACACAAAAAGCAGTATGTTCCTTCCTGCAGTCAAGATTCATATTACTGAAGTCAGGTCCTTCCCCCCACCAAAAGTCTTGAATTTGGATCCTCTTTGAACACTTTTGCTCAAAATTAACTCGTTGTTCTTACCTGTAGTGGCATCAACAATTACACACTGCAGGTGTAGAAACACCTATTTGTACTAATACAAACCTTTACTGAACAATAAAATCTCCCTGAGACCTCTTAGCACAGGTTTTGCATGTCTGCAGTTTTGGCACCTTTGACCATAGTGGTAAAATGCTTAGCCTGCAGTCCTATCTCTGCTGTAAGTTGGCACACTTACTGCCTGGGAATTAGGCAGAGCATGCCATGTGTTTTCCCCATTCTACACAGATGAACAAAAATTCTAGAAAGATTGCGTATTTTCTGGATTTCTTTCATTATTTATTTCATGAAATAAGTGGCCTGAGTTACTTTCCACACAGCATTTTAGCTGCCCTGACTTAGTACAAAAGCATGTTGCAACTCTGAACTCCAGCATTTAAACATAAAACTGGGCGGCCAATTTATCACAATTCAAATGGCAGTGTTAAAGCAATGTATTTAAATAGCTCATGGAATGATCTCAAGAACATGTTGCACCTAGACTGTTAATGAAAACAACAAATTAAAATGATTCTGTTTTCTGAATGCTGACAGAAAGCTAACAGAGAAGTAAAGGTTAAGAAAGAAAATAAAGGACTGAACCTCCCTTTTACATTTGTAAATCAATTCAAAGCATCAAGGACACAGGAGGGAACAGCAAGCAACAGCTACAAAAATAACATTGCAGGAAGAAACATGGGCCTTGATAATCCAGCTTTTGCTTGCTTTCAATAGAAACAGATTCCCATTGCTTACCGTAGTGAAAGACCCAATATTAGGCATTAAAAATATAATGGGAAAAAATTATTTAGGGAAAAGATGGATAGCTTTTAAGCAAAAAAAAAGCTGTAAACTGGGCGCACGCACGCATGTTTATAGGGAGGAAAAGAGGGGAGAGGACAGATAGCGATAAAAGTCGGGAGATTAAGCAGAAGCCTGGTTTGCAGTCACTCATTAAAATAGGATCAGGAAGAGCAGGAGTATTTTCCCTCTAGCTAATAGAGTTCCAAAGGACTGGGCAACTGGACAAAACCCACCTCAGAGAAGACAGTACAGATGCAGAGACATAAAAGAGAGTTATATACACTATCTTTTTCACGAGGAGACTGAAAACACAGAGCAGAAGAAAACAGACTGAAAAACTGTCACTCACCCAAACACCTGTAGGGAACCACAATATGCGGGTGACCGTTGCACTGCTTCCATCCCCTCTTGCACCAGTTCTGGATGGTAACTGGCTGGTTGGCTTCAACAACATTGGTGATTTGTAATTCGGGGTAAACCTAGCATTGAAAATATAAACCAGATAAAGGTTATCACAAGCATGCACTCTCGGTACAGTATAGTTACACGTATTTGGAACATGAACATGACAATACAATACTCCTTTTCCTATCTTCTCCCTTTTCTGCCATATAATATATTTCAGTTTACTTCACACTATGAGTACATGCACTTACCTGGAAAGCCAGCACGTTTGTTCATCAGTAAAAACGTGTGGCTGCCAGCTCAGAATACAATGGTGGTAATAGCTGGCTGTCAAAATATAACTTGTCCAGTTATACCTGCTTAAGCTAAAGATCACTTAAACAAGTATTTCGTAGTTTACTAAAATTCCCTCTCCTTCATGTCTAGGCTATCGCTGTCCTCACAAGACACTTATGTAGGGCCTAACATCTATACATAAAAAATTAACAGTATGCCTTTCTGTTTATCTTAATTATTTTGAGATAAACTCCCACTGCAGTCTGCATTCAACAGTCACCAATATAAACCTATTTCCAACTTCCTTAAATTACTGAGATCAAAATACTATCTGCTCTTATCAATGCAATACGCTTCTATACCCACCACCACACCAGCAGCAGGCTAATTTATTGGCAAGCTACAATTTCAGTCAAGCTATACATTTGATTTTTTTATCTCCCTCATTTATCTCACCCCTCTTTTTTTAATTTTACTGTCAGTAAAGGCTCATCTGGTCTCTTTTGCCAATGTCTTAGCCACTGATCTTTTGTGAAGACCCACTTCCCAGTCACCATCTACCAGTTCATCTACGTGCACTTTTCAGGTCATTTTTCAATGACCTGACTTTGCACGATGCTGTAGTTCATGCTGTGGAGGGACTGGAGTGCATGCAAATGCATTCCTTATGAATAATACCTAAAACAAGAATATTGTGCTCCTGAAGCATACCTAACAGATGGTCAGACCACACCACCAGGCTAGCAAAGGAAACCAAAGCTAACCAAAGCAAAGCCTGCAAAGTGTGCCCAGCATAGATGCTCACTCCCCCCAGCTGCTTTACTCCACACTCTCAGCTCTCATCACACCACACCAGTTGCTAGCACAGCCTATAGCTCTTGCTTTTGATTTTTCAAATTAGCAACCTATAAGCTCTAACATCAAACTAAGAAGAGACTAGCTTTCCTTTGTCTTTCCTCAAGCAATCCTTACCAATTTCCGAGTATGTCAGATCTCAGAATTTAGGTGAACTGAAAACTACAGTCTACTCATACCTACCAGTGGAAAAGAAAAAGAGAAATTGCAACAAGCCTAAGGAAAAATAAGTAATTGGACATGATCAAAAATCATCCTGCAGAAAAGGATCAAAATCCCAACTAAAGAGAGCTGGGTCAAGACTGGGTGTATTATGGAACTACAAAACCCAAACCAGGACACCTTGGACTCCCAATGCTTGAAAAGCTTGGAGTCCAAACACTTGGAAAACTGCTGTAAAAAAACCTCAGCAGGCCTGCCCGGAGGAAAAAGGATTTATCTCATTTACATTTATCTCATTTACATTTACAGCTCCCCCAAGCTCACAGCATCCCAGTGGGGCAGTGACTCCTAGCACTTCCCTCACCAATGATTTAGTAAGTAACCATGGCAAAAAATGACACATCAGGCTATTTAACTGCATCTCAAGTAAAAGTTTCAAACTTTAAAAGACACTACCAAACAACAGTACAGCCTTTCAGATTTGAGATCAGTAGTCTCTAAATGAATATAGCCTGGTCCACGGGCATGGTAATAACAGAAAGTGACCAGAACACACTGCGTTCTGTGCTCGTAACTACAGAAAGCAGGATTGGAAAAACTTGGCAAGAACTTCTTTCTTTCATTAAGAGAGAGGGGGTCACTGTAATTGTAAAATTGAGCTATATTAACAGCTTAACGCACAAAACAAGGCCAGATAAATTAACAATGGCAAGGAAGTGACTACAGAGAGAAATACTACCTAAACAATATGGCAAAGAGACTGAAGATCAACCTTGCCTTCTCTACAAAGTAACATTTTTTAACTAGATACCTCTGGCTTTGCCTAAGCACTTCACAGAAGCTACCTGGTACGTTTTTTTCAGCTTCAACAGCATCCTCAGCTCATTACAACAGATAGTTAAAATGGGTGCAGAGGCTTCAGATGCAATCTTCTACACTGACCCAGCACACGAAACACAGTTCATTTGAAGAAAGCCCACAGAGCAGAACTGGATTCTTAAGAGCGAAAGTTTCCTGCACTCAGAAGATTGTAGCTTTGCTTTGTTCTTTTGGCAGCAGGTGACCAGGGCCGATGGCCATCATCCACATTATAAACAAACATAGCACCATTTTTATGCTACTCGCAGAAAGCAGCTCCAGAGGAACTTGCTGCTCCCCCTGCTCCATCAGTGCTTCAAACACTGAACTTTGAACTGAAACAGCAAGGTTGTAAATTCAAAGACAGCTCTCCTTTCCTCTTCAATCTTTTTATCTTTTCCCTCGGGTCCCCTCAGTTCCACCAAACAGGTCTTCATATGCTCCTGCTCTTGACTCTTGTCACGGCGCTGCCAAAATGGATTAGGATGTCACCACGGCAGGAAATTTCACACCTCAGCTGCTGTGTCAAGCTTACACGGCGAGGCACGGCAGCTGCCTCAAGAGCTAGCAAGCAAGATGCAGGAGAAGGATGTGATTTTCTTTGGACACTGCCTTTATCATCGTCATACTGCTCTCTTCTGAGTTCATATGTCCTCAGACATCACATCCAAATAATTACAGCCCAGGGTTACCTAACACTGGGCAGCGTCACAAACCCCGTGCTTGATGTATCACACTGTCACCAACACTCATCGGGGACATTTTAACATTCCTCAGGGTTAAGCGTCGCCTGTCACATACAGAGGAAGTAAATTCCCTAAATGAGGACAAATAAAGAAAAATTTCACAACTGCTGGATGGGGCTGTTAAAAAAGGAAATTAAGGAGAAAAAAAGCAGACCTCAAAGCAACTTATACATCTGCAGGAACATGTATGTAGGTTTAAAATGACAGAAAGTAGGATTTTAATCTATGAGAACAAAGACACGCTTCATTGCTTTCCTGAGGTGAACTTCTAATGAGTAGGAATGAACTATTACTGTAGAAGCTTATTGAAACACTAAGATGGGGGGTGTGTAATATTTTAATTTTATTTTTGTTATTTCAAAAAAAATCATCATTTTAACTTCTGGTTAGTACAGCATATCAAATTTTAAGTAGTTCACAGTATTTGCCAACAGTGCACACATAGATGAAGAAATACAAAGAAGCTCCCTCTTCTGTTTCTACATCAGTTACTGAACTCCTAATTTCCTTTGACAACTCATACAAAGCTCTGTCCACCCTTCACAAGAGGAAACAGGCTTTGAATTTCATTATCAATAGGTTAAGACCAGAAACATGTACGTGCTGAGGAAAGTTCCCCTCACTAGACTTACATAATGTATTTGCTCTGAATAGAAGCGGGACCTACTTAGTGGCACAGAAAAATGAGCCTCTCATTTATTTATAGTGTCCCTAATGAGCCACTGCTCCTTCTAGAGTCAGTGAGCAGCTCTAGAAAGTTACAGGACAAACTTCCAACATCGTCATAACTTGTTGCAGAGTAATTCCTTCAATATATTTTAAAAGAAGTGGTGGAAAAAGCAGAGGTCAACATAATCTAAAAATTTCAACTGGTAATTAGAAGTCCCTGCTGGATTTTCATTTATTTTCATTTTTATTACGAAGTTTCCCCATCTTCTGACTTCAGAAACAAAAATGTAAAAAGCCTCTGCTCTCAGACTACTTGGAATGTAATCTTGTTTACATTCGTGTTTACCACTACCAAGTCTGATGACACATGGATTTGGGGTTAAAATGTACATGCGGTTAATGAAAGCAAAGAAAGGGCGTTTTGATCTGTCTACATACACGGGTACTGATGATACAGCAGTGACAGTGTTACAACAACGGCCTCAAATATGTGTCACCTAACAGGAGACTTGGGAGTATTTTGAAACAAATTTGGGAAAAACAAAAAGATACAGAGTTGGGAATCAGAGAAAACCACCAAAGCAATGAAGTACATTGGCTGCCACCACCACTGCAGATGCCCCTGAGAAGGAAGGAGGGCCTTTGGGCATGGCGGATGAGTCTCTAGGCCCCTTGCACAAAGGGAGTGCTGGGGTGGGGAGACCATTTTAAGAAAGGCAGCAGATGACAGACACCAGCTCAGGAGAGCTGCTGGCAGAACGCTGCAGGCAAGAGGCAGGCATGGCTCCCAGGCACAGGGGGAGGAGAGGCCCTCCATGGAAACCCAGGCCCAGCAGCAGGGGCAGTGATTCAGGAGGACTTGGAGAAACTGGAAGAGGTTCAAAGAAAAGCCAAAGAGCAAGGTCGAGAACATGCACAGAGGAAGTGCTCGACTCCAGGACTAGTCTGTTTAGTATGGCCAAGCCTGGCTGCAGTTTAACCAGCCATTCTTCAGAAATTTAAAATTTGCGGACATCTTAATTTATCACATACGCCGCTAACGAGACTGAGTTGCTGAGTGTTGAAACTGAACAACTGTGCCCCCAAGGGCGTTTCTTCAATAGCCTACCCACTACCAGATGTTTCTATGTTAAAAGGAGAAAAATGCCACCACAATGATACTTGGAAATATGTGTTCTGCGAATGATGCTAGCTGTCTTTGATGATCGCCTTGATCCATGCAGAACCCCAGACTGGTTGAGGTTGGAAGGGACCTCTGGAGGTCACCTGGGCTCACTCTCCTGCACAAGCAAAGCCACCCAGAGCTGTCTGCCAGGACTGTGTCCAGATGGCTTCTGAATATCTTAAGGATGGGAACTCCACACACTCTCTGGGTAACCTCTACTAGCACTCAAATAACAGCAATACATGCAACTATAATCTCTAAGAGTTTTGTTTTGCTTTATTAAAAAAAAAAAAATTTAAAAAATACCCAACATATGATTACATAAATTGGTTTCTCCATCCAGTCATATGTGCTCAGCAGAAGCAAACAAGTTCCGTACATCTTGGTGCAACCTTGAAGTAAAACTTGAGTATAATCATGAGACAGTCCTCTCTGATACAAAAAGACATTTAGATTCAAAAGCCTTGTATTTCACCTCTTGATATTATTCATTATGCTCCTCCATCTTCTAGATTAACTCTGACCATTCAGAATATTGCTTCTTTTATCACATTTTAAAATAAATTTTTGAAAGGTTTACGAAGTTAGCTCTACTAACCTTCTAATCATCAGCTATTTCAATTTATTTCTGCATTTTTATCACACAATTAAAATAACAATAACAGAAATAAGTATGTATAAATCTTGAAGTACTATCATAATGTATATGATTGGAATTGGTGTTACGGATTTATTCTTATTTGTGCTTGAACTTCAGGATCTTTTCCTTTATATTCCAAAAGCAGAATAATCATACAGAAGAGAATAAGATTATTTTAGACTAACAAATGGTCTGAGTTACTTATGAAGTATGCTCCATCCATAGAAACCATTAAATGGAACACACACAGATGTACATGCACCCTTTGTAAAGTACAGGGTGATGTTACACTTTAACTTAAAAAAAAAAAAAAAAAAGGAAGAAGAAACAGTATCTAAGACTAAAGAACATAAAGCATAGTCAGCATCTATCTTCATCAACAACTTGGAATGGCAGAGAATCTGGGCAAGAAGTAAAAAAAATATTTTTTCAAATTATGGTGCAAAACTGACATGTAATCAGTTGCCATTTTTTATTTAAATACCTTAGTATTTTTCTCCAAAGTACATCCCACATCAGTTTGACTGTTCCAAATCAGAGCTCTGTATTACTGCCACCAAACTCTCCATCAACCTGAAGTGGACACATTTTTTTAATTATAATTTCCTTCTGTTCTTTTTCCTTAATCCTTCAGTTGTTTGCTGTTCCTAGTCACGATGTCTTGGCTTAAATTAGACCACACATTTGTTTCTAGATCTTTCTTTTACCCTAAGTTTCAGTACCTGGCACAGTAAGACCGTGAAGCCAGCTTTTATTAAAATGTAATGCTCAACTCTGCCCTCACAGTGAGAAAAGGCTGCTCAGTCTCTCCAAAAGCACATTGTGCAGTCTCTCTGCCACGTGCCACTGAAAAACTGGTGTTAATGCACCCCAGATCTGACAGGTATTTATGAGCTGGCATTCTGCTTGAAATCTGTCTCAGGCAGTGACAATATGTATATTAAAAACAAAGTGCAAGACTGACCATAGAAACGCTAGAAAAAAATATTCATATAGATAAGAGATGAAAAATAAATCGCTGCTGTAAATAGAATAAAAATTAGGATGGTTTTAGCAGTTGCATCTTTATTGTTATTATGGCAATCTGAATAATTTGAATGTTTTGATTTACTTAAAGAAAGGGGAAGATAACTCAAACTAGGATACAGTTTGATTACATCCAGAGTCTCCCTGCCTGCTCTCCTCTCCCACCTTTCCCCAAAAAAGGGAAAAAACAATGGACCGAGTTGTTCTGTGGACAAGTTTCCTTCCAACTCAACCATGCAACTTTGGTATAAGTATAGAATATTCAAAATACAATGTTACTTTAACACTGAAAATATTCACAGAAATTATTAGATCATTTGCTTTTGAAAATTGCAAACCAAAATCACAAATGTGACACAGGTAATTTTAACTGTGTTTTAAACGGACAAAGAAATATTTTTATCACTTCAGTGAAGTAGTCTGCAAACAGTTAGTGCAAGGACAAAAGAATACACATACTTAATAACCAGTGTTTAGGAAGACTGTGGTCTTAAAATTGCTTGTGGAAAATGTCCTCTGACAGCAAGCATATCTGAGGGATAGGTAAACAATGCTTCAACTAGGAAAAAAAAAAGTCTTCGGTTCCAGATAAATTATAATTGGATCAAAACTATTTCTATTCTTTTCTAGAGTATATCTTTTAATACATAAAATCCTTTTGAAAATTTTCCTGTCAGAAGGTAGAAGGCAACCTACATGTTAAAGCCACAGAAATACACAAAACACCAGCTGCTTCCTGGTATTTTGCACAGATATGTTACTGAAGAGCAATAACAAGCAGACACGCTGCACTCATTTTTCAAGAGTCTGGTATTTCCATACAGAGGACATATAAAATATTATGTCTGCACGGCCACTTAGAGTGCTTCTGCGAGCTTTACAATCTATAACTTTGGAAGCAGCAATGGTACAGAGTCCCAGCTGTCCCAGATCAGCTGCAGCAGTAGAAGCATCACAAGAGCAGCAATGGTAGAAGCACAGCAAACCCTGAATGACATAGCCTGTTCTCAGTCCTGCAATGTATGTCTGCAAAACAGGCAGATTCAAATGATGTCTCATCAAATATACTAATATAATAGTTTATAAACTGTTTTTTACAACCATTTTTCCACATTATTACAGTGGATCTTAATATAAAGGTCCCTTCCAACCACGAAGATTCTGTGATTCTGTAATTTTGAATTTTTCATTGATTGATATCTAAACTCAGAATCGGGACTTGGGAAGTGTGAATTTTTGAGTTAGATTATTTGATTTACTTTCTGCTGCTAAGTCATGTAACATAAAGGCTAAAAATGACGTCAAACTAAAAACCTCCATGAAAAAAAGAATATTAGCCTCAAACTCTTGTTGAAAGACTGTCTCTTGAACTTATTTAAAAATAAAGGGGAAAAAAAAAAAAATCCCTCTACCCTTCTACTCCCCTCCCTCTATTCTGCTCTTGTGAGACCCCACCCGGAGCACTGTGTCCAGCTTTGGAGTCCTCAGCACAGGAAGGACATGAACCTGTTGGAACAGGTCGAGAGAAGGGCACTAAAATGATCAGAGGGATGGAGTACCTCTCCTATGAAGACAGGCTGAGAGAGATGGAGTTGTTCAGCCTGGAGAAGAGAAGGCTCCAGGGAGACCTTATAACGGCCTTTCAATATCTGAAGGGAGCCTATAGGAGAGCTGTAGAGGGACTCTTTGTCAGGGAGTGTAGTGACAAGACAAGGGGTAATGGTTTTAAACTGAAAGAGGGGAGATTTATATGAGACACTAAAAAGAAATTCTTTACAGTGAGGGTGGCAAGACACTGGAACAGGTTGCCCAGAGAAGCTGTGGATGCCCCTTCCCTGGAGGTATTCAAGACCAGATTGGATGGGGCTTTGAGCAACCTTGTGTAGGGGAAGGCATCCCTTGTCATGGCAGGAGGGTTGGAACTAGATGATCTTTAAGTTCCCTTACAACTCTAAACATTCTATGATTCTATGAAAAAAAGACATTAAATTGCCCATGTTTAATGCATGCATGTATGGATGCTTATTACCTTTACACTCTCACTCACTTCAAACATTAAGCTGTCTTAATTTTTTGCCTGTTTCTCCAGCAACTGCTGGCCCAAGTTACGATTTTTAACCCTTGATTTGACTCCTATGTTTTCCAGCAGGGTCTGGT
>JAOXNG010000001.1:112086829-112098122 GCA_028566535.1 Scolopax minor
CAATAAAGATGAAGTTTGCTGATCCCTCATATTGAGTGACTGCTTCTTCCCTCCGTTCCGGCAAATGGCACGACAGGTAGTAGATTATAGAGGACAGAAATAAATTTATCTAATTACAAAATTAAAAAAATAAAATAAAAATGAATACCTTACTTCAACGACAACAACAAAAGGCATTTGGAGTTTTTTAGCTCATTACCGTTTCATTTTAACATCAAAAGGCTTTTCCCTATTAAACACCATTATTTAAGACAGAAAGCATAGCCCTCTCCTCATCTGCTCTCTCTTTGTCATTGCTTTCTGCAGTTACAAAACTAATTAGTGTATTTGTTAATAGTTCTTCATAATCCCTATTTCAACAACATTTGTTGGCTTTGTTCACAACTAAGGTTATACTCAGAAAACATAGGCTGCAAGGTTTTACCCTCAAGAGCTTTTTCCATCGGGGGACCAAAGTAACACAACTTCATTACAGACAGCTCTGCTATTAACTTCTAATTAAGGACTTCAATATAATATGAAAATAAGCATCAGACCTTGTACATGCTATTATTAAACATCAGAATAACAAAAAATATTCCCTAGAGGTCTCTAAGACAGCTTTTATGATTTAGGTTGTTTTATTCTGCCAACTCTAACCTGAAGCCACTTTCATAAGCCTTCAAAGCATATTTAAGTTTTATTATTTGCTTCATTTGCAATTACTTTCAAGGAGAGGACATTCAATAACAACCTCCATATCTACAACTTACTCAAGAACAACAAATGCCCTCCTTATTTTAGGAAATTATTAAAATAATCCTTCCCTGCTTTTGATTTTTAATGCTATCACCCATTCTAGCCCTTCAACTGAAATGTCAATGACTGCAGTTTTAACATTTAACAACTTCTGCTGACAACAGAAATCAAAAGGGGGTTCAAATATTGTGAAGAATTAAGCACAACCAAGTAACACACCGCACTTCCAAGCCATGCAGTCCATTCTTCCTCCAAACTTTGATACCACATTCAGGTTGAAATTTGGGATTTCTCACTAACTAAAGCAGCACCAACTTGCAAAGAAGTTTGCTTCCCCTATGACTATTTTAAAAAATAAAATAAAAAAATAAAATCTATCTTTGAACTGGGGCTGCTCACAGCTATTTTTTCCTGAAAAGAACAGAGGTAAAAATAAAATGAGTGTAAGAGAACTTTCTGCTTGGCCTTACACATTTGGTGAGCAAAACATGAGATAATCTTGTTATCCCCTGTAGAAAGATCGTGTTTCTTCCACCAGACTATGTCTGGTCTGCTGCACCCTACAAGTGAAGATCACTGCTCAGTTCCACAACTCTACGGTTCAAACCGGGCAAATGCCATGCTAATACAGGCTCATGTCACCAGACACAAATCCATGGCTTCTTGCCCACTAGTTAACCATCAACTTTACTGCAGAGCGTAACAGAATACAGTCTGCCGGACTTCCTCTTTAAGCCATAAAATATGACTTGTCCTCCTTAGTTTTATGAGACTGTTTATATTTTAAAACCTGCTCATGAAGGTACGTAATAAAAAAAAAATAAAATCCCTTTTTTCTTATAAATGCAATCAGGATAAAATTAATAAAATAAAATAAAGCTTCCAAATTAGAAAAAAAGGGGAAATACCAAATTATTGGCACCACAGAACTTTAAGGTGGCTGTCAAAACCAAGGAAAATTTTCCATGTCTCAACTTCTCTTCAGAGACCAACAATGTCGCAAAAGTAATAGGTTGTCAAAATCAACATGAATAATTTAGAAACAGTGGTTTATTGCACAATGTTAATATAGAAACAGCAGCAGTAATTATTGTCAATAACCTACAGAAATAGGTCAAAAAGAACCTTACTGATTGCTCAGTAAAAACACTCAATACATTTGCTCCCTCCTGGAAGAAAAACTGTTTCTGGCAGTTTTCAAACAGTTACAAAAAGGCCCACTTCCTTAGACTACCGAAAATTCTGGGAAGACCTACATCTCCTTTACAAAGTTTGGAGAAACTCCAGCACTCTGTGAACTAAAAGGCACCTGAAATTTGGTTAAGGAACAGACTCCATTGAAAAGCTCCTGGAAAATCAGAGATATTTATTTGCCCTGCCTATAACCTACTTAAGCCAAATGTAAATATTTGCATGCGGTCCTCCTGGCCTGCTCCAGAAATAGCAATGCTAAGAAGGCATCACAACAGCACACTGCCCACTTCTCCACAGCAGCTCAAGGATCACCTCCTCCACAGACACATTAAAAGCAAGCCTATCTCCAAGGCTGCAGAGGAAGCAATACTTCTCCCAAAACTATCTTCTGGCAGCCAACCTGTCTCCATAAGGTCTTGAAATATACTGTATTTATTCCATATGTCTTTCTTAGTTTTAACACTTCCCTCAGGTGCTGTTCCAAGGATGGTACCTGAACCCAGGACAAGACATCCATCTAATCTGAAATCAAAGTATCAAAACCAACCCAAAAGCATGCCAAGACTAAGCACTGAGCTTACAAGGCTACCTCAAGGAGCAACTGGGAGGTATGCGCTCCCCCTCCCCAAAGAGCTGAGCAACCAAATGCTTACAGAAGATATTTGCAAGACTTCAGCAGAAATTTTGCTATTGTGTCTGTAATGAAGAACAGACTTGCCTACACATGTGTGAACACGGGCCCAGAGGAGGGATCTCCCCAGCTAGGGCCCCTGGAAAGGCTAACAAGCAACGAAGAAGACGGTGAGAGCAGCAAAAGCCTAGCTCGTGTGCCCAGCCTGTCCAGCTTCATCACTCAAACACTTCATGCTCCTGCAAGAGAGACTGAGAACTAAAATATAGCTACAGAAATCAACGTCTCTGAACATGGTCATGAATGTGAGAAAAGTATCAGGGGGAACCCACGACAAAGAGTACTAGCAAGTCAGATAAGGTAGATTTTTGTATCAGTTGCAGAATAAAAAGACATTTGTCTACAACCAAGTGCAGTATCAAGAGCTTCTCACCCACCATCAGTGCTACAGAGCAGCAACATGGCTGCTTCCAAAAAAAGCCCTAGAACCCACACTGCCTCAACCTTCAAGCTGAGTAACTTCATTTAAGGAGGATGTGAAAATGTCCAGAGGAAGGCAACAAAGCTGATGAGAGGGCTGGAAGGAATGTCCCATGAGGAGCACCTAAGGACTTCGGGCTTCTCTAGTTTGGCGAACAGGAGGTTGAGGGGCAACCTCATTACCCTCTACAGCTTCCTGAGGAGGGCAAGCGGACAGGGAGGTGCTGAGCTCTTCTCCATGGGATCCAAGGATAGGACACCTGGGAATTACTCAAAGCTGCATCAGGGAAGGACCAGATTGGAAATTAGGAAGCATTTCTTTACTGAAAAGGTGGTCAGACACTTCCTGGAGAGGTGGTCGATGCCCTAAGCCTGTCAGTGTTTAAGAGGTATTTGGACAATGCTCTTAACAACATGCTTTTAACTTCTGATCAGCCCTGAAGTGGTCAAGTAGTTGGACTAGATGGCCATCATAGGGCCCTTCTGAAATATTCTATTCGAACCTCTAGGTAACTTTGGTCACAACCACACCAGCAGCACAAGCAACGGTGTGCATCACCAAAGGCAGAGGGGACAACAGGCACAAGATAGAAAGACCCAACCAGGTCTCATTTGGAATTACCTTAAGAATCCATAGTCAAATTTATGGATTTTGCAGTTAGCCATGAATAAAATGGTAACTGAAAACCCTCACGCCTACCAGGTCTCCCCTGCCTGCAGGTATCTCTGCATGGTTTAGTCACATTTTATTATAAAAACTGCCATTTGGGCAGGAAAAATGGTGACAAGTGGGTTGATAAAAATTATCCAAGTCTGGAATGACTTTCAGGAACCATTAAATGTAGTGCAGCACCAACAAACACTTAACACAGAGGAAAAAAAACACACAAACTTTTACAAGCTGAATAAAAAGTACATGAAAAAGTGGAAGTATAAAAAAAAAAAAAGCAAATCTTAGTCTCAAGCTATTTATTTCGATTTTAAAACAGTCTTTGGTCATTTACATGACTACATAACATGCTGACTAACAGCAGCATGGTAAACTAAATCCAAGTCCTGTCATAATTAAATATCCTTTATTTCACTTGGAAAAAAAATAATGCAATCCCGCAGATGTGCAAGTTTGATGAAATAAGTGTTTAATGATACCAATAAATATGACAAGTGTTATGATTTCTTTTGGTATCTATATGTATGCCTATACCTGCAGAAATGCTGTGATACTGCATTTAAATCTCATTACCTGAAAGAAAACAAATATAAGACTATTTCCAGAACAAATTTAAGGTTTTGCACTGAAATACATTCATTGTAAAATATCTAATTCCAGAATCGTGTTTTCTATTCCAATGCTCAGAGCCACCATCACTTATCTCAAACAAATCCATGAAGAAGTATATTTCACAACAACACAGACTACAGAACTATTTCAAGCTCAGTAATAACTTCTGGGTTCCTATTATCCTCCTGAAACTCACTCCCTTAAAATTGAAACTGCAAGTTAAAAACAAGAAAAAAGTCTTAAATAAGTTTATTTGTATTAAAGCAGCTTTTTCTTGCTAAAGACTACCTTCAGTTGGTGCAAGATACATTTTATTTTAAACCTATATCAATGCATGCGTACCTGAGTAGATGTGAAAAGGAAAACTATTATACACAGAGCCAGACTCCGTACAATGAAGCAAATTTTAATTATATATCAGGTCAAAAATTGAGAAACAATCCTAAGTTCAACAAGTTTGATAAACAAGTTAACATTTGAGCAATGTCTCAAATAAGCTATATCAACCAGATGTCCGTGCTCTGTAACTTACTGACTTATTTTTAAACAGATTAGTAGTCTTCAGTTTTTAGGAATTCATTTGAAGTAGCTGTTGACTTTAAGAAAGCTTCATATTTCATTCCAGCACCTTCCATGAGATGCTTAAGCGAATGAGAAGAATTCTTCTGTACAATCTCTTCATTCCTTTTTATGGTATTTATTTTTTCAACTTTTCCTGCTAAAATTGCATTGCAAAAGGACAGTTTGTAAGAGAATACATTACATTTGAGTGATGCTGATATCTTACCTCCAATCCATAAAACTTAGTAGTACTCAAACTCTCACAGAATCCTATCTTTAATTTAGAACCATTTTTAAGAAGGAAGAAAGCAAGGAAGGAAATAAGTTAAAGTACCCTTTCAGCAGTGTTTTTATTCTTTTTAGATCCTATATAGAAGGATGTCAATATGGGCAAATTAGCAGACTCCATTTACAGTACAGTCCCAGAACAGATGACAACATGATTTCAAACACCCCTCCTTAAATGGTCAGACTTTTAACTTTCTAAATAAATAACATTAAAACTTCTAAAAAAACGGTTTGAAAACCAGAAATACTGAAGTTGCACTTCCATGCATGACACTCATACGACTGATATGTTACACAGAGATAACATTTTCTATTTTTTACAATATATTAGCTAAAGTAATTTAAAGTATACAAGACGCCCGAGTTTTCTTAAAACAATCTTTCTTGACAAAGAGATACCACATTTTCCAGATTTGGAAAATCCTGTAAGCTTACACTGTTCTCCTAGTAGACAGTAGAAAGTAGTAGAAAGACTACCCTACACTACTGAACTAATTACTCTAAATCTACAGAATTATTACTGCAGTGGAGGGGAGGAAATACACAGTGCACTTTGCAAGCTCCTCCAAGAAAAAAAAAAAAAGAAAGCACAACAAAAACCAGAAGCTGCAACCCATCTGCTCAGCAGATTTTCTTTATGTCGCAGTCTGACTGAAAAATCTCTTATCTCCCCGAGCAGAAATTCACCGCAGCCAGAAGAGCTGAAATTTTGCTTGTGAAACAGGACCTCTACCCCGCATGAATGGAATTTCAAAGAAAGCTCTGGGGTTGAGATTTTGTTCTCGTTATTATTTGTTTTCTGTGCAGTTGATTATCCTCCCTCAAGGCAGAGGCACAACCTACACTGCTAAATTAAACTGCTCCACAGACCACATCGCTTATGTTATTCCTCAAACGATGCAGAATGGCATCCTCCTCTGCTGCCATTTGGATGAACCACAAACATCTGAACGGAGCCATGTGAGAAGTCTGATGTAACTCACCAGTTTTAACATGAAGTGTTTCAGCTATTTGACGCTGTTACAGCATTCCATACGTATGCCAAAGGTCCCTCTTGTCTTCATTTGATGCAGAACTATTCTCTGTCCAGGCAGCAAGCCGGTGACTCTGCAAGTTGTCTGACTGGTTGGCTTACTAAAATTATTATTAACAAAAATAATGATTCCCCAATTTCATTCCACAAACAATGGGAAGATGAATTAACAAGATATTTCTGGCATTTGCTGACTTTAACCATTAGCGTTTGGCAAGGTGAGGACTCACCAACTGCTACAAGGAAGAGCACAACCATAAGCTCCTTCCTGAGATATTATTTATGCTACCCAAGATGCCAACATGTCTCTAATTAGACAAAGCTTTTTTTAGCTCACAAAAATACCAATATGAGCAAGCCAGAAGGAACTAACCTATCAACACTAGGATTAAACAACATAGTGAATTACCTGGATTACTTTCAAAGCATATACAGAAGCCTGATACCATTTGCCACATGACAGAGTCAAATAAATGGTTGACAGATTTTGATTCATTTTGAATTGAACTGAAGGTCCAGTCGTTCAATCCTTCCTCCATAAAAATGTGTGAAATTCTACCTCTCCACAATAGTAATACAGTGATAAGGGAATTAATGCAGCATTACTAGACACTCCATGCTGAAACAGATCCTGCCCTGGATCTGTTTTCAGGGTACTTGAGTCACCCATTACTAAATAAAAAAATTAAGACACCCCACCCAAACCCAACAGTCCCACTAGACACGTGCTTTTTTACATCACTATGTACCCACTTGCTGTTTTCTGAGCAGCTACTCCACGTACAGTACAGGGATTTGTAACAAGAATTATATTATTATTTTCTTTTCATAATAATCATGTCACATCTCTCTCTCTGTGCTTTTTGGCTCTAGTAAACAGAGACAGCTTATTTAATTTCACCACACCAAAAACAAGTCCATCATTATTGCATACATAAAATATTAATGATAAAAGCCTAAGTAATAAAGAAACAGATCTTCAAGAAGCACTTAACAGAAAAAGTCAGGGGATTCTATAGTTTGGGAAAGAATTTAAATATTCCATCATTCTCTCAACAGGGCACATTTCAGGTTTCCCCTCTACAATTTGTACTTCTTATGTTCTTTTACTTAGTATATGCTCCTGTACTTCTATGATCTTCAGAACAGGGGAGAGATGCTCACATGCATTTGATTTGAAAGCTCATGAGAAGTATTGCATGCAAAAGGAGCATCCTTAAAGACTATTTCAAATTCATATTAATTGAATTTAATGGACTTTTATGAAAGAGGTTAAGATGAACTTTGAAGCATTTTCAGTCCTTGAGTGATGCAGATAAATTAGATTATTCATTGTCTACTATTGTTTTCAGATATGAGAACTAATCCAAATAAGATGACATAATAAAGATTAAGTGCTGTTTGCTGTTTCCTTACCAATAAGTAGACTAAAATCACCACAATCATTAAGTATAAAAAGCCCAAATCATTAACTCTCTTCTAAGGGGGAAAAAAAAATAATCCCCAGTTTCTTTAATTGTGTTGGAACCACATACTTCAAGACAAAACCACTCATTTTTCAAGACACCCATTATATTGTTGTTATTTTGAACAAATAAATCCTTCAAGCAGTGGCTTACTTGTGGGGATTTTTTTATTTGACTTTTAAATTAATAATTAATAATCTGAAAGATTAACACAACAACTCGCTTTTTAAAACTCATCAGCTGTAGCATCCCGATAACCATCATCACAAAGGAAGAAACAATACTATGCTTTCCCCCCTCCTGCTTATTGTTTTATTGAGACGTAATAAGAAAAAGTTACACTGTGAAAAATGTCACACACTCTCCAACCACGGAGGGGAAGAAAACTCTGCATTTGGTTACTGAGCCTGAAGCCACTGAACACAAGGGGACTACAGGAAATCTTATTTCTACACACTAATAGAGAAAAAAGCACGATTGCTGTCACCTTTTATTTAAGGATAGCTAGGTCACAATGTGCAGTGAAAGCAGAAATAGCATTCATTTTACTTGACTTGAAGCAACACCTAAAGACTCTACACAGGGATGCTGACCCCTCATCGTGAATTTGACCAGAGAACTAGATGTGGAGCACAATCTCTACACAAGTTACCCATGACCCAAACACTGCAGAGCAGCAAGACATAACAAATTATTACTCCTCCAATTCTCCTCCCAGATTTATTTAAAATTTCCTCCCAGATCTTAAAAATTGCTTATGGCCTACATTGACAAAACAGTTGCTCTAAGCTGCAACACAGCCCCTTCTCTGGATGTTTTCTCTCCTTCTGCAGAACACACTCTCTGAAAGTTGCACACATTTGTCTTCACATTCTCAATCTCTGGGCAAGAAAACTTTAAATCTGACGTGTCTTATATAACTAGGTTTCACTTCACTAGTTATGCTGCGAAGTTGCAAGAAACAGTACAACTAAAAATCTAGCACAAAATGCAGCCAAGATCAGGTATTACCTTAAAACCCTGCTCTTATTCTAGGACAGGCCAAGATATTCTAGAAGAGCCTACAGCTGCCTTCCTATTTCCCACCTTCAGAAGCCTCCCCTGAGGATCTCCTTCCCGTTTCTAGCCCTGTTCAGTTGCCGAAAGAAGTAGCAGCTGAGAACACCAGCTGCAATATCTTTGGCAAAAGTCCATGAAAATGCCAAGGGGAAGGTAGGAAAAGAGTAAAATTAAGACCTGAAAGTGCATCACAGAGCTGAAATGTCAGAGTAGGGAAGTCTTCAGCTTCATGTCAACCTTGGGACCATATCAAGCACTACCTGCAGACAGAAAGTCACCAAGAATCATGTGGTGCTTTTACTCCAAGCTAGCTGAAAAGGTCAGAGACTTGCACTGGAGCTTAGAGTCATTCTCCTTCCAGGTGGTAACCACCACCTTCCAGCAAAGGACGATCTTTACAGTGAGCTATTAGGAAGCATCCTTCCCCCAGCTCTCCCATTCCAGCCCAGGAGCTCAGGAAGGCAGGCATGGCTTCCCAGCAGTTGTTGAGATGTCAGAAGGGTTCAGCTTAAAACAGCAGAGCAACAGCAGAGTGCTCAGCTCCAGAAGCCCTGGCAACACTCAGGAGAGGACATGTGTCTCTCTTACTTGCACCAAGACTAGGCTTAGCCAAGGTAAGTGTTCATCATCACATGTAGTCTGCAGTGATGAGGTACTCCATACAATGCACGACCTGAAACTGAGGATTTATTGAAGATAAATTGATTCCTAGTATTACATTCCCAGTATGTACATGCATACCAATGATGGTATAGCTTTATTGATGGTATAGCTCTGCATTGACAAGTCATCCACAACCAACATTACTTTGAAAGCTGAATAACTTTTAAGAGTTCCTCAACTTATGCTAACCAACAATACAGTTTTCCCTTTTAAGGACATGGTGAAGAGACAGCATGGTAACAGTCAAGGACTACTAATATTTCAGACAAGAGGTAAGAATGATGGCTTGATGTACTTCCTTTGCTCTACACGTGCTTGCTGCAGATCACACAGCCTTTAGCTCAGACCTCAAACGGACAGTCGCTTGGTCTTGTGTGCCAACCTCTGAACAGACCGGCTTCCTGAGGGAAGGCTCAGCACCCACTGCAGGCACCTGCAAAGCCTGCCTTACTTCCCTTCAAAGACACATTTATTTTTCTTATTACACGAAACACCTTATTTTCAAACATGAAAAGCATACACAGTTTAGTAACTCGTCACATGGTAAAGACGTTACTGAAACGTTTTAATTCACATCAACATAATGAAAAGTTTTTCAAAAAGTGAACTCAGTTGTATTAAATCACAATAAAACCCATTTATTGCATTTCAGAAATAAAGTACAACAAATAGCTCATTCCATGCTCCAAAAAGCATCAAGTATTGGTAAATTATCACATAGGGATTTTTCTTCCCCTCACCATCTCTTGACCTTGGCAAACATCTGTTCACCTTACTGATTTCCAAATGTGAACTACTGCAACCATTTTATTTTTTCTACAACAATTTCTGAGCTTTTAGTAAGGGAAAAAAAAAAAAAAAAAAAAAAAAATAAAAAACCCCACACAGTTATTTTTTTCACTAGGTGTGTCCTTACACATTCATAGTGAATTGGATTCCATATCCCTGACTTTCACTACCTTGGTAAATCTTCCGAATGTCTTTGCCTGACAAGCTTAGAATCTACAACACACATTTCTTCACACATTGTATACCAGAATAAATAAAATGCAGGTTTGCTTTAAGTGTCAAACCATCAGTTTTTCACCTTTTCAAACAGGTAGGGGCTTTTATACCATTTTTTCTGATGTTTGCGAGGTTTCAGGGTGGTTGTGTCACCAGACCTTCTTGGCCTGTTTTCACAGGACTTAAAAAAAGCTCTCTTCCTAAGACAGATACTGCATTCTGCCTCCAGCTCAGGCACTTCTCTCATTTCAAAGATACAAGCTGAACAAACATGCACAAACCCACTCTTGAGACAAAACTTTTTTTTACATTCTGTCAAAAGCAATGAGCCAGAATAAACAGATACCATGAAGCCATTTCAAGGATCATACAGTGTATGAGTATGATTATACAGTAACATTTGAAGCACTAAACTGTTTCATCTCCAGCACTAGGGCTTGAGTGAAATAACAATGTACAGGAAGAGCACTACGAAGAAGTTTTCAGAGGCAGCTATAAGGGAGGGACAAAACAACCACTCAAGTTTCTTTCTAGGTTCAGGACCATTCAGGTCACTGGCAAAGCACTTCTGCATTGAGGAAAACATAAGAAGTTTTAATAAGAGATGTCCAAACAACTCTCTGAACCATTGAAAAGTCACCACTGCCATTGAAGAGGAGACTGAATCAAAAGACTTCTAAGAGTTCAGATCATACTTTCTGTATTCATGTATTACCAAGGTATGCTGGAAATCTGTGTCAGAGATGTAAGATGGACAGACATAGAAGTGTTCCTATAGTAAGACTCCCCTGCTCCCCAAAAACAACATTATAATTTGCTAGAAAAATTAAGTAGCCAATTGTAATGAAGTCATAGAATCATATGGGGTTGGAAGGGACCTCTGGAGATCATCT
>JAOXNG010000001.1:112152230-112165779 GCA_028566535.1 Scolopax minor
GAAAGGCTGTGGCGTCCAGTAAAATATACTGCCCACGGCACAGGTCAGCCTCAAGCCAAGTCCGCCACACACAATCAGGATTCAAACACAAAGCACAGAAGCGCTGGCCAGAACCAACACCAGAGGAGAGAAACCAAGCCAAAGACACAGCAAACAATCTATTCCTTACTGGGAAAAAGAAGGAAAAAAAAAAAAAAAAAAGCCTGAGCAATTTCCTATTAAGAAAAATTTATTTTGAATGCATTCAGAAGCAAATGTGGCCAGACTTCTACTCCAGGAAAAGCAAACTGCCAAAACGCTAGGGGAAAAAAAAATTGAAGAGGAGGAGAGGAAAAGAGAAAAAAAAAAAAAAAGAAAAAAGAAATAAAAAAAAGAAAAAGGCAAAGGAAAGAAAAACATAAGGTCCTATGAATATGCAAATGAGGGCTTCTTTTAAGCCCTATGGAAGGAAAACAGAGCCTCCAGTTAATAACATTGAGGAAATGTAAAAATAGAAAAAGCAAAGGATTTGCAGGCCGAGTAAAGACGTTGCCGACATGAGACAGTGTCTCAAGCAAATGCAACCAACCAGATGAAAACACCCCCTCAGGCAGCAGGGGCACATTCACTCACTGTGAGTCTCCTTCAGCAGAAGCTATGCTAGCACTTTCTCCAGACTCAGTTTGGTTGTTTGCTTCCTCTCTCCCCACATCTCTTTACAAATTCAAAATCTTAAAGCCGCCCAAATTCCCATGCTTTATTGAGCTGTCTTTTTGTTGCATAAGCTAGCCACCAAAAGCAACTGGAAATAAACTGCCTCTTCCGATGGCACTGGTGCAACTTGTGTGGTTTCTGGCTGCCACAGAGTCCCTGAAGTGATTTCCAGTATGTGGCTGGGGACAAAGCAGGGGAAATTGAAGTTTGCTGTGCTGTGTATCCATCCAGTGTTGTAGGACACACAATCTGCCTGTGTCGCTCCTGAGTGGAGTGTAGCTGGAGCAATTACTGTTGGTCTGATAAATCATCAGTACACTTGCAAATGGAGTTTGAGGAAAAAGTCAATCTTATGCTCAGATTGAAATTAGAGATGAGTTTTGACCTGAAGAGAGGGCAAGGGAGGGGATTCTTAGCATGCCAGCATATATCACTTAGACTTTTCACAGTGACACGCTTTGCTTAAAAGTGGCAATGCACAAAATGAAAGCTTTAGAAAATTTCAGTTTCACATGACATTTTTATGTCAAAACTGTTCTATGTTATAAAGTGTTTTTACTACATTTAAATGACCTGATTTAATTTTTTTTCAGGTCAGAAAAATATTTTGTGGGGCCTAAAAAAGAAATATGAATTTTTTTTCATTCAACCAAAAATACAAACCAACAGCCATGTTTGTTTCTTTTGGTTTCTAATGAAATCAAAGCCTCCTTCTTGTGATTTTGATGTTGCTGTGGACTGATAAGGGATGATAGGATGGATCCTTGATACTGTGTTGTGATAGGAATATTTAATTACTATACCCATGCTTGAAAGCTCATTTTCCCTCAGCAGCTCAGCTCTCACCTGAATTAAGATATGGATGTTTATTGTCAACATGCTGAGATAACACATTCCCATGATCAATTAAATGCTCACAATGAAAGGGACACAGATATGCAGCAACATCTGACATGCAATGGAGACCTCCAAGTTGGGGTTTTAACCAGAAGCACTGTGACTCTGTCAGTAGTGCACCAACCCTGCACTCAGAAGATATACAGCATCACAAGACGTAGCCTAACCACATTTTTTTTTGGTTCTCTCTAAAGTTAGGATTATCCCCTCAGATGTTAAGAAGACTGGAAATTTTCCAGCAGCACTGGGTATTTTTGAGTCATGGCACCTTCTCAACTACAGCTCTCCAAGCACGTAAAAGCACCTTTACTGCTTTTTCCCCATCTGCCCTTCACACTCTCAATGAGGCACCCATAAGCCTGCACAAAGCCCGTTATAATTCTCTGCTGTCTATCAAAGCCTTCACAAGAGTTAGGCAGTTGGTATGTAAAGCCTGCTGCCTACCATGCTGACTAATGTTGTCTGATTGTTCCCTTGACTCCCCCGTTGGTCCATCTGTACCCATCTGCTGTCTTTTGTCTTCTAATTAAAGTGTAACTACTGTGGGGAAGGAGCCACCTTTATGGTTAGTGTTCACACAGCTCCCTGCAGAGCAGAGTCCCAGGTCCATAACTGGGTGCTGGGAACAGCAATGATGATGCGCAAGAGGTGGCTGCATGTATAGCATGTACAGGCAGCAAGGGGGAATGGTGACCCCCTTTGCTGTGTGGCATGGACGAGTCAGCTGGAAGAAAGCCCCAAAACCAGAGCTCTCATCTAGAACACAACAAAGTCAAGAGCAGTCTTCTCTGTCTGGATGGTGTTACCACATTAGTACACAGGGCACAGTCCTCGAGGTTGCCCTGTCCGCGGAGTCAGGTTGGCAACCCCAGTAAAGGTCAAATGGCTGCAATCATCCTCATCAGGAACACTAGCACGGAAATGGTAGAAGGCATTCTAACTACAGCCTGGGCTTAATAAAGACCTCCAAATTTTCCAATATCTGATTTGCATTAGAGGACAAGGTCTCTCCAAGAAGCTGTCATTGTTTCAATGTAAGAATTCCCTCCGGTAGCCAAGGAGTAGGGCCTGGTGGAGAAGAGCCAGAATATTTTTCTGCAGGCTCATGAATCATACAAATGCACTCCAAAATTCAAGCAAACAAAGTCAGAAACTGCTTCAGCAAGAGGCAAAGACAGCAAACAGCTTATACTGACATAACATACAGTGGCTAGGAGGAGACACCCAATTAGTGTCCTCTTTGGTCAAAGAGATAGACTAGCTCATTATTGCAGGATGCAGTAATCTAATCTAATGGTGTGATACAATCAGTCAGCAAAGATACTATTTGATCAGCATGTCCACAAGATTTACGCAGGAGGCTTTTTCAGAAAGATTGTTCCATTTATTGTCTGATAAGGAAAGCTTTGCGTGGCACTTGTATCTGCCCTGCACCTTAGGAGTCAGTGTAAGACTAACATGGCCATAACTAGCCACAAATATATACAGTTACATCCTGGACAACTGTGAGAAGCCAGGCCAAATCCTAGCTGTGGGTACAGCATAGGTGCACAAATAAAGCCATCTGGTTGTCTGATTGAATCGAGTGCAAGTGTACACAAAGGAGCCCGAGGTATTTTTCTTCCTTCAGTACACTGGTTACTCACAGAGATGGTAGGTCACAGGGTAGGCAGGAGTCTCTTTGGACTATTTCATCCCTGTCCTGCACAGACAGTGCATACACAAGATTATTATGAGCTCTGTGCTGATCTAAGTCTTCAGCAATGGGAAGATCAGGACAGACTGGGCAAATCATGTTGCACAGGTGGCAGCATCATACCAACAGACCTTCAGTCTTCAAATCCTGAACTATTAAACATTTATAAGTGTGTAACAAATGAAATTGTTATTTGCAAAGTCTTTTTCTCCAGTTAAGCAATTTAATAAATCAATGAATTAGCAAACAGAAGGAAACAGAAAATAAATTAGAACATCATACTTGTGTTTACATTAAACAGTCACTTGCATTAACGTTTATAGCTGGTTTATCTAAGGGCAGTGTCCTAGAATTCATTATTCATCGATATTAATTTTGTCCTTTAATTTCTATAAAGAGTTTTGCCCATAATGTAACAAGTACAAATTTTGAAGAATGTTTTGAGAACATCAAGGAGCTGGAACAGGAGAAGACCATGACTGACAAGAAGGGAAGAGTATGTTACAGAGATGTGTCCCAATGTTTGCAATTAAAATAAACTTCTGTTGCTATTTAACTGTGTGTTTTTAATCTATTGCCATTAAATCAACCATAAGGTCAATCCTTACTTGCATCTTCTGAGACCCATACTTTTGTGGATGCTCTCAGAAGGCACCTGACAATCACTGGAAGATCTGGATGGATTAAGAGACTGTAGGAGTGGCTGCAGGCTTAGTAGAAAAGGTGATGCTGCTGCCATCCTTTGTTATATAAAATATCAAACTTCCAGTTCTGTTAGAACCTTTTCAGCCTGTTTACTTCAGGCTGAGTAAGAGAATGGTCTGATCACCAGGATAAAAAACCTTTCCATAAAAAAAGGAAACAAAACCTCCTTCCATATGTATTTTCAAGACCTGTCTGGAGAAAGCCCTGAACAGCCTGGCACAATCCAAGGCTTTCTACATTCGCCAGGTAAAACTTGCAAGAGATCTCAAGAGAGATTGTTTTTAGGAGAAAACGATCCTTGATCTATTCTTGCAAGGGAACAAAGAAAACTATTAAATTAAGGTACTGGACTTGGGATCCTAACTTGGGGAAGACATGGAGCAACAACTAAACTCTAGAGTCCTGAAGAAGGAGAATTTGTGAGAAACCTTAAGAAAATGAGAATAAGAGTATTTAGACAGAATACAGACTAAGTCATACAGTTTTCAGACCTCTTCTGTGGTACCCAGCTCTTCCTATTGCAGCATGTGAGAAGCCAGCACAAACTACTACTCAACTGAGGCCTACTGCCTAGAAATTCAATGTGGCAGTATCCAAGTTGTGGGGACAGTGTAGTCTCAGTGCTTGAAAAGAAAGTTAAAAAAAAAAAATAACCCATGTTTTTTCCTCTCACTTGCAAAACTCAGTTTTTGATGCAAAACACTCGTTTCTAGTATGTATGGGTAAATGGGAACAGGAGCTTTAAAATCCCAATTTTAGGTTGCATAGAATAGCTTTTAGGTAGCTAAATTACATCCTGAAATGCTAAACATTGCTGTGTTTTTCTTATACAGAAGCTATTTAATTGGATCCCCTGAACTACAGTAGCCCAGCTCTGGAGTCAAAGGTGACTGCTGTTAAAACATCAGAAGATAAAGCAGTTTTTTCTATATAATATATAGTACCTCAGTGATCTTTTTGGTAGAAAGAGTTATAATAACACCTATTTAACTGACTCGTGATGTCTGATTGTTGAAGCTGGAGAAAGTCAGGCAAAAACTGCTCATCTCACTAAATGAAGGATATTAATTCTCTACCCAAGCAAATCTGTAAATCAACATTAAATACTTAGAAGATATGTTCATACAGGAGGTAAGGATTTGATGCAAAACACATTTGGTAAAGTTATGGATTGAGCTCTGCAAGATGGCAAATTATTCCAGTAATGCCTTCCAGGGCATTAGTCATTTTGCTGGCAGAGCAGTGTTATCACCCCCAGGCCCCTACCATTAAAATCTGCATGAAACAACTAGAAACCAATAATCAGGCCTTTTCCTTCACAGACTGCTATATTTTTCAGAACCTAATCTGGGAAACAAAGAGATAAAATCCTGTCTTTGATCCCTTCTAAAGCCTCTTTTCCTCATAAGGACTCCATTCCCATTCACCCCATTAACATCTCCAAATAGATCTCCTAGGCAAGAAGTACAAATATCCCTCTACTCTTTTTTTCTTTTTACTATTTTTATGGGGCTGTGCACTGGCTGTTAGACTGAGATTCAGGCTCCCTGCAGTCTGCCACCTTGTTCCATAAATGTTTGTCTGGGCAGTCTCTCATTATTCACAGCTTCGGGTAAGTCCATCTCCATTAGTGGATATTAAGCCACAAATGGGAACTTTCACAACTGTCGTATGGATTCTGTGTCCCTAGAAAAAAAAAAAAAAAAAAAGCAGCATATTTTGGCACTGGTTTTGGTACTCTTTGTGTGCTAAGATTAAATTCTGACTTTGGGACAGAATTCTGACTTGTTGTAGGGAATTTTGATTGTGTCTTGATATTTTTGTAAAATAATGCCTATGTAAGTACCAAAGATATCAAACTTATCAGTCCTCATTTGACACAGCATAAGACTATTGCTCTGTGAAAGCTCTTCTATGCTAGGACCAGACATTTTGACAGTGAGAAAAATTCTGTAAAATTATCACAACATTGGGCCTCATAGAAAGCATTCAGTTGTACTGAATTCTGAAAAACTTAACCTGTTTGCCTCTGTTTCTAAATGTAAAAATTAGAATTACTTGGTACAGACTGTTTCATTTCATTCTTTTACATTCCTACCCTCTTCAAAGAGTACTTCTTGTCCCATTTCTTCTGAATATAGAAAAACTGCAATTCTAACTCAGCAGCTATGCTTCAAGTTTCCTAGTTCATATAGCATAAGGTAAAAGATACCTCCTGGATACGCTTTGGTTAAAACTATTAACATTATAGGTCCTAGATAATATGCGATTTTAGGACAGAAGACAACGTTGGAGATTTCTCAGGATGTAAATATATATATATATATATATTCTTCATTGGTGTAGTAGACTGCGGTAGCCTTAAGTCTTCTTATCTCCTCTCCACTTCCCATCACAGTTTATCACCATCACAGATATACCTATGCAATATAAGATGATGATGTAATCCTGATAAGCACAGGAATCCACTTTTTATGGAAAGAAAGCCATCTCTGGTGCTGTTCTGCAACCAGTCACAGTGGCATGCCTGAAAGGGCAATCAGCTCCAAAAGCACACAGGGTTATGGAGGGCTTAAGCCTCAATGCTGCTTTGCCTCTAGAGAAAATATAGTTTTTAAAAGATGTGATTCAATCTGGCTACCTCATATATGGTGTCTCCAACACTATGATTCAACAGAAAATATTTAAAGTAGGAAAGTAAAATTAGAGTTTAGAGATGTCCAGTTCAATAACGGGGTTTACAACAGGCACAAGCCACCTCCTTTATCTCCATTTCTGTGTACCAGTATATGTGCTGATTTAGCAAAGTAATTAAACCATGCCTAATTTTAAGCATGTGAGGAGTCCCTTTGGGTTCAAAGAGATTATTCATATGCTTAAGTACATTGCTGAATCAGTGCTGAAATGAAAATAGTTACATAATTACAGGATTATATGAACACAGTTGCAAATGTGATGTTTAGAAGAGAAAGGATAATTTACAGGATGCTAGGAACATTTAATTGCAGTTTAGAGATGGAAGGAAATCCACAACCATAAATGATGATATAAGCCACAGCATGTCTTTTACAATCACAGTGACATCTTAAAATTGGAAAGCTTAAACTGAGAACCCAAGCAGGTATATAACAGTACAGTACTGCAAGCAAATTTTCACACACGGCCTTTGTATATTGCATTCTGTACCTATATAAAAAAAAAAGAATCTGCTTTTGAACAAGTTTGGGTTTTTACTCTAACCCAACACCAGTTCCACTGCATGTTATACTCAGGTCATAACTCTGATTTATTTCACAAGCCATTCCTTTATCCCAAATATAGGTGCAGAAGTCTCTGTAGGTAAGATAAGAGAGTGGCTACTGGACTATATTGCCTTTTTTTTTTAAATCAGCTATCACTAATTAAACCCAGCATCTATGTCCTTACCCACACATTTTATGAAGTTATTATCCAGAGCAAAGCACCAAATCTACCAACAGTGGAAAGTAGCACTGCCTTGCAAGTGGGGACTATCTGATGTTACAGCGGTGGAGGACAAGGGTGCCACCCACTGCTCACAACACCCTTCTTTCGTAAGTTTCTATTTTTTCCTGCAGGGAAGAAAAAGTTGCTCACAAAGTCTGAGCTTTCTCTACTGCAGATGGCAACGTGATGTGTTCAGACAAAACCACCACATGAACTGCTTCAGGCCTGCAGTCTCCATGGCATGAGGCTAGATGCATCATCTGCTGACCCAATATAAGTTGCCCTGTTTGCAATTCAGAACCTTCAAAGGTGTTCTAAAGATCAAAACAGAAAACCTTTGTGTGCCTGAGTCCTGTCCCACTCGCATTTCTGAATTGTGAGTACAGAGAGATTTCTCCCTCTCTTCTGTTTGTAAGCCCCAAGCAGCTTCTGAAGGGAAAGGTCTACAATTATCCATTGAATGAATGGACCTGCTCTATCTTCTGAGTCATCTAGCTGGCCACATGCTGTTCTCAGTCATATCTAGTTAAGTCACTGAGGTTGCACCAATGTAAGCCTACAATTTTACCTCAGCTGTGCTGCTGTGCACGCCTTGCTTCCTCAGCTGAATAGCTGAGGACTATAGAGTAGGACAGCAATGTCTAACAATATTAATGAAACTGGAAGTTGTAACCATATATAACAAGTTTGTAAGGCTTTCTTCTCAGGGCTGTTTCCTTCCTCTTTAGATTTCTCACCAATGCATAACACTGACACCATCCTATCAGGTACAGCAATTTTTCAAGGGGTGGCAGTTCAAACGTGGACAGGCCACTGTTCTTCTTTCCGAATTAATATTGCTTGGAATAAATCTTGATAGTCCATGTCTGTGTGAGGGTAGAATAAGGTAAGCAAAGCCCACAGGAAAATCTAGCATGTTAAGAGGAACAAACACTCCTTTGTGTGTTTGGTTAGCCAGCAGAACAAGTTTGGGGTGGTTTTATGAGAACACCTGATGCATGATACTTATTTTTATTTGCTCTTCAATTCCATTGAGTGCTCGCTTTATAAGAACACAGGGCTATCAAAGCACCCAAAACAGTGAATCAGTAACAGCTTCACAATAAAGACTTACAAACCACATCAATGTGAAATATACTTGCAGAAAATCTTGCTAGTGTTAAGCTGTATCATGCCTCACAAAGTGGTTTCCCAAACATATAAACTGGCAGAAATGCTAGCAAAGGTAACCAAGATCAACTGAGGGTGAGACAACTGTTTTCTGTGTAAAAGAAATACTCAAAGCTCACTGAGAGCTACGATATCTTGTGTTTTGTGCTTTACCTGTTAGAGGAGCAGTGTCAATTTCCCACCTTTTAAAATCAAAGTTTCTGAAGAACAAAATCCTGTTTTTAGAAGTCAGAAGCAAGTTGCTCAGTTTCAGAGTACAAACCTGGCACTAGATGTTGAGCTTTCATAGTCCTTGGTGCAACTATTGTGACTTCAGTACTTGGTATCCTCTGGTCCTGGGAGGGAGGGTGACATTCATGCCTGGGAGTTTCTGGAGCTACAGACTCATGACTGTTCTTTGAGACTAAACACTTGTGCTCAATACTGTGTCTTTGCCTCACTGCGCCATGTAAGGCTAGATGGAGGGTGCATTTAATCTGGTCAATGTCATGCCAGTATCAGGAATAGTTCCGGGTGCTTGTCTCTGCTGAAGCATATTTTTGCTCAGGTATGTGAGAAAAGGTTTGCCAGCTTTTCCTGATGGACTTAAACTCCTGAGAAAGTAGGTAAGTCTAAGAATCTGCATATAGGCGACTTTTTGCTATTCCTCTTCTCCAGGCTTACCCCCTCTAAACACTGCAAAAGGGTCAGTTTTGTTATGAATAAAATTGCCTATTATGCTTGCAAAAAAAAAAAAAAAAAAATCAAAGCCAGACCGGAGCAGCAGGGGTTTCTCAGCAAGGGAGGACTGCAGCTGCAGGGGGCCACTCAGCCCAGGCCCCCTGCCAGAACCCCAAGCAGCTCGTGGACACAGTCATTTCTCCCAGGCACCCATGCACACATACCAAGATCCCTATCTGAATGTGATAAGACATTACATTTTTTGTAATGCTTACATTTTAACCTCGCACCCAAACCAAGGAGTCTTAAAGCGGCCTAACCTTCACAAAAACAAGACCGTGGGATTTCAAAGGAAGTGAATTTTAAAAGAATTCCTAGTTGTTTGATATTCTCCCCAACAGAAACACAGCGGCAGCACCTGCATTGTGATTACAGGAATTACTACTCCAGCAGCTGGCAAAAGAAACAAAATGGCATTGTCCGGTCAGTCAGGAAACACGGGGGAAGTTTTGAGATCAATCACAGCTAACCTCCGCAGCTCAAGTTTAAAGCACTGAATAACAATCCTCTGCAGCCTGAAGTCTGCAGGCACTGACAGAATTAAAAAAAAAAAAAAAAAAAGACAGAATTTACTTGAATTCATTCAAGCAGTTTCTTTTTAAAAAAAAAGAGTTGTAATGCTTATGTTTCATGGAAAGAAAACTAATTAGCTTCAGTTATGAAGTAAGTGTGATTTTCACATCATGAAGCCAAGTACACTATGTCTTCATAGGTGGGCTCTGGTGTCAAATATTTCCTTAGGCGAGTATCACAGTTCTGCTGCCCCAGAAACATTCATCCCAATGAGAACTTTAGCAGCTCAGTGTTTTAAAGGTAAGCTGCAAAGGTTCAGTAGGTTTTTTCCTAACGTTTTTGACTTTTTGAAAGTAATATGCTAGGTCTTTATGCAGTAAGAAAACACACCTTTTTAATAATTCAATTTTTTTTTATACTGCTACCATTTTCCTAAAATTTGAAAATCAAAGCAGCAGTTTTAAGAAAAATTGGCAAATTACAAACAAATGTCTCAAAGCTCCATAAGGGTCCATATGTTAATCCAAGAACATGTATAAACATAACCTTGTAATTCTTTGGGTTTCATTTGGGTTTCACACACACACCCACACACACACCCCCCAGTAAACTCTGATTAAAAGCTTCTTATATGTTTTAAAGAATTGGCTTAAATAGTTGTGGAGCAGTCCTAATTCCTTTGTGCAGTCAGATATACTGGAAGTCTGGAAGTCATTTCTGTGACAAAAATGTCAGGAAAAACAGGAAATTCATCACTTGATATTTTCTTGATCTAACTCGAAAATACCCTTGGTACATAATCCTATCATCAAATATCAACAATCTAATTACTGAACATCAAGCATTCAACATAAATTATCTTCCTTCTGCATAAGAGTTAAGTTTTCTGCTCCGAGATTAGGATAAATTGTTTTTAGAAGAACGAACAAAGAAGTTTTGCAAAAAGTCTGGTATTTCCATTTTTAGTGTGCTTTCCTCATCCTCATGAGAATGAGCCTGCAGAACACCAAATGACTGTAAAAGCATTCAAGTGATTATCAGTGAAAGCCTTCTAATTTTGCAATTATCTTTGATTAACAAAGGGCACTTAAGGAAACATGATCAACTACGCCTAGAAATTTTGCTCCAGATTTCAGCATGAGAGGAGTAGGCAGTGCACCATGAACTGAATGGCAACAAGGGAAAGCACCGATAAAAAAACCAAAAGTTAATCCTTTGTTGTGGTTTGGACTGGACTGGCCACTGAAGTGATCAAAAAGATGTTGTCCCCCACCTTGTCTCTTCAAGGAGAGACGAGACTTATGAGTTTAGGAAAAAGCTAAACAACTTTAATGAAAATATTAATAGGTTAATAAAATAATAGTAAAAAAAGAAATATAGATAAAACCATATCAAATTCCCAGGATGATGATCACATCACCAGCAGGCACTGGGAAAGTCCCAGACTGTACTTAGCAACAGATGGGAACTGGATTCTGGATCTGGAGTCAGGAATGCACAGACCAGGATCAAAGACAAATGAACAGACTCCTCCTCGAACACCAGCCACTGAAGAAGAGAGAGCTGACCCCTTTGATCCCTCAGCTTTTATACTGAGCATGGGGCAGATGAAATAGAATACCCCATTGGGTCAGACCCAAAAGAGAGGTGCAACCCCTCTATGCTCTTCTGCTTCTGACCCTCCAATGGGGCAAATAAAGTTAGCTGACCTTGGTTGATATAGTAAGAAGTATAAGGAAGAACCTCTCTGTATACCCTTCCTTGGCATAAATTATAAGTAGTCAGGTTTCATTACTCTGGAAGTAAACTACAGTCTTAAGAATACGTTGTTCATTTCAAAGAGTTCAGTTAGAAGAGGTTTATCTGCAAAGTAGAATTACCAAATGGAAAATCGCTTCTGTTTTACCTCAAGCCAGGACATCCTTATATTCTTTTAAAAATTGTAGGCTGTAGGTAGGCTGACTTTCTCCTGACTTTTATAGATCTACTCCAAGAGAAGAATAAAATCTTCATGAAATAAGACCTGATGAGAAGTAAATAAAGTCCTTTATAATCTCTGGCTACACCCTGTCTCCTTAATCATACTTCCATTTCCAGTATACATCTGTCAAAAATCAGCTTCCATTTCAGTAGATATATATAAAAAAAACACCCCAAAACAACAAAGGCTCCCAAAGACAACATAGAGGGGCTGATCATGCAGGTTCTCTGTACTGGGTTGTAGAGGGTTGTAGTGAAGATTTTGTCCCCAGCTTCACATGATGGATTAACTGTGGTTGCTGCAGGGCAGTGGCAGATCAGGCATCAAGAGCCAGCAACATCCCAGAGCAATATCCCAGGGCAAGTATGACCTGAGCACTTCCCTGGAAGAATAGGCTAAGCTTGTGACAAACTTCCCCTCAGCAAGATGCATCTCAGCAGGCAGGAGCTCTCCCTCTGACAATTCAGAGAGTCCATCTTCCTTTGTTTTTAACAAGCTATCAGGATTCTTTTGGCCTCATATTACATTTGGCTGTGTGGCAGCATCTTTGAGAGTTAGAGTGAAGCCCCGAGCACATTTAGGCAGGAAATAAATGGTGCATAAAATCTCTTATGAACACCCTGATGGGCCATGCAGCAGGTCTATCTGAGCAGCAGGTGAGAGCTGTGAAGGATCTGGGTACTCTAGCTAGAGGCTGATGCACAAAGTTATTCCCTTCAGTCCGTAGACCTCCAGGTGTCAGAGGAAGCTGAGGCTCTGCAGGGCAAGGGAAAGGCTGGAAATGCCTCTAGCTGTCCCTGACTGCACTTTGTTCACATCCTTGTCTTTCAGGACTAGTGACATAATTTATAGGTACAAGGATATAGTATATGAGCAGAATAGAGATTAGGCACTGCTACAGTACACTTCTGTTGTAGATCAGCTCTTCAGTGTGCTTTGGGCTCTCCTCCCCAGCCCCCACCCCAAAGCCCAAACTGAAATTCCTGCTTCTGAAGCATTCAGGACTCTGTCCTTATTGCTTTCTTCTATCAGGCCATATGTTGAAGCAGCTTTACTTGCCAGCAGAAAGTAGCATTCCTCAATTACCCATTTTACCTCAGATTTAATTCAGGTAAATCTTCCAACAGCTCCAAAGAGCTCACTCTTGCAAGGGACAGCTCTGTCTCTCAAAATTTGAGTGACGTCTGCTACTCCATTTTCTACATCAAGTTTTCTTTCAAAATTATAGCATGATTTGCTGTTAAGCTTTTTAATGACTAGTGTTTTCTTAGGCATGGGAGAAATTACAGAATTAGAGATACGTGAGCAACATTTCCTTGGCTATAATGGCAACGGAAAAACTATATATAGGCTGAGCATTTATGTGACAGATATACCACAGAATATTGTAGATTCTGATACTGAGTTACAATATAGTAAATCAAGATTATCTAATTGTTATTATTGTTATCTAATTTTTTGAGTTTTTTTTTTTTAATGTGGTTGGACTCAATGATCTCAAAGGTCCCTTCCAACCACCAAGATTCTGTGATTCTGTTATTGCTACTGAGAAAATCTATTGATTTTGGAAGCCTTATGACCCCCAACAGTGTATCATGCAAGGAACTAGAGTATTTTTGTGTGAAACCTCTGACTTAGTAAAGTCAGTGAAAGTTTTGGAATGGAGTATGAGTTTTTTGAATAGCCAACATTTTACCCTGATTTGTACT
>JAOXNG010000001.1:112174924-112185737 GCA_028566535.1 Scolopax minor
GGAAGTGTCTTAGTGACATCATAATGGCCAAGGGTCTTCGCTGCGAAGTGTCTTTGTGACACCATAATTGCCAAGTGGATCACTCTGTTTCAGAGGTGAAGAGAGTTTAATAATATGGATGTGAGCCTTTTGGTGCTAGTTTGCAGGATGTGTCTAGAAGAATGTTCCTGGGCACTACTGATTTACTGCCTTCCTACTTCCTTTTACCTTCTCCATCTGCAAGATTCATTGTGCTTTGTAAGCACAAATGAATCAGTCCTCTGACACGTCTGAGAGGAAGCTGAGGCCAGACATCTCACTTTATAGATGTGAAAAGTTAGGCAGTATCTGACCCAGTCTCCACAGCAAGTAGGTAGCTGGGCTAGTACTGAATCTAGGGGACTGACCTTTTATACTTGGGTATACCATGGGGACCAGTCCCTTATCCCCCAAGCATGTCCTTCCCCAGCTCGTCAGGCAGTGCCTCATGAAACATGAGCTAGGTGGGGCCTTCCAGGGACCTTCTGAGAGGTTTCCCCACCATAGTGGGTGTCCAGCTCTAGCCTGGTGCCATGTCTTCCCTCCCAGCTGTACCAAATGCATCTGGTCACTGGTGTCACGGAAGGAAGTCACTGCCCCATGGCAAGGGAGAGACCTGCCTGCAGGGGAAAGCCAAGGTGAGAGCAGGCAGGGCGAGTCTTCCTCTGTCCATATACTTGCACCCGTGAAGAGGTTGAAGGAAACATCTTGCTGGTGAGGGCAGCCAAGGATGGGCCATCCCTGGGACAGGACAACTCCCAGCACAAAGGAATAAGCAGGAAGTGTCACCAGGGGCAGAGTTTGTGTGTTGGCCTCTCAGAAGAAGAAAAAAACTGAAGACAGTGAAGTTAGACAGCAAGCTGAGAGGTACTGTGAGCTAGAACTGAGCTGTGGACAGAAAACAGTCAGACTTCTACAGGCTGAAAGATGCTCCTGTAGGGTGGGGTGTTTTTTTTCCTCTGGGAAGATAAATATAGAGAAGCCAATTGACTGCATCTTCAGTTTGTGTGCATCCTGTTCTCTGCTTCCACCTTGACTGGCTTCACACAGATTCTGGGAACAGCTTGAGATGATAGAATTAATTAAATGAAATTAATCAAAACAACCTACCCGGAGACAAAACTGGCACTGGTGAAATGCAGAGTTGGGCCAAGAAGGGATTCTGAAGCCAGGGCTGATGCCTGCCCTCATCAATAGATTCTGTTTGGATGAAATCCTACGTCCTACATGCCTTGGTCAAACACGAGGGGCTCTGAGGAGTTGTACGCCTCATGCAAGATCATGACTGTCCACGCAGAGCAGTAATTGCATTGGGAACAGATGGAGTCCTGCTTTTCACAGAGCCAGGCACAGCATGTAATCACAGATCTCTCTTTGATGCTGAATGAAGCTGAACTCCAAATCATGCTGTGTTAGTCTGGAGGACGGGGGAGAACTGGAGCAATGGCTTCTGGAGATGTGATCTAAGATGAATCCATGTCTCCAGCAGGGGCGTCCCACTCTGAAAACCTAGAAGCAGGGATACCGATTTGCCCAAATGAATTACTGAAAATTTGAGATTCCCCTCTGCTTTAGTCTCTGCCTGTTCCCCCAGGAGATGTCAGCCCAAGTTTTCTTATGTCAGGTGCCAGCTTAGGGGCATTTTAGGGGTCTGTCCCAGCCATTTATGTTCTTTGTTTTATGAAAGCATTGCTGTCCTCCCAGAAACATAATGCATCACCTTCAAGGTCTAAGAAACTGTTTGGGCATAGTTCCTATCTATTGAGCAAGGGTAAGAGCACAGTTATAAGAAGAAATATCTGATCATGTACTCAGATATATTGTGGAGATGAGTCCCTTGTAAATATCTGGGAAAACAGAGAGAGACCCAAGCAGCTTTATGAAGTGCTGTGTTATTAGGGCCACAACCTCGTGGCCGAGTTTATTCTGCAGCCAGCAGAGGTGCATCCATCACAGAGACGGGTGCCGTGGTGCAGAGGCAGTACAGGACCCTGCTGGTTTCCTGGGAAGTCACAGGGAGCTGTGTATTTCTGAATCAGGGCATGGCTGAGTGGAACAGTGTGCCCTGCTTTTAACATTTGGCAAGTGTCAGGGGAGGGGGCAAGTGTCAGGCTGTCTCAGTTCCCCAGGACAAGTGTGCTATGTCGGGGACCTTGGAAAATCTCTTGAGGAGACCTCCCTGGGCTTCCATGCCACTTCAAGATTGGGTGGGTGGCTTTACAGCCATGTTTTCACCTTGGGATCCCTCAGATACATTCTGAAGAGCCTAAGCCTTTTCTTGGAGATTGATCCCCTTGAACAGGGCCCAGGGAGATAGAAAATACTTATTTGGCAATGAGTTTGGCCTGGTGAGATGGAGCTCACACACGCATCTGTGCTGGCATCAGAGGCAGCAACTGTGTTTCTGGTCCTGTGCTGGGCAGCTGATTTCTAGCTCAGTCATCTGGTGACCACATTCTCTGTTCTTGCCCATCTTCACTTGCTCTACCTCCTTTACCTGGAAGTTGTTTGGAGTTAATGGGCCAGTGCCCAATTCTCTTCTGTTTCCATCTTGACTTTCCCACTCAATTTATGTGTGGGATTTCCCCATCTCCTTGTCCCAAGGGCATTAAGAGCTCCAGTTTTGGTTGATGGTGGTACTTCAGTGGCGTCAGAGTGTCTTGATGCCTGCATGAAGGTCATTCATTGGCTTTAAAAAAAAAAAAACACAAGGTGGCATATTGACAGTGGCCTGAACAAAAGGCAGGAACCAATTATTCTGCTATTAAGTGTCAAATGATATTTTTCTTATTATATATCCCTGGGCACGTAAACCTCAAATTTTGTGGGGATTTTCAAACAAAGCAAAGAAACAAAAGTTCCTGTTTGCTCCAGTGCATATATAGATACCAGAGAAAGGACCTGCCACATATATTGCCAATATATGGCAATTTTTGAATCAAAACCAACATGGGTAGCTTAGAGGTGCACTAATCAAATCTCTCCATGACTGGTTCTGGGGTCAAGAGCCATGGAGCACCCTGAGCCCTGACTCCCTGGCGTAGCCTGGCAGTGGGCAGGCAGTCAATGGGCTCCCTGGTCCATGCTAGTTGCCATAGTTTTACCCAGGAATTGTTTGGCAATGCACTAGCTCTCCTGCACCAATACTGTTCAAAAAAATCAGTATGGTATCATGTCACAGTGCCCAGGAGCCTTTAAACCAGTCATGTAGACACATCCCTCTTGAACTGCAGCACTGCTGCCAGCCCTCTCCTTTCAGAAAGGCTTTAATAGCAACCTCAGGGACAAAACCTCAGACTAGACATACTGTTCACCGGGGCTGGTGACAAGTTTGGTGCCCCTCTGGCCACCACATTGAAGGGAAGACTGCGGAGGTGAAGAAGACCCAAACCGCTGGCGTTGAGCCCTGGTGCCGGCAGAGTTGTGCCCATGAGAGCCAGGAGCAAGGAAGGTGTTGTGGGAGCATCTGGAAATATAGCAGTGAGATTTTCCTGAGGAAGATGAGGATCCAGTAGTGCAAATGGTAGAGAGCTGTATGCTGGGGCAATAGGAGGTTCTTCACACCCTGAGACTCAGCAGGGTGTCACCCAAAATCCACATCAGCATTCAGACATTCAGTGTTTGCTACAGGAGCTAGAAAAAAAGACCTGCCTGTACTTAGAGATGACAAATGAGATAAAGTAAATTAAGTTTTGAATCAAAACTGTGACTGGACTGAAGAAAGACGTGCATGTTTCTCTTCAGTATTTTCTGGAAGTGCTAGTATCTCAAGAACACCTTGGGGCATTTTAAACCTTTTCAAGAGTCTTTCTAGAGCTGTTTCTCCTGTTTAACATTAATAATTCCAAGAATTTTCAACTCTTGCTATACATGAACATGAAGATACTAAACAAAGCCCACAAAAGATTTTCCTATGTGAGCTATACTGACTGATCCTTTTGTTACCAAGACTGGGATTTGAGGGCAAATGTTGACTATTAGATTAAAGAAGTGCTGTAAGTGTTTAGCACAGATGCTATTTATTTAAACAAGAAACAACTAAGAAAGAGCCAGTGTTATTTTACATACTTTATCCTAGAATTCACAGAAACTCTGTCTTCTTTACTTCCAAAACATCAATAAATTCCAGTGTCCCATGAAGAGGATGCCTTCTCCTGCTACAATGTGAAATCTTATTCAGAAAAGAGGCCCAATTGTTTATTTAAGAGAGAAAATACAAAGCAAAGGCTCACCAGAAGAGCTCTTCATTCCTTGGGATGCTTATTTAAAATAAGGTTTACAGTATAGAACAAGAATATAAAAATACCTATGTTTGGAGTACAACTTCAGGGAGAACAGAGAACAGCAGGATCACTTTTAATAGTGATCCCTATTTGTATGCACCTTTGAAAATGTAGTAAAGACATCCTGTATCCTCTCTCTTCCTCAAGCAGCTGAGAGAACCATTTTGGGTCATAGCTTCTCAGATTTTCCACATATCTTATTAAGTAAGTTGAGACACGGAAAGATATTTACAATGATACCACTCTTCTAGGTTACAAATGATTTGTTTATCACATAAGCACAGCTAAAAAAAATTAAAATATTAGATGTTGAAATTAAATCATTTTGTATGCAGCTTTGTGAATATAAATGGACACTTTGATCACTAGCTGACAAAATGGATTGTCTCCCTGAGAATAATTTGGGTATTAGACTTATGTGTGCTTGCCCACCATCATGCCTACAATAAGTTAAGCTACTTAATATGATTAGCTTCCAAAATGGAATTTACTGAATCAGAGAAGACAGGAGAAAATGAGGAAATAAAGCTTTCCTTACTACTGAGTACTACAAATACTCTGTGTCATTCTGGCTATGGGAATCTAAGTTTTGTCTTGTTTCAATTTATGGCAGAGAATATAAGTCGCACGAATGCTGTCTTCTCTTCAGATGACAGTTTAAGCAATAGCATATAAGAAGCTCAAATTTAGATTTGGTTTATGACAAAATAATTCACACAGTACGTCAGCTCTACCGGAGGCATCGAAGACTGTCAAAGTTGCTGAGCTGTTCTAACAAGGTTTATTGTCCTCTGGATCCATAGAGATAAATCTAAGACCTGCCTTATGCCTCTGGTTTAGTGTGAATGAGGATCCTGTTGTCTGCCTTTTTTTTTTTTTCCTTTTGTGTGGAGAGGTCAAGAGCCATGGCTGCCCGTGTTTCCCCAAAGAAGCAACCTTCTCTTCATGGAAAGACTGGCAAGTTATAGTGTAGGAGTCAGCTTGATGCAGTTTCAGAGAGTCCAGACATGAAATTTATGTAACATAAAGAAAAAAATGAAAAAATTTTCAGGCCTAATAATCAGAAAAACATGGGAGAACATTACTAACTATAGCCACTTCCATAGGAAGCAGTGGTATTAATTAATGCCACCAACATAAGAAATCAATCTTACAGTCATTAAAAAGTTGCAGAGGTAGCTTCAGTGTAACCAATGTCCTGTTCAGCTGAGTTTTTAAATGGTTTAACTTCCATGCAGCATATAGTAAACATACAAATAAGCCATTAAACGACATTCAGGTTAGTGAGGATCTAAAAGAGGAGGAAAAAGTTGGCTTCTTCCCCAGTGTAGCTGATGGTAGCTGACAGCATGGAAAGGAGGGGGCAGATCTGTACCAGGAGAGCATTTGGCTGTACGGGCGCCAACCGAGCTGTGTGGGGTCGTGCAGATCTGACTCTGGTTCCTGCAGTCAGAAACGAGGAAGCACAATTTTTTCTTTTGAAGGAAACCAGTTCTGAGAAAAGCTGTAAAACTAGCAGGAACATAAACTTGTTGAATCCCAGGGAAGGAAGTTTTATGCAAATAGAAGTCATGTTTTACTTAGAATTAAGCTTCTGAAGTTATTCACTCCCTGGTTAAACTGTGTGAAGAATCAGGCCAATTAAACGGCATAGACTGTAAGAGAGAATTTTCCTGTTGCAGTGTTTTATCTAGGGGCTGCTGCAGCAGGAGCGTTTCAAGTAGTTGCAAACTTTTGAAAAATTTGTGTTTATTTATTTATTCTTTCAGTCTCAACAATCTTCAGTTGAAGGCAAACAGGAGGTCAGGGATACACGGATGCATAATAATCAAAAGCTTCTAGGAGAGCATTGAGTTTATACCTTCTTCTGTGAAAGGCAAGACAGCAACCCTTTATTTTTACCAAGACAGATATAATTATTGCAGTTCTGTTTGTGCAGTTTCATCAGAGAGTCTTCTGAAAATCATAATAGGAGGGAGAAGAAAAGATGGCCTTTCACCAAAAGCTAGGAGAACCTGAAAAAACCCCTCTTACTTATCACTGCATAAAAGGAATACACTGCTCAAGAGATGTCTGCAAGCTGGCCTCCCACTGCTTTGAACCTAATTTGGTTGGAGAACAAACAGAAAAATAGTGGCCCTTGAAAACTTAGAATTGCACTGCAAAAATCTGGTCTAATGTTAACATGGACCTTCAGCTGCCATTGCCACAGTCAGATGTTTTAGAAGTGTTGATTTTCTTGTCCTGATGATAAAATGTTATGAGAGTATTTGTCCAGTGAGTGTTTAGTAGCTTTTTTTTTCAAAGTTAAGTACATTATTTCATCTGTTTCAGAACATTTTTCTTTCAGAGAAACCGTATGACATTAGACTGCTGCGAGTATGACTGCCTGCCAAGTTGCCTTTGTCTCTTCAATATTTAATTACAAGTCCAAGGAAAGACACAAATGTAGGAAACTGTAGTCTGAAAAGCTGTGCTTTATTGCAACCCATTTTTCTCAACAAGGAGAACAACAAACTCAGAGCAAGGTTCTTGGCTGAGTTGAACAATGAAAACATTTTTGCATGAATATTCATGCATATTTTTTAAGACTTCAGCTGTTTACACTGGCTCTTCCTTCCTTCCATGGATTTCAGATTTCTTGTCTGAGAACATTCATCTTGGATATGAGATCCCATAGGAATTATACAAACCTGCATAGGCAAGTGACCCATGTGGCATGGCTGCGGGTGTATGTAACTCCACCTCCTCAGCATCACCTCATGCTGATTTCTCCTCTCCACCAAACTGCTGAGATCTGCTCCAAGAGCAACCTCACACATTTTGCCACTTTAGCCATGCTTTTGACATGAGTGCAGTGTGTGTTCACTGTGCTGATCCAGTGGAGTTACATGAGTTCAGGCATGTCCTGGTATTCCCTACAGGAATCCACATATGGTGTAGTATAACTCAATTAATTGTTTTGAAAAGTAGGATTGACCCTTTTTGACATATAAAAGGATTTGATAACAAACAATCCACATGAATTGCTCTCTTGCATCTAGAAGCTCATAATCAGATGATGCACCAGTCTGGACCCTTAACTGATCACCTTCCTTGAGGGAAAACAAATTTTTAGCATCTCTCAGAGACCTCATATCCTTCCCTGCTTCTGTTCTCTGGACCATCAAGGAATAAGTTCCTGTAGGTTCAAAGGGAGACTGAACCTGAATCTAGGGGCCTTTCTTCCTCATTCCTACATGTTTCCTCAGAGTCTTTGGGTGATGTAAGCCAACAGAGTCACATGGCAACCCATTCTATAATGCCAATACACAGTTACAGAGAAAACTTCAGATCGCTAGGGTGTGTGTCCCACAGTTTTATTATTATTCACCTTGATATCATTTAAGCAGAATACTTTACAATGACATAGAACTAAAGAAAGGAGGAAACTATTTGCCCCAGTAGGACTCCTAATGTCAAGCAAAACAAGGATATCTCTGGTTACCGTCCAGTCATTCTCCCCAAAGGCCCACAGAGCTGTACCATCTTTTGTTAAAACGCCAATGTTTGTCCTTTTTATTGTCCTGAACTGTAATTTATTCCTGGATTGGCTGAAATACTAAGTCCCTGGTGTTGACACTACGATGCTGAGGCAGAACATACCACAAATGTAGAAGTTCAACTGCTTGTGTGTGCAGTTATGTGTGTCAGAAAGAAGGGCATTTTGAGAAGGCACATGACCGTATTGATCTCAAGTGAAGCAGGGGACAATTCACCATGACAGGGACTTACCTGACCCAGAGAACTGACCCATGAATCTGCCTTGCTGGTGATGGGTTTTCTTAGGCTAAGGGATCAATCAGTTTTCCACCGAGGGAGTGTCAGTTATTTCTTCCAACACTGACACTCAAGTCTTTTCTTTTATACTCTACATGGGTGGCCCAGGCAAGCCCTTTTAGACCCAGGCCCTCCTGGCCTTTGGGCAAGAAATGTCTATCCTGAGGGAGTGCCTTGAGGCAGTATTAGCCTTTGAGGGAACCTTCAAGGGAGCTTGCAGAGTATTGTTCAGTCTTCACTGGGGAACATTATTTCTTCTGCAAAACTCCTCCACCATCCATAAGCCAGGTCTGAGGAATTCACAATTATTTTGTCAAAAGCAATTTTTAAAAATTGTCAGAATCATTTTGTCTTCATCTGTACCCAAAGGCAGATTTCTACAGAGGGACTATCCACTATTGTGGTTAAAGACAAGTCTTTTCTACTTTGCAAAGACCTCTGTGTGGTCTGTCTTTCATGAATACACACATGCACACCCTTCACACCTTCCCCCCACCTCCACAGCCCCATTTCCCTGTTCACTACAGGTAGTACAGATGAGATGAGAGGCAGTCTCCTAAAAGCTTTTTGGCTAGCAGACAGGGGCGCACCACTCCATTAATCATCTATTCAAGTTTTTAATGGCCCCACCAGAACCATACCTGAACCCCTTGCTGACTTTAAGTGGTTCTGTTTTACAATGCCCCTCTGATACAGAGAAATGCCATCCCTACCTTAGAGACAGGGAACAGAAGCACAGCGAAGATGAGATGTTGAAAATCACAGCGGCAGCAGAGTTATGAGCAAAAGAAAAGTACATTCTAGGCAAGTGTCCTATTCATTCAACTATCCTATTAGCAGTTACGTATTTGGAAAGGAAAATGAGAGTAAAATAATGAGGGAAGGAGACATTAATCGAAAGAAAGGAATCATGGGAAAGGAAGCTTTGCCATCAACTGATTTTACTGCGTAATCAGGCAATTGCTCTCCATTTTGGCTGCTTGAGAGTGTCCCTTGTCACATAGCTAAAATGGCATCTGGTGCAAGTTTTCATATTTCATTTACTGCTGCTGTGAGCGTGGGGAAAAGAAGGGCCACTGGGTGAGAGAGCTATATCTGCTTTGAACCAGGACCCCAAGGGAAAGCAGAAAATAGTGGGACAGTGAGAAGAAAACCTCTGGTCATTGGCTTGAGAACGCATCTTGTAAATAGGTTAAACACTGATCACTGCCCAGCTGCTTCTGAACACTGCAAGTGTATGCAGCTCCAGGTACTGCTTACTCCAGCTGGGGCCCTTGGAGTCAGATTTTTGTTCTGGGGAAATGGCTCACAAGCTTCAGGCACTCAAGTTTCAGAAACTCGGGCCAAACTCAATTTGAACAGAAAAAAAACCTCAGAAAAATAAGGAAAGGAAAGCCAGCCGTTCTGCAAAGTGAGACAGAGCCATTGTTCCTTGGATATCTCATAAATAGGATCATCAAGAGATACCTTTGGGAAGCCATTTGAAACTCAAACAAAGGCTGTATTTAAATAATTATATAAACGATACTTTTCTACACTATTCCTACTCTCATTTTAATCAAGTTTTCTTTTGCAATAAAGACCAAAAATCTAGACACTTAACTACCGTCTCCCAAGACAATGCTATTATTATAAAAGAAAAGCAGATTTAGAGAGTTAATAATATAGATTACGTTTTCTTGAGGAAAAAGAATCACTTCATAATATATTGCTGGCAATAAAGAGTAAGGCTCAGATTTCGTGCAGCAATATTAATTACTAAAGAGAGAGAACGAGAGAAATCACGTCAGATTAAGATTCTTCTGAATCACAGAAGACAGAGTGCATCTTCTGAATAAACAGATTATGTTACAGGGAGTAAAATTAGCAGGCAATCTTCAGCGATGCCTGCCTCTAACAGTCCTCCATATGACTTCTTGTGGGCAGGCCCAGGGGAGAACAACTGATGGCAGAATGATTATTTCAGCATCCCGTGTTATTATTCTGCAGCCTTTCTCAGAGCGAGGGGTTATTAACTATTCCACCTCTTCTCTGCGCTGCAGAGAAATTAGGCTTCACATCAGCATGTAATGTGTGTGTAACAAATAATTGCTTATCACAAAAGCTTTTTGATCTGAAAGCATGAGAAACGGCAAGCAGAAGAGAAAGAACTTCGTGTATTACTGCTGGAGGAGTGATAAATTTCAAATAGCTGATGTAAAATAAGATTGTCATCAGGAAAGCAATGTAATAACCAGAGGTTCTCATACAGGAAAGATGGAAGCTTGCGCTTTACATCTTGCAGTGAGAGCTTTTTCAGCTCAGAGATTGTGGAGGACTCATCCATCCTCCCCTCCCAGACCAGGACTGTGGCCTCGGCAGCGCAGCTCCCCCAGGGCAGCACAAGCCAGTGTTACCAGGACTGGGCTGCTCTCCTCTTTGACTAATGCTGCCTTTCAGGAGCCCTCTCTTTAATTAACACATACACAGTTCATCCCTCATGGAAACAAGGTTTGTGAAGGCCCTGGGCCCTAGAGGAATTTGTTGAAGGCTGCCTCTGAAGAAAGCTCCGTTTCCTGCTGAGGTGACAAGAAAACTAATAATGTCCACAGTGCCAGAGCCTGCCAGTCTGCATGGCATAAGTGCGACGATTCTGTGCAGGGAAGTGTCTTAATGACATCATAATGGCCAAGTATCTTCGCTGCGAAGTGTCT
>JAOXNG010000001.1:112190074-112202739 GCA_028566535.1 Scolopax minor
CTTCCATGTAAATGGATGCTCAGACCAAAAGGTTTCTTTAAAAGGCATTTACTCACTGTACTCTGTTCTCACGCTGCCTTTGCGGGATATCAGATCTCACTCAACTCAACTCCACACACCCCGCTCAAATTTACTAGTAATGACATGAGTAATGGCAGCAGCAAAGACGCGGGGGCAAGGGGCTTACAGCAGCGGTCTTGGAGTGTGAGGCAGCCTCTCCAGAGCCCCTGTGTACCTCCCTGTTGCGGGTCTGCATGTTGCGTCCTCTCTGCTGCCCTCCCAGCTGGGCTACAACATGTGACAATCACTTCTACATCACCACGCAGACCTGACCCCAAAGCCCTGACAGCACATTTCAATGAATGATGCCAGCAAGACACTTTAGCTGTCGACCTTGTATTCAGTATTTCTGTGGACAAAACCAAGTATTTTGTCATGCCTTACTACATTTCTAAGTTCAGGTCTTCACTCAGACCCTAACTAGTTGCTGAGTAATTTTCTTCCTGAATTACAGAGGCTAGCAAATCACATGTAAAGGAAACTACAAAAAACAAAATAAAACCAACCACACAAAAAAAAATAAAACCCAAGCTATTTTGTGATTGAATTGTCTCTAATAAATAGAGACTGTGAAAAGGTATTATGTTTGCTATCAATTATTCATATTTCCAACAAGTAACTGACATATCCTCAAGTTACGACTTCCATCCACACTGGCTATAAAATACCATTTTCGCTATGACTGGAATGGTGGTTACTGGCTGTCAATTAAAATATATATCATGTATCAGGCAATAGAAGCTGACAACACCAGGAAGAAATAACACTTGACAGCCACTTGGGAAATATATAGGCAAGAGAAGACTGAAAATTGCTGAAGATCTTTATCTACAGCTTCTTACTTGTAAACACTGACCTCCAAGATATGAAGAACAGAAAGATTTATCTGCACTTGAAAATCTCCCTTACCTTCTGTCGTTCTATTTCTTTTTCATAACCAGGATAAATGAAACTTTCTAATTTACAGATGGCAGCATGCAAATTTTAAAGAAGCAGCACCAAAGTCACTCCCACTGCCCAGCATGCAGAGTTCCATTTAGCAGAAATCTTTGGCTGTCATTTTCCAGCCCTTGTGTACTCAGAGTGGACTAGAGCTAATTATCTGAAGTGAAGAAGTCTTCAGGTGAAGCTTAGGGAAGATTTATAATTTTGTTTGTTTAGCCTTTAGAGCCAATGGAATTGGCTTTCAAAGCAATACATAATTGGCACAGGAAGCTGGAAATTCAAACAAAATATTCTCAACCCTCAGGTGGGCACCCAGATATGAAGATGACTTACACAAAAAAACCTATACTGTCTGAAAAATTAACAGTCTGGAGATTGCAGAGTTGGCCACATAGTTGCCTAACAGTTCCCAAGGCTGGATGCAGATGCTCGAAGCTCTGCCTGTTCCCTCCATCCGTGCTGTCACTGGGCTCCACAAGAGGACAAGGACAGGCAGAGCTACTGCCAGAGGTCAGCCTGTACTCCACTTTCTTACTCTTGGGGCATGGAAGAGCAAATGGCAGAGACTTAATTGCCCTTTCCAACAGCAAAGGTCGAAAATAGCAGGTCATCGAAAATGAGTAAGCATATTTCTGGATATAGATCCCACTTGGTTGAACCCAGCTTCATCATGCAAGTCTTAATGTGAGGGTCATGGTGAACAGGGCACCAGGCAAATCAGACACTTTGCTCTGTCTAGACCAGAATTATTCTTCTGTTGTAGACAGGACCAGTCACTATTCTATTACATTTATAAAAACTCCCAGCAGATACCTTGACTGGCATGACCAAAGTAAGTCTCTCCATCCATGGATGGAGAAGTGCTTTAAAACTTCAGTGAATCTTGAGCTCCAACTAGTGGGATGCTTTGTTTTCCCTGACTTCCCACAAGCCAAGATCTAAGATCTGAATCAGTCCTCTTTATTATCTTTACTGATGTCAGAAGCATCACTGTCCAAGCTTACCACTGAGTAGATCAGGCTTTAAAATGAAATTCTCTGCACTCATCAGTTAGACACAAAACGTAAGTTGGGCTCCTGATCTTTTTTTAAATAAATATGACAAGTGTGTAAGGGATAGGAATATCAGGATGCTACTCTTCTGGCTTTAAAGACAAGCATCAATTCACCTACATGCTTATGCTGCAACTTTTCCCAGGCTTCTTGATCATCAGGTCAATCTTACCTTTCTGCAGGAAGGTCTTTCTCAGTCTTTGAGACATACAGCATCCCCTCTCTGCACCACGTCACTAGTCACAGCCTCTCCTCAACTTCACTCACTGAAGCTGACCAGAAATTATAATTGGCAATAAACCCCAGCAACCAGAAGGATTTTAATGAAAGCAAGAATTGGCTTTTGCCAAGTGCGTTTACTGCCATGTCCCCATTTGATTTGCGGGTGCCACACACCAACCCCTGCAGAACCTGGGAGCAGCCACGTGTACAGGGGGGTGTGAGCAGTAGGGACGGATTACTAAACTGCCCCAGTTTGGTTGTAATCACATACTGGGTGCCAGTGGAAATTTTGTTTTACTCTACCATTCTCTCAGGGACAGGGAGCATTTACACCTTGCTGTAGTCTCTTGTAGATTACGAAGATGGATACCCAGCGATAGCACAGCAAGGGCTGTAGCAGACTGCTTCAACACAGGTTCACAGCTTGTGGGTAAGGAGCCCAAATCTACCACCCAGCTGGGATGGTTTATCTCCAAGGTCATCACGATGTGCACACACATGTATCCACTGATTTCCCAGGCCTCAATCAGATGGCTGATCCCCCACCCTCCACCTCAGAGGAAGAGCACCCCCAAATGAAAACCAGCAATGCAGCATGGATGTATTTATTTTCACTCCTAAAGCTCAAGAATTCACCTGATGAGGGTCTCAGCTGAGGCACAGTAGTGTAGACTGCAATACCATAGCACTTCCTTGAGGAATGCTCACAAGAAGTCTGCCTTGTTTTTTAAATGCAGAAATAATGATGATGATAATTGACAAGGGCAGCCTCAGATGATTTCATAAACTCTTGTTATGTGAGGTAGGAGGTACAGCAGCAACCTTGTCTCTTACCTGTCAATAAATGGCAGGTACCCTGGTATTCCTTTATGCCTTGGCAAGTAATCAACCACCCAAAGCTCATTACCATAACAAAGCAGCTCACTGCTATGATATTTGGCCTCAAACAAGGGCCAGTCACAAATATACAGATTTACTCCAGCATGCAATCTATATAAGCTGTAGTTGTCAAGTTATTATTCAAGTTTCAGGGTATAATGAAAGAGGATACATTCACTGGATTCCCAGCCACAGATTAACATTTTGCTTAATTAAGCACAGCTTAAGCAACAAGTTACTGCCTGTATAAAACCAAGTGACATTAAATCTCTAACAATTAAGCGAGGAAGTGTTTTCTACTTTAACCAGAAGGGTAAAAAAAAAATTTCCAGTTGAGCGACCATTCATAAAGGTCCAAGCGCAAAGCAGAAGGCTATAGGCACAAAAATCACCAGGGAACGTTTGGGCTTTGCAGTTGCACAGATGCCCACAGCACACCCTCCCCTCCCATTAAGGATGCTCTACAGTGAAGGCAAACAGAAGCATTCAGAGAAGAGGAGACATGCTATCAACCTGATAGTTGGCAATGCACAAGGAAAAAGACATCCCTTAGAGCTGAGCTAAACCAAAAAGCAGATGTGGGCATGAGTTCTTTCTCCATTTCCCTCTTCTCTTTCTAAACTTACTGACCACATGCAGATTTTTGGAAACAGAGAGAGAGTGGAGTTCCATGACAAGCAAAGCTTGGGCTGAGAATGATGTCAGGATCGCTGCTGAACAGCTGGCCTTCCTCCCCTGAAGAGGAGGCGATGTTTAGAACCAGGGTAGGGTTGAGTCTTGCAGAGTTCAGCCTCCCCAGGCGGCTCCTCGCCGTGGTGATGCAGGGGGGTAAGGGAAGGGTCCACTTGGAAATTGTTTTCTTGTGATCAGTGCTCTTTGGAAAAGCTCTGTGGCAAGGAGCAGTAAAAGAAGGACACAGCCCTGATGGACCTTGAGGGAGCATGTAAAATAAGGGTAATGAGATGAGTCACTGGTAAATACACTGTAATATAAGAAAGACCAGGTAATTTGGATAAACTGGTGAAAGGCTGTCCAGATTAGTTCCTGTAGTGGAGAGCTTCCCATCAATACAACAAGAGAGAAAGCTGGGGATGGATTACTGTCCATGAAAAAGTGGTTTTGCCTGTGTCCCTAAAAATGAACATATCACAGACGTGTTGTGGAGGGCTTAAGATGTGTTGTGTTATGGGCTAAAATGGCCAGCTTGGCATTAAAGCAAGAAAGCAGAACTGCCTTGAAGCCTCCCTCCCAGCAGGTTTCCTGTGTGTGAGGGGAGGGCTCAGGTGGACTCAGGCCTGGTGAAAACCAGCCTGTACACTTCCCAGTTCTCCCTCCTGCAGGCTTCGGCTTAAAATCAGCTGCCTTCACTGGCAGCAGGCCAGCTCGCCTCCATGAAGGAACTGGCTCCATATGCGATGCTGACAAAAAAAACCCCCACTTTCTTCATAAACACCTAAGTCTTTGGCTTTCCTTTTGTTTCTGTTGGCTTTAATCCATTCTTAGTCAAGACCATGATAGCCATAGCATTCCAAGGCTGCCCTTTCCTAGTCTCCATTAAGGACACAAAATGTTAATGGTGCATAGCATAAGAAAAATAATTCCCATTTTCCATTTCCAGTGCTGTGTAAATATTGACCATCTTACCTTCACAGCAAAGTGGACAGACAAACATTTCTGCTCTAGTTATTGCCTCCCAGCACCTTGACTTACATGATGCCTGAGAGAGAGCTCCATGGATGCTTCTTTAGTCTGTTCTCCTGATGGTGTGGCCACTCTTCAGCACACTCCATGCTCATTGCTTTTACTCTTCCCACAGTGACAGTCACCAGCAACAGCACCAGCAAGCCATCCGCTGGTAGGTCATACAAAATCAAAAAGTCTTGACCATCCTATTTTTCCCCATCCCTCTTTCCTTTTTGTACAAGTGACGGGCAATCACACTTCCTTTCTTTAGTCCTCTGCTCATCTCTTTTTGCTGCACACCAAAATCATGACAGAGTGGGAAGGGTGTTTTTACAATGGGTGCACTGGAATCTATGCTTGGACTGGGACTCTGCTTTTCAGACCTCAGACATTGCTTGCAGCATGAAACCCGCTGCTAGACTGGGGGTACTGGTACAGTGGAAAGTAATAACAGGGACCACTTGATAAAAGGTCCTGGTCATTATTTCCACAAGGTGTTTTATCCAATCACTGACATTTTAGTGAAACTGAAAAAATACATTCAATTTCTCTTAATTCTTTTCTGCAATTTCTGCCTCATACTACTACTGTATGCTGTTAAATACCTGTTCTGTTTTATTCCAAGGAGACTAAAATAATCGTTTTTTTAGTTACTAAAGTATTTGGAGAGTCTCCAAGATGACAGTGAATACAGACATGCCAAACATTTACTATTCTAACAGATAGCCATCAGTGCTTTATGAACTATCCCATTACATCCAAAAAAATATCATTGTGGTTTCACAAAGGGTCCTGAGAACATTTGCTTTAAATTGAAAGACTCTATTTCTACTATACCAAGAACAGTGTTAATATCGATCCAGGTGCTCTGTGGAGCAATCTAATTTTTTCACTGTGGCACTATTGAAAATCTGCCTGAGTACACTGGTAAAAACTGCATCTTTCAGAGTTACCAACCTTTAAAAAGCAAATTGTTACATTTTTCATTAATTAAAAAAGGCTTATAATAGCACTAATGATTCTTTCATCGGAGTGTGTCATTTAGGTAATGGCAGCCTAGCACATTAACTTTCCTTGGCTTTGCCTTGGCCTTTTAACTCCTCCAACTGATTATTACCTAATTTGTAAAGTCTCCCAAATGGGTCATTAGCTCTTAAATACATTTCTCCTGCTGTTTGGTATATACCCTAGAAACAGTAGGCTGTCAGAGAGCTAACTGGTTTGGAAGTAGCTCTTTCTGGGAAAAAAAAAAAAAAAGTTAAAGAAATGCCAGATTAAATTAAGTCTGCAAAATGAATCATGGCTTGAAATATCCCCAATACATGATTAACTAAGACATCACACAGAATATATTTTTTTCCATAAAGGAGGACTGGCATCAGCACGTATGCAAGCATATGTGTCCTTGTAAGCACCTGCAACTCCTGCTGCTTCCAATCCATAACAGTGCTTGTGCAACCAGGCAGTCATCTAATGTGCTAAACTGGGAAACCAAGGAGAAAGCCTGATGGGACCAGGTCCTGTACTCCTGACATGGTGACCTTCCCTCTCCGCCTCCCCAGCTAAGCCTAGAAATCGTGAGCCAAAGACAGAGCAACCTGAGATCACAAGAAAATGAGTAGCACTTCATTCAAGTATATGAGCTTGAGCCCTGGGCAACACTACATTCATCGACCCAATTAATGATATTGTCCACGGCCAAGCAAGTAAAGCAAAAGATCATTTGGCCTTTCTCAGACACAGATTACATTTTCATATTTTTTTCTTACTTTACAACATGATGTAGGGCATGAGACTGAAATAAGTCAGTGTGACTAAGTAAAAACTCTTTGTACTAACCCACTCGTCTGCAAGGTATTCATGTGAAGCAGAATAAATGACTACTGGCCAGCAATATCTGCGCTGCAGGGACTTCAAATATGGAGGTGTTGAACAAATTACATGTTTCCACACAAAGAAATAAAACTTAAGGTATAACAGCACTTCAACTTTTTCAACCAAGTTAAACTAATACAACTTCAGTATTAGCAAATGCTCCCATTTGTTTGTGCACCAACTTCTTTATTCTTTTCCTTTACTTTTATAAAACTTTTAGACTTCCTCCTCCTCCTTGGTTGTCTCTGTTTTTTGCTTCTCTTCAATGCACCATCACCTCTTTCTGAAGAGAGACTACTCTGGACTAGTTTTATCTGGTTCATTGGCAGCGCAACACCTTTATGTTTTATGCCCTAAGCAAGGACAAGAGATGTGGTGTCCTTTGAGATAAAAGTCATTGTCTGGAATGGCCCAATACACGAAGATTTGCAGAACCTTCATTAGCATCCTAAAATCAGTATCCTCACCAGTGTTTTTGTAGCAAACAAATAGCACCTGTCTGTTACTGTGAAATTCTCAATTTCCATAGTTTTCCCCTGGAATAAGCCACATATACACTGCAGGTACTCCGGTGACTCTGACGCTTGTGAAGTATCATCAGAGGCAACATGCAATTGCCAAAGCTGAAAAACAGAGGACTCTGTGATCAAAGACTTTCAGTTATTTTCCAGAAATGCCTTTTTATTTAAGAAATCTACTTTATAACTTGTTCTGACAAATACCTTGGCTGAAGAAATTCTTTCTCTAAGGGAAGATTTACAATCCATAGGATAGTTTTCTTTCTCTGTATTTTTCAGGAGGCTGGATTCATCAAATACAAACCGCTCTTTGATTTGTGTGTCTGTATGTTGAGCACAAAGAAATGGAACACAAGAATGGGAAAAATGACAATACTCTTTATCTAAAGGTAACTTTTTGGCACAGAAATATCATCCGGTGTTATCAACTGGAAAGTGCTGAGGCACTAACATAGAATGATGTCGTAGAAACAGATTTCCCACAGAGAAAACTATGCTTATTCTGTTCTTCCTGCTGGCCACCACGTTGGCAGGCACATCGATACCCCAGCAGATGGTTTTGAGTAGGGACTGCCAAAACACCACATGCAGAAGGTTGCCCTTCATGGGAGAATTTCAGCTGAAGAACATCTGCCTCTTGAGAGGTCATGGTAGCAGTTGAAATGTCACAGGACATAGCTCAGAGCAGAAGTAATTGTAAAGATAACATGTTCAGGACAGAAATGAGAATACAACTTTCCTTCCCTTGAGAAGGCTCCAAGGAAGGAACCAGCAGCAATCCAAACCCATGACACAGCTCAGTTTTCCTCTGACTGGCTTACAAATGCCTAGGTAGCTAATGGGCCTGTGACTCAAGGCTCAGATTGGCCAAGAGCCACAATACAGATATTTTGAACGTAACAGTAGCAAAGACCGAGCCATTTGTGCTTTCAAGCAGGGTTTCAAGATATAACCTCAAGATATATAAGGGTTTCAAGAGGACAGCCTTAGTCAGCCTGGAAAGGACAAGTACAATTACAAAATCTCAGCAAGAACAGTCAATAAGGTCTTGTTTACAAGAAAGCCTCTGAATAACTTTTGTGCTCAAAGTTAAAAGGTTGCTTGATGTCTTCCCTGAATCAGGATTGAATGCCAAAACTACCAGACTTAGGGATTGATAAGATGTTGTCAGTTGACCTCACTTGGATATGGTACCATTGTTTGCAAGCTATTTTTTTTATTCAGTAAGACACTGATATACCTGAAAAGAAGATGACATCTACACTGAAAAACATCCAAATGTCCTCTGATCTCCAGGAATCAGGTTAATCTGCAGCCTCTCCCTCTGAAATGGACCTGATGCTGAACTCTAGGTGCCATAATTTTGTCACTTTCTGATATTTTGGCTGTAGCATTCTCAAATTTCCCAGCCACCCAACTCAAACTAAGAACTTCCAGCACTTTTAAATCCCTGAAGAGAACTGCTGTCTTTGTGGTTTGCATATAAAACTGAAAACGTACCAGTCTTACCATAGAAGGAAGATGCTTTAGGTAACTGGATGCTCTATTCTGAAGTCAAATAGCTGCTGCTGAATTACAGCTATCCCTGTAAGTGTATGGAACATTTTAAATCATAAAGGCCTGTACTTTGCATAGTAGAGATTAAGTAAATTTAAACAGTATGTGTGACATGCAAAAAACATTATCGGTGACTTACAGTTTTAAAATGTCCAAGACAACATTCAAAAGTAATCTGATGCTCAGAGCCTCTCTGCTTATCTCTTTGGTCAGGCATAGTATTGTTATTATTGGTAAACAATATGATTTGTTTTTTAAAAAATAGTCTTTACACAATCCAATTGAAGACAAACTATGATTTTTTTAATATTTGGTTCATATTTCTTCTCCCACTTATGAAAAAAATCAAAAGTATCATTTGCTGATTGATAGAAAAGGTATTGTAGCATATGCCCAATGTATACAGTATTTAAGTCCAAGTAAAAGTAAATCATCTATAAATTAGTGTATTTCACATATAAAAATGCTCTTTTTGTTTACATTTGAGGCCACAAACTAGTCTCAAACTGTTTAAAAGTAGGCACTTAAAACAACCTGCACTTGGCCAAAAATAATATCCATCATTTTTTGGCTATTAAATGACTCCAATAGCACTTGTCTTTGTAATACACTTATCAGACCAATATGCACAGCAGATTGTTGGGTATTGTCAGCCTGAAGCAGAAACTGAAAATAGCTTCAGTCTTCCTTGTTCTTCCTTATTCCCCTGATTTCAAGAGAAGGTATAACACTTGAAGACAACAGTTGGAGTCTTCCCCCAGAATAAGCCTCAGCAGCTGCTTCTTGTGCTTTTGGAACATCTCGTTGAACCGTCTGCATCACTTGCACCTTCTTACTTGGGCAGACACCCAGTCCCACGCGCTGTATGGGGCTGCAGCTGAAGGTAAGCACTGATGCTAAGCACTACCCATCAGGCACTAACTGACAGGAACTGTTTCTTTGGTCACACGTTGTTTAATCATGAGATGCGATGGTCTGGAGTGGACTTTGTCCTGACCACAGCAACCCTCCCAAGGTTATTCCAAGACCCAGCCATGGGTGTTGATGCAAACCCCATCGTCTTTGTCCCTGAGCTGACAGTATTTGTTCCAACAGTGCTGGCTGTTTCAACAAGCTGCTAATATCCACATGAAGCCGTGTAATTATTTCCCCGAATACCCAGGGTAAGGAGGGGGTGGGGGATACTGGATTGAAATCTGTGGAGTTGGAGTATAAGGTGGAGGTAGGTCAGCTGGGTACTCCATTTCGTATTCATAACTGTATGGTGGTGGGGCCACTGAAATGGAAGAAAAAAGAAGACATAGTTAAAAATCTTTCCATCAGATGCAGGTCCCCAAATATTTTTTTCATTGACATTGAGTCCTCCATACAACAGATGTAAAGTCTCCTGGCAACGTGCTCACTGGGTTTCAGACTGTCATCATACAGTCACTTGATGTCAAGGCAAGGCAAGTCCTTGCTTATTACCTTTTCCTTCTCCGCTTAGCCGTGTGCCCACTGACATACTGTGCTGCTAACGGTGTTTGAGTGGCCATGTGGCAGATGATGTGGCAGATACCATGGCAGGTGATGTGCCAGAGCTAAACTTTTTCAGGAGAGGAAGGATGGGCTTTTACCAGATCCGTTCCTTTTCACCCCATTCAGCAGCAACGTGGATTTGCTTTGTCTCAAATTAATGAAGCATCCTGGGCTTTTGCTGATCTACACCATCCTCTCAGACCTCTGTATCCCTGGGGCATGTGTGCCATGCCATGCCATGCCACACCAAACACAGCTGAAAGCTCCTCGCTGCACAGCAGCATCACACCTTCCAGGGCAAATGCCGGACATCTTCCCAGGGTTCAGGCTGAGGAAGGACAAAGCTTTCGCTCTGTTTACTCCAATGGACATATCTGAGGAGAGCCCCCCATTTGTAAACTGGGTCAGGCATTTAGGAAACAACAAAAATATTCACAAACAGATGAAAACATTTTCTCAGCTTCTTCTACTAACCTTACAGGGGAAGGATTAATTCTGTGATCAAAAAGACAGTAATTGCTGCAGAATCATAGCACGGTAGGAACTGAAGGCTCCATCTCCAGACCTCATTAGAGTAGTCTCTACAGATTTTAAGGTCCAGAGCCCGCTTCTTCTCTGTTCATGGCATCATGGATGATTTCTTAACCCCTCCCTAGATGTCTCAGGCAGACTGTCAGCGAAATAGCACTTGAATAGAGAGGTAAAAGAAGCCTAGGATGTTTGCAATGGGGGGAAGGGACTCAAATCCCAAAGTGCCATGAAGAGCACCCCCTGCTCGCTGAAGACCCGGCTGCCACTGTGGCTGAGACAAAGGAAGGGCAGTCCCTCACTTGCCTTCCTGTCCAAAACAGGTAATGGAAGGGGAGAGGGCTGATCACAAACCCCGCAGCCAAAGCCAGGACAGTCATTATTCCAGAAGCATTCATGACAGTGGGGAACACAGAAATAATTTCAGAGCTTCCTCATCCTCCAAAAACCTGCTGCTGCTGAGAGGAAGAGCTGCTTGAACTAATGTTTGAACCAGAAACGGGGAGCACGGAGAGTCAAACTCCTGGTGGTGGAGATACAGAGGTGAGTCATCTCAAGAGCAGACTTGGGGAGGAAAAGGCTACAGCCCCAGAGTCTTCATTTTGCTCTCGTTTTTACAGCTTGCAGTGACTATTAGATTCTGAAGTAGCTCTTCAGCAATTCACAATTGAGAATATTGCAGTTTTCCTTCATTACTCATGTCTCTATGCAAAACATTGTTGCAACGATAAGGATGATTATAGATGGTTTTAGTTTAACTAGAAAGTAAGAGCACGAGGGAGAAAACAGACACTCAGAGCAGTGAATGTGATAAAGAAACATAATAAATATTGCATAGCTTGTCTGTAAGTATACATAATGCACCTGGGGTTTGCTGCAACCTTTGCAACAAGAGGGAACATAAAGGCAGGGGATCTCTAAATGTGGGATGAAGGGACTTGATTCATGGAACACCCATTGCCTTTTGTTACAGTGAACTCTCGAGTTATCCCAAGGCAATTGCTTCCAGATTTGTAATTAACAGTGTCAGTGAAGCAAAGACATGGCTGCATTGCATAAACACTGTTATGCTGTTTCCAGGGTCAGCTTTGCTCTTCAATAACAGAGCCACTTTCACATGGTGGGGAGCTCGGACAGATGAGTCTTGCAGACCCCAGCTGCCTCAGTGCAGATCCACCTTTGGTGCTTCTGTACCCCAATCCTAGACTGGCACAAGTTGTCAAGTGGGGTGCAGAGAGGGGCTTTAGCTCAGGTACAGCCTGATGTACCAGTTGTCACTTGCTATGGGCACAACTGCACTGCAACAGACCCATGAGGGGTCCCTACTGTCCCCTGGGGGTGCCCCAGAGTCTATGACAGCTTTTTAGCTCTGACTTAAGCTCTGAGCCTCCCTTGGTGCTGCTGCCCTGACCTAAAAAATCACACCACTAAACCAATGCAAATCCACAGACAAGCCTGCACTGAGCATGTCCAACACTAAGCCAGAGCTAACAAGCACCGCCAGGTCTCAGCTAACTTTGACCAAGGCACAGCGGGCATCTCTGCACCGTGCCCCAAGTCCCCATCAGTTCAGGCAGGGTGCCAGGCAGATGCAGAGAGAGAGCTCGGATCCAGCCCCGCACACCGGCCAGTGGTCCCTCCTGGGACACACCGCACAGAACACACTGCAAAGGCGCTTGTGTACCTTTGTAGAAGTCATCTGGGATCCTGCAGCACCCAGCAGGGCTTGTGAGCCCTGGCCGAGTACCAGCCAGCTCGGGCTGTGTTAGAACTCCACATGGCACCACTCAAAGCCTCTGCTCTATCACCCACAGACCTTATTGTCCAG